>CM074494.1:17358885-17941867 GCA_037389245.1 Oryzias sinensis
GGTATTGCCATTGTATTGTATCGCTTCAATTTCAAGTTGTGATAGGAGTTGCCGCTTGTGGATGTTCGAGATGGGTAGCTGGGTAGCTCAGTTGGTAAGGTGCAGGACTGTCATGCAGGAAACCTCGGTTCGATTCCCAGGGGCGGAATGAGCAATATGGCAATGGTAAATGGGGGCAATTACCATAACAATGGAAATGGGGCAATTACCATAACAATAGCGAGCAATTAACATCACCCAGTGAGGGTCCTTGGGCAAGACCCTTTACGCTACGGCCTACCTCACAAACAAGAGACAATGAACCACATGTCATGCCGGCTCAGACGTCGCCCGGCCAAACAAGGTCTGCGTCAGGTGCTGGGGGACCAGAGCACTCTGATGGAAAGTGGGCTACTGGAACAAGACGGAAATGGACTAGGTGCGAGAACAAGGTTCTGTTAGAATGCTACTACTCAAGTAATCCCAACCAGCGTGGTTACATGCAGAGAATGTGGAATGAATGGATGCTTCGAAACTCACAATCAAGGCTAACTGCCAAACAACTGGTAGCCCAATGCTCGAACATCCACAAGCGGCAACTCCTATCACAACTTGAGATTGAAGCGATACAATACAATGGCAATACCCCGGGAGAGCCAGAACAACCGGTCAGAGAGCAGGCTATACTACACTCCCACCCTGAGATTGGGTACACAGCCCCAATGACCACAGTTACACTGAGCGAGGCAGCAACTGACCTGAAAGACAAGATCATGTCTAGAATGAACACTTGGCAACCTCGACACCAGCTACAACGGTTAAGTGATGTACCGCCTGAAAGTCTACTGGAAACTGTGAATGAAGCATTGAGGGCAATTCCTACCACAACCATCACAGAAACCAATGAACTGGTTTACACTTCAGCAGCAGTGATCCTTGAGATGCTTGGCTATAAGAGTAACCATGGGAGAAAACAATACCCACCATGGAAGCAACGGTTAGAGGCCAAAATCAAGGCAACTCGGAAGGATGTGAGTAAGCTGACAGAGGCTCAAAGAGGTACAATGAGAAAGCAAGTACCTAAGAGATACAGCCAGATGCCCATACCTGAAGCACTGGAAACTGCCAAACAAAGGCTCCTAGCCTTGAGCAGCCGCCTAAAGAGGTACACAAGAGACAATGAAGCCAGACGGATAAACAGGCTGTTCGCAACTCAACCTGCGAAAGTGTACGCTCAGTGGCAGGGTCAAAACAGCCGAGCAGACCCACCAAGGCTAGAAACTGAACAGTACTGGAAAAGTATATGGGAGAAAGAGACAGCACATAACAGCAATGCCCAGTGGCTGGTCTCTCTGAGAGAAGAACATAGCAACCTCCCTGAACAGAATCCAGTAACCATCACAGTGGCAGACATCCAAGAAAGAGTCTCAGGTATGAAGAACTGGACAGCACCGGGCCCTGACATGATACATGCCTACTGGCTAAAGAAGCTCACAGCACTCCACGAGCGCCTGGCAGCACAAATGAACCAGCTGCTAAGAGATGGGACTCATCCCGAATGGCTAACAAAAGGACGAACGATCCTGATCCAGAAGGATCCCTCAAAGGGTGCAGTCCCATCCAACTACCGGCCAATAACCTGTCTCTCCACAACATGGAAGCTCATGTCAGGCATCATTGCAACCAAGATAAATAGGCACATGGATCAATTCATGAGTAACACACAGAAAGGCATTGGTAGAGACTCCAGAGGAGCGAAACACCAACTCCTGGTTGACAGAACAGTCGCTCAAGACTGCAAGTCACGACACACCAACCTGTGCACAGCCTGGATTGATTACAAGAAAGCCTATGACCCAATGCCACACACGTGGATCACTGAATGCTTGGAGCTGTACAACATAAACAGGACTCTAAGAGCCTTCATAGGAAACTCAATGAAGCTGTGGAAAACCACCCTTGAAGCCAATGGGAAGCCACTTGCACAAGTGTCCATCAAATGTGGGATATACCAAGGTGATGCTCTGTCCCCACTGCTGTTCTGCATAGGTCTGAACCCCCTCAGCCAAATAATCAACAAGACTGGCTATGGATACCGACTCAGAAATGGGGCCAACATCAGTCACCTCCTCTACATGGATGACATCAAGCTATATGCTAAGAGCGAGCGTGACATTGACTCCCTGATCCACACCACCAGGATCTACAGTACTGACATTGGGATGTCATTCGGGCTCGAGAAATGCAGCCGGATGGTGACAAAGAGAGGCAAGGTAGTCCACACAGAAGGGGTCTCACTCCCAGAAGGAACAATAGCAGACATCGAGGACAGTTACAAGTACCTCGGAATTCCACAGGCAAATGGCAACCTGGAGCAGGCAACAAGGAAAGCTGCAACAGCTAAATACCTCCAACGGGTAAGGCAAGTCCTGAGAAGCCAGCTCAATGGCAAAAATAAGACCCGGGCAATAAACAGCTACGCACTGCCAGTTATCAGATACCCTGCAGGAATAATAAGATGGCCAAAGGAAGAGGTACAGACCACGGATGTTAAGACACGAAAGCTCCTCACCATGCATGGAGGGTTCCATCCCAAATCCAGCACCCTGAGACTGTATGCTAGCCGCAAGGAAGGAGGCCGAGGACTAGTGAGCGTAGAAGCCACTATCCAGGATGAAACATCCAAGATGCATGAGTACATCAAGCTCAAGGCCCCAACTGACAGTGTGCTCAGTGAATGTCTCAGGCAATGGAGAGCAGAGGATACAGTGCTGGAGGACAGATCCTCATGGGAGGACAAACCCCTGCATGGGATGTACCACCGGACCATAACTGAAGTGGCTGATATCAAGAAGTCCTACCAATGGCTAGAGAGGGCTGGCCTACAGGACAGCACTGAGGCACTCATCCTGGCAGCTCAGGAACAAGCCCTGAGCACCAGAGCCATAGAGGCTCAGATCTACCACACCAGACAAGATCCAAGGTGTAGGCTGTGCAAAGAGGCACCTGAAACAATCCAGCACATAACTGCAGGGTGTAAGATGCTGGCAGGTAAAGCATACATGGAGCGCCACAATCAAGTGGCTGGAATAATATACAGAAACATGTGTGCAGAATATGGACTGGAAACCCCAAGGTCAAAATGGGAAACACCCCCGAAGGTGGTAGAGGTTGAAAGGGCAAAAATCCTGTGGGACTTCCAGATTCAGACTGATAGGATGGTAATGACGAACCAACCAGACATTGTAGTGGTGGATAAAGAACAGAGGAAAGCCGTTGTGGTGGATGTGGCAGTGCCAAGCGATGGGAACATCAGGAAGAAAGAACATGAGAAACTGGAGAAATACCAGGGACTCAGAGAAGAACTGGAGAAAGCCTGGAAAGTGAAGGTGACAGTGGTGCCTGTGGTAATTGGAGCACTCGGGGCAGTAACCCCCAAGCTGGAGGAGTGGCTACAACAGATACCTGGAAAGATCTCAGACATCTCAATCCAGAAAAGCGCAGTGCTAGGAACAGCTAAGATACTGCGCAGGACCCTCAAGCTCCCAGGCCTCTGGTAGAGGACCCGAGCTTGCGTGAGAAACCACCCACGAAAGGGTGAAAGGGGCAAGTTTTTTTTTTTTTTTTTATACACACACACACACACACACACACACACACACACACACACAGAACAGAAGAACAGACCAAAAGTTTGGACACACCTTCTCATTCACAGAGTTTCCTTTATTTTCATGACTATGAAAATTGTTGTAGAATAACACTGAAGGTATCAAAACTATGAATTAACACGTGGAATTATATACATAACAAAAAAGTGGGAAACAACTAAAGATAGGTTGTAGGTTCGTCATAGTAGCCACCTTTTGCTTTGTTTACTGCTTTGCACACTCTCGACATTCTCTTGATGAGCTTCTAGAGGTAGTCACCTGAAATGGTCTTCCAACAGTCTTGAAGGAGTTCCCAGAGGTGCTTAGCACTTGTTGGCCATTTTGCCTTTACTCTGTGTTTCAGTTCACCTCAAACCTTCTCCATTGGGTTCAGGTCCGTGACTGTAGAGGCCAGGTCATCTGGCGCAGCACCCCATCACTCTCCTTCTTGGTCAAATATCCCTTACACAGCCTGGAGGTGTGTTTGGGGTCATTGTCCTGTTGGAAAATAAATGTTGGTCCAACTAAACAAAAACCGGATGGAATAGCATGCCGCTGCAAGATGCTGTGATAGCCAGGCTGGTTCAGTATGCCTTCAAATTGGAATAAATCCCCAAACAGTGTCACCAGCAAAGAACCGCCACACCATCACACCTCCTCCTCCATGCTTCCCATGCTTCACGGTGGGGAACCAGGCATGTAGAGTCCATCCGATCACCTTTTCTGCGTCGCACAAAGACACGGTGGTTGGAACCAAAAATCTAAAATTTGGACTCATCAGACCAAAGCACAGATTTCCAATGGTCTAATGTCCATTCGTTGTGTTCTTTAGCCCAAACAAGTCTCTTCTGCTTGTTGCCTTTCTTTAGCAGCAGAGGTGACTCTTGGTCTTCCTTTCCTGGGGTGGTCCACATGTGAGCCAGTTTCTTTGTAGCGCTTGATGGTTTTTCTGAGTGCACTTAGGGACACTTTCAAAGTTTTCCCAATTTTTCTGACAGACTAACCTTAATTTCCTAAAGTAATGATGGCCACTCATTTCTTTGTACTTAGCTGCTTTTTTCTTGCCGTAATATAAATTCTAACAGTCTATTCAGTAAGACTCAGCTCTGCTCAGCTCTGTAACCACCTGACTTATGCACAAGACAACTGATGGTTCCCAACCCCATTTATAAGGCTAGAAATCACACTTATTATTAACCTGACAGGGCACACCTGTGAAGTGAAAAACATTTCAGGTGACTAGATTAGATTAGATTAGATTTACTTTATTGTCATTGTGCATAGTACAATGAGATTTAAGCATCGCTATCAGTGCAAGAACAGCAAGGAAGGGGAAAAATAAAAAAAAACATCGTAATACAATAAAATCAAACAAACAGTATGTACAAGTGTGCAAATATAAACTGTAAACTGTAATGAGGAGTGCCGAAATAATTGTACAAAATTGCGCATGAAAACTATGTTTAAACATGTCAAAACTGCAAGAGGTGGTAATGAGGTAGAGTGTTGACACTGTGGACAGAGAAGTAAACAGGAATATGGATTTTATCTGTGCATTTGGGAATTGAGGATTGTTATTGCCTCTTACTACCTCTTGTAGCTCACCAAGAAAATGCCATAGCAGTAATGAAAGCAAAAGGTTGGCTACTATGAAGGCCCTAGAATATGAATGAGAGGGTGTGTCCAAACCTTTAGTCTGTCCTGTGTATATAATAATAGAGACCAGATGTTCCATACTCAGCAGTACCCTCCAATCCAAGGGGAACAGCCAGAAAACAATGCAGAAATTGAAAGGATGAAGTGCTGGATGCAACAATTACCAGCCATCAACAAAGTTTCTTTGTTGCCCCGATGCGTAAATTAAAAGGCAGGAAACTCAAATCGCCACCAGTTTGCTGGTGTTTTAACATTATAAGGAGAAGGCAGTGACAGTGGGGTTTTTTTCTTAACGTGAGTCACAGCAGTTTTCTGCACTGCAATCATCCACTTCGGGGCATTTTGGGGGGGGGGAATGTGGATTTCTCTGCTGCGTCGAACCGTTTTACCTTTGTTTAAGCTCAGCTGATCAAACCTGCATAGTGGGTAATTTACAAAACATCCTGCTGTGTCTATGCCGTGTTTGAGAATGCAGATAGCATTTCGCTTCACTGCAAGGTTTTATGCAACTTGAGATGCATCCCACTTATTATGACACTCAAATATGAAGCCTTTCCATTCCATCTCAGTACAATTTTACTCCATGATGCCACTTTGCACTTTTAAAATTAAAAATCTTACATTTACATCCAAAAAGGTTTTTTTTCCTGTTAGTTTTGATTGGCAGTGCACTGGCAAGTATGAAAAAATAATGCAATATAATCCATTTCTAGTCTTAACAGGCTGCAAATTAAAAATTTGCCAGATTTGAAAAACTAGTTTTTATATTTCAATAAATAATTTGCACATCTTTTTAACTTTTGATACTTGATCTGCATATGCTATGCAGATTTCTGAAACAGTGTTATGTCTATTTTTTCTGATAGTGTTATTTGTAATCATAGTCATGATTTTTTTAATGAATATAATCTGTCTATATTTCAAATAACTGAGCTGGATTTGCCATGTTGATTTCTTAAATAGAGTTATGTCTATTTTTTGCATAATAAGTAATTCATCTTTGTCATGTGAATTATTAATACTTCAGGATTCTTAATTCTGTCTAATATAAGTTATGAACTGGATAATGATAAATCATGCAATGAAAATGGTACAGTAGAACTGGAGTGGGATTATATAAATTCACTTCCTTCCTCTCCCTTTCAAGCAATCTCTGTTTTAATGTCTAAATATAAGTTTGATACATCTTTGTGTGAATGCATAACTG
Organism: Oryzias sinensis; assembly: GCA_037389245.1. NCBI lineage: Eukaryota > Metazoa > Chordata > Actinopteri > Beloniformes > Adrianichthyidae > Oryzias > Oryzias sinensis. The sequence goes on from CM074494.1 coordinate 17,365,378, forward strand.
CTGATTGTATTGTTTTGTGCATTATTATTTAATTACTTGAAATAAACCTTTTAAAATCAAAAATAAAAATATTTCACATTTTCTTGAAGAGAAAGGGTGATTATCACAGCCACTGCAGACCTGAGAGGAGTTGTTATTCAATCTCAATTGTCTTTCTTGTCTTTTCTTTTTTTTCTTTTTTCTTTTTTTTTTGCTTTTGGACAGGCTTGAGAGAGTAAGAAACGAAATTTCGATTCATTGTATGTGATGGACATGACAAGAATTGACAATAAAGCGGACTTTGACTTTTGACTTTGACTTGGACTCTTACACACACAAAAAACTCTTTTCATGCCATGAAAGAAGTGGACATCTCTTTCTGAGAGAGGAAATGGCTTAGCTTTTAGTCAAACAGTTATAAAGGTTTTCTCAGAACACAAGGCAGGAGTTCTGAATTATACCATCAGTCTGTATGTTGTTGTTGCTTAAACTACAAAGTGCAAGAAACAAGTTCAGTTCAGGGCAAGTTTGACATTATGGCTGCAATTTCAGTTATTGACTTTCTGTCTCAGAGTCTTAATAGCGACCACAGTGGGTTTTTTGAGACATTTCAGCTGTGACAAATTCTGTGCACTTCATGCTTTCATCTGTAACGCCAACAGCTCGGGCTTTAGGATCTTTGTCTGCAGAACTATGGAACTTGCCTTCTTTTGAGTGAAAAAAATACAACAGTGAAACAACAGCAGGTTAATGTCAAGGGCACCTATGCATAAATTGACTTACTGCTGTACCGATTCATTTCATTTCACATCAAACGCCCGTCTATTCTGACCACATTGCTAGGAAAATAAGCATGTTAACCACAAATAACAGGGACATGATATATAACAAATGTTCCACTAAGGTTTTAATGCCACAAGTGCTTTTATGAACTTGCTTCTGAGCTTAAAAGATTAGGCATGTCCAAAGTCCGGCCCATGGGCCAAATTCAAATTCAAATCTCCACCGACCCGCAGGCTCTGGTCATAAAAGCAATATGTGGACCCAGCCCTTTCTATGAACTGTATGTACAATATCTTAATTGTGACTGGCTAACATCCATAATTATCCATTGTAAACCTGTGACAACACTGTCACGAGACCCTTCTGTGACTAACTCATTTATAAAATGTCAACTGCGTCAAAGCGCATTCTGACGCCACTTACCTAATTATTTGAGAAGAGTGGACAAAGATATGAACTTGAGCAAAGATCCTTAAGAATTATTTGTTTCTGTGGTGAAGACCAGCGTTTTGTACTTCAAATCAGAAATTCACAGTAATTTTGGTAAAACTGTATTGACATGTTTTGCTATTCTATGTGAAGAAAAAAAAAGAATCCTTTCCCAATAAGAAAAATCATTAAAAAGTTGATTTGCATTTAATGGAATGATAAGAATGTAGGTTGAATGGTTGGCCCTCATACATTTTCACCACACAAAATCTGTCCCTCTTTGCAGGTTAGGACACCCCTGATGTAGACCCCTTTAAACATTTAGTTTGAGACTTAATAAACGTACACAACAAACATTGTAAATAAAATAAAACAAAGGCTAAATAAGGGAAGTCAGGAGCCAAAGTTCCTGAAAATACTCGATTTCTTGAAGTATTTCCTTTTTAGGTTTAACCAGCTTGAGAGACCATTAATCAAGTCCCTGAAAGCTGGAAAAACCCAGCTTAGAATAAGAAGTAGGTAATTAATTGATAACTAGGTCAAAGCCTCATGCCTGATATAAAAACATGAACGTGGAAAGGCCAAAAACAAGAAGTCAATGGAGGAAAAGTTCCAGAAATTAAGTTGATCTTTGAAAAGGGAGTTCATGAAAACCACACGAGCTTGTTTGCAGCATTTGGATCCCGAAACTGCTCTTGACATTTTAACCTCGATAGACAAATGACTCAATCATTACTACCTAGAAAATTGGCTTTGTAGGAATTGTTCCGAAATGATCTGATAATTAAATGCATGCAGAAATACACAAACTTCCTAATTCACCAAGTCTCAAACTAAACCAATTTCCTTGCTCTGCAGCACTTATGAGATGGAAATGTGTTTGGATTTTTTACCTCATTATCACACAAATTCTTGCAGAAGTTGACATTAAAATTCAGAGGAGATACGTATGAAGGGGTATTTTAAGCCCATTCTGCACATGTGCTGTCAGGCTTTTGTTAAAGGGAACACAAGGGTCTGTGGACTTCCCTGTTCACTTATTGATTATCAGCCGTTTAAAAAATTAATATCCTGGTTTTTTTTCTGCTGTTTGCAGGAGGTGAAGTACTTCCAGTTTCCCGGAGAGCTGCTAATGAGGATGCTGAAGATGCTGATTCTGCCTCTCGTTGTTTCCAGGTAAGAAGAACAGCTCTTAGTGTTCACAACATTAAAACCACGCTGGCCTTCGACCCGGTGGGAACCGCACAGAAACGTCCGAAGAGTTAATTGGTTGCCGTCTGTGCAGGTTTTGCATATGCCTTAAAAAAAATGCCTGATAAGGGAAGTCAAAAACATGCCATTCAACAGTGACATAAATGCTGTTTGTGCTTTTGAGAGTGTAAAGTGAGTGTTGTCATGATGCTGTAGCCTCTGACAGAAATTAATGTTTCTAAAATGTGCTCTTTGAGAGACATCAGAGTCTCTGGGAGCAGTTTTGTTGATAAAAAACCAGTGTCCGTCAAGGTGTTTGGATGGGGGTTTCAGTTGGCTGCTCTGAAAGTCTGTAATGAGAGCTGTCATTTGCAAACAACGTGCTTCCAGAAGGCCACTCGGCCGCGTGCAATGAATTACAACACAGATTTCTGCTTACTATTGTTGACATGAGGTGTGGAGTCCTTCATTTTCCTGTGTAATGGTGAAAACTTCTCAAACTAAAAAAAAGGTTAGTTTGGTTCAGCGCAACTTCAGAGTTGAAGGCTTTATGATTTCCTCATATCTACTGAGAATGTCAATGCACTCAGGGATGATGCAAATTTGTATCCAAGTAAAATTTACTTAAAAATGTCTCAATCAGAAAACAGTAATTACTTCGTAAATAAATAGGAGGTAAAGTCACAACTCAAACTAATTACCAGTCTAATCAAAACATCAGATTTTAAAGGAAATAGGTCAACAAAAACATAAATGCAGACCCTGGTATCTATTAACTGATGATTAGCTAATGTGTAGAATGGTTCATAAAAAAAGAACCAGGTAAAATAACAAAGAGTGTATCATTTAAAAGGAAGGTACACTTTTCTAGTAGGTTAGACCCTGTTCTGCCTTAATCCTTCGTGGCAAAGATTCAACAAGGTACTGGAAACATTAAGGTACTGAGAGTTCGGTCCATATTGACCTGACAGCATCACGCAGTGGCTGCTGATTTTTTTTGGCTGAATATCCATGATGCCAATCTCTCGTTCCACAACATCCAAAAGGTGATGGTCCAAACTGTGCCAAGAAAATATTCCCCTTACCATTAAACCACCATCAGCAGCAGCAGCCTTAACCGCTGACACAAGGCAGGGTGGATCCATGTTTACATGTTGATGACGCCAAATTCTGACTCTACCATCTGAATGTTGCAAAAAAATGTGACTCAGACCAGACAACGTATTTTCCAAGCTTCTATTGTCCTGTTTTGGTGAGCCTGTGTGAATTGTAGCCTCCGTTTCCTATTCCTGTGGCAGGACCGGCACCCGGTGTGGTCTTATGCTGCTGTAGCCCATCTGACTCAGTGTTGGAAATCTGGGCTTTCACTTAAGTAAACAGATAGCAGGGTTCCAGTGCCATCTCTCTTAAATGCAGGGATTCTGTTGGAAACAAAAGACTCAACATTAGATATGTTTTTAATTAAGAAAAAAACAAAACAATCAAATCTATATGAAAGACCAAACACAAATAAATAAAAAGGCTGATAAGTATTTGGAGATGCTGTTGAATAGAAGAATCACTTGAAAGAATGGCTAGTTTCACTGAGGAAGCAGGGGCTACCATGTCCTGGTGATTAGAGCATTTTAGAAAAATGCTCAACTACAACACAAATAACAGGACAATTCCCAATTCCATACAATAAACGTATGTATCCGTACTTCTAAAAAACATTTTATTTTCCCGTATAAAACGGTTGGAAGGGCGTAAGGCATTTCCTGATTAAGAAAAAATTTATACCGTTGTGAAACACTTTCTGACATCAAAAACATTGAATACCAATATAAATTAGCATAAATTTATCATCCATCTTAAATATCGTACTTACCAAACTATCGGTGGATGGCAACAGATTCAATCCCTTCTCCTGATAAGAAATGCCGCTAGACTTCCAAACTGATCCGAAAGGCAGGGGAAAATATTTCTACTCCGGGCATGTGCAGAGTTAGGAGTACAACAAGCCTATTGGGACAAACTTCTTGAAACAAAGCAGTAGAACTGTTAAAATGAACTATTTACGTTGAATTTGAATCAACAATATTTTGTTGTTGTTGTTTTTTTAAATAATCCTGATGCAATTTAAATACAAAAGTGGTTTGTTTTAATTACAACAATTGATTACTGGGCTTCATTTTAACATAAAACTATTACCGTACACAATACTCAACACGTCAATTTTGCATTTCTCACCTTAGTTGTGACGAGTGGTTGTTGCTTGTCTCTCAGCTGGAACCAGTCTGGCGATTGTCCTCTGACCTCTGGTAGACATCTTGACCATGTCTACATGCCTGAATGCATTGAGTTGCTGCCATGTGATTGGCTGATTAGAAATCTGCATTTCCAAGCAGTTGAACAGGTGTGTGGCAGGTGAGTGGATGTTCACAAAAAAACAACAACATTTAAAAATGAAATGATGAAAAGATGCATCCCCACAAGAGGAGGAGAGGATCTGTGGATCGGTCTGACCACGGAAAATAAAAGGTCAAACTGGGTTTGACCGCTGTTACACACTAGATATAATTTTTAAACTTTCTAAAGGTTTTAACTTGCACAGATTGGTGCTGTGGGTTTTTTTATACTTCTATTGCACACAAACTCGTTGCCTTTTTTTAGGTTTTCTTCTGTTCTCTAGAGCGCAGAAAAACCGGGACACATTCAGTGTCAAATGATACACCAAAAGTTTGTGTGGAATCGAAAGCAGACCTTCATTCCAAAGTTGACCAGGGTTCACTTTTTTATTTGCACCTTAGTTTAGCTTTTACACTTGCCAAGTGAAGCAGAGAATCGAATAAAACTCTTGTGAGAACCAAACCTGTCACTGTATGGAGTGTCAGATAATTTCATCTAGACAAAAAAAGAAAAACACAGTAAGAGACCACACCAACATGTAAAGCTTCTTGTGCACAAAGGGAGAAAAAGAAGTGTGACGAAGGACTCCCATCAACCCTTTTCGCTCTCCAGGGAATGCTGCTCTCAGTGCTGCTTTTATTGAGAATACAACCAGGAGGCCACAATTTACAGGAGGAGAAATAAAGCTATAGAAAGAAAAATAAAGTTAATTAGGGGTGACGTACAATGAACTTTTTCAGTTTAAGCAGCATCCTTCCTTATCTGCTAAAGACAGTGTGTCGTAAAACCCCCTCATCCAAGTTTGGGGTAAGAAGCAGGCAATAAAACACAGAAGAAGTGTGGTTGAAAATGTAAAATGGTCATCTGTAAGCTACAGCTTGAGTTAACATTAAAAAACATTAAACAATGATAAAAATAGAAACAATTTCTTTTACATGGAGCCCTTAAAGTATATACTGCTCATTCGCCCGTTTCCTTTCTTGCTGGAATCGCAGATACCCTTTCCAGGAAATATGCAGTGAGTCATAACGTCGCTCATGAGTAGACATCTCATATGTGAGATATAAAATATATTATAGTCCCTGGTTTATAACCACAGCAGCTCTGCATTAATATTGCTGGGGGGCTGAAAAATTTTAGTAATTTATTTTGAAGTCCATATATTATCAATTTAGTGCCAGTGTGTTGCTTGTCATATCCCACAAAAAAGGATATGCTGCTTTCTAATTTTCTCACCCTATAATTGCAAAAACTCAACAAATTTATTTTTAAATTAATCTATTATAAAAACAAGATTTAATTTTGCTGTCATGGAATTATATTCTTAATGTATTGTAAAAACAGTCATTTTAACGAGCAAAATAAATGGCCTATACAACAATTAAAAAAAAGTATATTTAAGATGTTGTAAAATAAAACAACATTTTTGTGAAATGTTACCTGAAGTCTTGGATCTATTGTAATATGGATAGAATAGAATCATAGAAGGGGAAAAAAATATTATAAATCAACTAAATATGAATTTTTGGGGGGGGAAATGAAAGAGCAAATAGATCAAGCATTTTACAAAGAGAAAAAAAGAAATTATAATTTTATAGAATCCGCCTGAAGTCCAAAACATGACTGAAATTCAAACAGGGATTAAACAGCAATTAAAAAGAAATGAAAGGCATGTCCAAGCATGCAAGTAACTCAGAAAGTCCAATAAACAACAGCCCAATTCTACGAATAGTAACTCTCAATCTGGAAATTAAATGACTATTCCAGATCGAGCATGCAAGCGAATCATCTCTGATTGCAGTTTAGATCATGTTGTCTTTGTGCTGAGTTATTAAGCCTGAGAGCCAAACTGAACAGTAAAAGAAAGTGAAGGAGATGGGTTTTTGCGTTCAATTACCTTTTTTTTTATTATCAAGGATTCCGCAGTGTTTCTGTGGAAGAAGCTGGCAACCTCAAGAGCGCACCAGACTTTAAAGTTTAATTATCTTAGGCTGGAAGCTATTGGTTGCAAGCATAAGATCAATGACTTCTCAAACACAAAATACACCCTGAAAAAAAACATGCAAACACACCAGTTACATGCAGGGTGCTTTGTGCAATAAGCTACTTACAATCTATGCAACAGCAAAGACTGGATGAGAAGTTAATCCTTCTTCACTCTGTGCCTGGCTGTCTGTCTCCCTCTCAATCAGCATCTCTGTCAGTCTTGGTGTGCGTTCTTCTCCTACATTTCCTCTCCTGGCCTTTTTCCTATTTCTCTATTCATGCACAAGGCACAAGCTGGTCACCGAAACATTACAATGTCCTCGCAATCCACGAATAAGGTTTTCCAGAATCAGGGAATCAGCGTGTTTCCCTCCAGAAACCTGTCCCTTTGTGACCACCAGCTACATCTAAATGTATGTAACATCTATAGGAAGAAGGGACAATTACAGCAAGTTTCACAGCAGCACATGAATCACAGCAATCAGGATGAATTTGCAACAGGCTGTAGGAGGTGATGCAATGTTCAGTGTTCCTCGTCCATCTATAGAGACAATAATATATAATGAAGGTGAGAGGCGTTGCTTGCTACCACACAGCTGCTGTGCTTCTAGTAATCATGCTCCATCTGTTCTCACTCTGCTTAAGATCGTTCGTAGTTTTTCCTCTTCTTCCTGATAAGATGTGCACCAATAAGGCAGTAGGCACAAAAGTAGCAGTGAGAGAATGACGCTGTTCTCTGTGCTCTGACACAAGCAAAGGCTGGATCTAGCCGGGACGCTCTGTTGACATGATACGTGGTACAGTAGGGCTTATCTCGGGGTGAATATGCTCCCTGGCCCTTTAGCCTGTCTGTCCCCATTTTTCCCTCTCCCTTTGCCATCTGCGCGCCAGCCAGAGCGGAAACCAGATTATCCCATGAATGCGTCATGCAGCATCAATGGTTGCTGCAACTGCTAAATTCTGATGAAGATCTTTTCCTGGCGGGCTTTGGGTCATCGCAGAGGTCTGTTTTTTAGATGACAAAAGCAGATGGCGTCAAAACAGTCTGAATCAACATCCATCTGATTTTGCATGAAAATTTCAAAAGATTTTTTTATAGTTCTATCTGTAAAATGAGAAGAGCTGCCAACAACTTTGTCGGGGTAATTTCTTGCATTACCAGGACTACAGTAACTGGACATATGAATCAGAATTAAATAGATATTTTATTCCGAAAGTACATATTTTAAATAATTTAATACATATGATCACATTTTATAAATAAACAAAAGGCAGGAATATATGGACAAAGTTTGACACTCAAATCCTTGCATCGCTGCATCCAAGGATGTTAGACACTCACAGAAACATGGAAATTGTTGTTATCAGAGGAAGAAGCACTTTGTGAAGAGAACCTGCAAACTCAGACACTAAAAAGCAAAACAAAAACACTAAATTTCAGAGACAGAAGGTGGGGGTGAAACCACCATTACTTTTCAGCATAGGAACCAAGTCTGCATATCACCTTAGAATGTCCATATACTCTAGGGGACCTTTGGCACAGAGGTAGAGGGGTCTACTTCTGCCATCTGTGCTCAACATGCAGCTGTGTCTCACAGTGTCCTTGCAGAAGACGCTTAACCCCAGATTGTTCCCAGTGGTCTGGTTAGAAATCAGAAACCATAAGTAGTTTCAATAACCAAAACTAAAACAGCTGTACAGATGGCAAACACCAACATGGTGTTAATACATACATACATGCAAAACCCGAAAAAGAACCAAAAAACATGCCTTAAAATAATCCAAATTTAACCTTATATCCTAATTTAAGATTTAGACTTGACTTGAGTTTAGATTAAAATAAAGCTAAGCTATAAAATCATAGGGGAATGAATATGGCTTAAAGCAGGGATGCTTATTACGTTGATCACAATCGACCGGTCGATCTTCAAGGACATGTGGGTAGATCGCATGTCACATCTTTTGGGCGACAGTGGCTCAGGTGGTTGAGCGGGTCGTCCAATGATCGAAGGGTTGGCGGTTCGATCCCCGCTCCCACCAGCGGGTGTGTCCTTGGGCAAGACACTTCACCCTCCCTGCCTCCAGTGAATGTGTATGGATGATCCCGGTGAGGGTCAGAGGGGCCGTAGGCGCGAACTGGCAGCCACGCCTCTGTCAGTCTGCCCCAGGGCAGCTGTGGCTACAACAGTAGCTTACCATCACCAAGTATGAATGAGGAGTAATTGAATAATGGACGCAATGTAAGCGCTTTGAGCGTCTTGAAAAGCGCAGATAAATCTAATCCATTATTATGTCTGAATAAACCCCTAAAGACCAAACTTTATTTATTTTATCATAGTTGAATATCTTTTGTGTTGGGCCGGACGGAAAAGGAAAGGAGGGAAGAAGAGGGAGGGCGGTGATTATAGAAAGGGGGGGGGGACTATGAAGCAACATAAAGCAACAAGTTTCTGGATGGTTATACTTGCCATCAAAGTTGCCAGTCAGTCACAGGGCCCCACAATCGCACACACTCACATTCACTAGAGCCAATTTAAAATCATCAATTAAACATGTTTTTGGACTGTGGTAGAAAGTCGGTGTGCTAGAAGAAAGCCCATGCATGCACAAGGAGAGCATGCAAACTCCACACAGAAATCCCCAGCTGGGATTTGAAGCAGGGAACGTGCTGCTGAGACGAGAGCGCTAACACAGTGCAACCCTTCAAAACAGCTGCACTGGCTCCCTATCCGCTACCGAGTGCATTTTAAAATCCTGGTTTTAACATACAAAGCTCTCAATAGCCAAGCACTGGTTTTTCTTAAAAGATCTTTTGCAGCCGTACACTCCCAGCAGGTCCCTGAGGTCATGTGACCAGGGTGTGCTGGTTGTTAAGAGAACCCGGTTAAAGACTAAAGGTGACAGAGCCTTTGCAGCAGTGGCTCCATCCCTCTGGAACTCCCTTCCTCTCAGCCTCAGATCTGTCATCTCAGTGTTTTCTTTTAAAAAGCAGCTAAAAACCTGTCTTTATAAAATTGCTTTTCTTAATTTTCTCTGTATTCTGTGTTTTACTGTCTTTTATTGTGTTTTACTGTGAAGCACTTGTGATTTTTATCTTGAAAGGTGCTATACAAATAAAGTTTATTATTATTATTACAATTATCCTTTTTTTTCTAAAAGCATAATCAGTTGCGTGTTGTATTCCCGTGTCTTTTAATAATTTTTTTTATAAATCTTTTGTTTCGGAAATTTCGCAAAAAAAAAAATGAAATTCCAAAAGTGAAAATCCCACAAGATTTATAGTCAATAAATGCAATTCAGTGTTTTCTGAATTAAAAAAAAGAACCGCAACAACAAAAATTAGGATTACTAATCTGTAATTCCTTTAAACTGTCACACAAAAATATAATATTGCTATTTTTTCTTTTAAAAAGTTTTATTTAAAAACCTTTTAAAAGAAGGCACACGCTTCACATGAAGCTGATATTTCCTGGGTAAAGCTTTGGCTCAGGACGGTGAAGCAAAAACACTTGAAATGATTAATTTAATGATAATTTACACAAACGTATTCCACCGTACTTCATCCGCTGCCTTTTTCCTTAACGGTTGCTTTGTTTTCTTTTAAAGGTTGTTGTTGTTCATGAACTGACACAGGAGTTGGTCTAGTATTAAAGAATGGTTAGCCAAAGCAAAGGACACAGCCATTCCTCAGAGCTCCTCTAAGGATCCTCCACCTTCTCTCTTTCATGATGGTGTGGGATTAATGTAATGCTCTTGCTTGCCAAAGGTGGAACCATAAGCTCCATATGGTCTAAAAATCTTGCGGCAGATCAAGGCGGTGGCACATGTCAGGCGCCGCTCCTAAATCTCTCCATTTTGCATTTTATTTGTTGCAAACATCTATGGAAAGAGCAAAGGTCCAAAACAGCTGTCAAGTTTCAATTCTCATAAGAAAACGATAAAAAAAGGCAGAAGGTTTTTTTTAAGCTTTGCTAATTTCCTTCAATGTGAAGTTTACAATCAGTCACGGGTAAAACAATAACTATATATGCGTGAAAATATGATTTCTGTAGAAGAAAAGTCAACATAAGCAAACAACGTTTAAATTAAAAAAGAGAATCAACTCTTACCAGCATTAACTTAATCAATAATAATGTATTTTGCTCTCCCAAACTGTTAAGTTTTACATTTGGACAACCTTCCTCGCTAGTATTGCTTCTTCTCAGGCCACAATTGTAAATAATAATAATCCTTTTGCTTTGTCACCCTGCGTCCAGACAGTCTCTGGTTTCCTGACCTAATTACGTCTAAGCTTCTCTAAGATCATGGCGGGTGTCTTCACCTGTTGGGATTGTGTTAATACACACCTGGAGGCTCCAGAATTACAAATAAAGCTTTGGCTTTTTGAAAAAGGTCCAAACACCTGCTGAGGATCAGTTTGTGAGATTCTTAAAGAGGTGCTTACCCAAATAGACTATTTTGAGTTATTTTTGTTTATTAAAACAAAATCAGGGGAGGATATAAACAACTTTTCCCCTTATTTTACCTCAGGCTTGTTTCTATTAATTTTTTTATGCGATTAGTTCCACAGAAACATACTCATCCCACACTTCCACAAGCTTTTTTAATGAGTGTTTTTCTGACCACTCACTTCAACAGGATTAAGAAAAATAGGTTGCAGGGATCATTTTTTAATACATTTTTTAGGCTTGTTAAAAACACATTTCTTGAAATTTAACAAAACGTAGTTTACCCCAGAGCTTTTACCATTTTTAATTGAGGAAACTGCATTAAACCTAATAGTTTTGTCTGTTTTTGCCTGTCTTCCCTTCCCTTCAGTTGAACCACCAGCAGGAAACTTAATTTCCATGCTTCATCTAATCCTTGATCAGCTAAAGGAAAGCCCCTTTGATGTCATGGTTGCAATCATTTGTCATGTTTTGTCCCACATAACCAATGAAACTATCTGAGCATAGTTCTGAGATTATATCTGAACCCAACTTCAACATCTCAAAGGTTCAAAGGTTCACGACCTTCAGCCTTGAGAACTTTAATTTCAGTCTCGTCTGGCATGTTGGTCCAATCAGCCACACACATGTATATTAAAGTTCCACTCCGATCATATTTGATTTATTCTAAAAGCGTCTTCAGTGGTTTTCTGATTATGATTGTGCCGTTTCTAGGCAAGATTAAAAAATCTCTGTTGTTTTCTAGGGCATAGTTTCTGCAGAGCAGCAGTAATTCATCAGAAATTGTAATGTGGGAGTTGTAGGTGGGACTGTTGGGGCAGAGTAAGCCTGCCCTGACTTCCCATAATCACTATTTTTACACTCTCTCCTACTAGCTTCTGATACTCCCAACCTAACATTAGCGGTGCAAAAAAAATGGCGAGCAATATCAGAGCCATACAGCGGTACAGTTCTGAGCCAGATGCCAGTTTAGGCGAGGAAAACAAAGATGTACATGCATCACGGAGAACATGTATAAAGAAAATTAAGATTAAAACTGTGTTTCTATGTTCTCCATAATGGGAACAATGCTAGAACATGAAAAGCAACATTTTCAGTCGAGTTTGTCTTAATGTTCCCCATTTCCACCCACTGCTTGTGCTCAAATGAAAATATACCTCTTTCTTTACTTCACTACCACGCCAGTGGAAATGAAAGCTGATTGCACCGATCATAATTTTGATGAACTGCCTCACTACATTCAGTACTCCTTAAGTAACAAATAAAATGTCTGCCGCTTTCATTTTCTTCTCCATGTAGCCACATCCATCAACCATGTGCAGCAAATGAGTATGGTAAGGAGCACATGAAATTGAAAGCAGTCAGCTGCAGCCTGCTTATCTGTTGCCGTAACCTCTGTTTGTGAGTGTGAGGGGGGGGGGCTTTCTCAGTGACGCCAGCAGGCATCTATTCCATGCACTATTTATTGAATGAATTTCAAAAACTCATAAAGGCTAAATTGCAGCAAAAGCTTATCTCTGTTTTTTTCCACTCCCCCCCCCCCCATTCATTAAACTGCGACTCACATGGACGTCACTGACCATTTCTTACAGCAATAAAAGCCACAATGGAAACCCTCCTTTCCCTGTAGGTGTCTAATATTCATATGTAAATTTATGTTTATTTTTGTGAGCACCGCATACAGTTGCACATCAGCAAAATAAACAAACAATTTGCCGTGGCAAGTGCCAGAAATTACCGAAGGGTTTGCCTGTGACACAGAAAAAAAACTAGGGTACTGGTACTGTCACAAAAACAATCATCTGTGTCCAAGCTGTCGTATGCACATGGCCTCTTTTTCCCTGACTGTACACTCTGGATTTAGAGTAACCCTGCAGCAGATTTCATATAGCTCCCACTTCTCTCTCATCCTCTCTGCGATTTTGTCCTTGTGGTTTCAAAATCTCTTCCTCAGCAATCCTTTTCTTTTTGCAGTGGTTTGAAATAAGTATTTATTTGTCTTTGCTCTTGTAGAATCTCCCTCTGACTAAGGTGAAACTGCACCACTCTGATCATCTTTTGATCTATTTTAAAAGTTTTTTTTTTTGTTTTGTTTTTTTGCAAAAATCAAAACATGTGTGTTTTTTTATCAGCAGAGTGGCAGGAGTCCATTAGAAATTCATGTCTGAGTTGTGGGCAGGGCTGCTGGTGCAGAGTAAGCCTGCTCCCACTTCCCGTCATCCATCTGTTGGCGCGCTCTCACAGCTTGCTTACAGCCCCTCACAACCCCAATCTAAAACTACAAGGGCAACGAAAATGCTGAGCAATATTGAAGCTATCTAGCCGTACAGTTTTGAGCCATATGCCAGCTTGGAATAAGTTTGAATAAGAAATACTCCTAAACTCGAAGAAAAAAATACCCAGAAACGCAATTTTCAGCTTAATTTTCTTCATATATGCTCTCCATGAGAAAAATGCAACAATACAACAATACACTATTTTCATTTGAGTGGGTTTTTACTATAAAGAAGAAGCATGGATCGTTGGAGGTAAATTAAAAACATGCAAACTGGTTTCCAACTTCAGACGAAACTATTCAGGTTTTATGGCCACTGGAATCAAAAAACTTTGGGATAATAACAGTAATAACCTCTATCGATGTCAAAAATAACATTTGGCAATGAAAAACTAAAACAACATTTAGAAGAACATGTAAGAAAATAGCAGTTTCATGTCATTTCTTTATGCTCACTTTTTTCTTGCAAAGATATGAGTTTCAGTCTCACTTCTCTTTCACAGTTTTTGCATGCATGGGGGCACAAATGAGGGGCCGAGCTGCCCCGCACACCACTTTAAATATTCTGCAGGTGGTTTCTATGCCATGAAAGATGCTCTATCCGTTCAGGTAAAACGCTGCGGTTAACTGAACTATCACTTCAAAAAGGCTTAGATTTAAGCTTTTTAATGTTGCTATCAACCTAACATTGCAGTATCGTCATGAAGTTCATCAATATTTGACATCAATTAAGTCTTATAATAAAACTAAAAAGTAGCCAACTTATTAAATTGTTGTTTTGTTTTTTATTTAATTTGTAAAAGAGTCACTTCAGATAGTTAGCATTTGAAAGGGTCCTAGAAAGTTGTGGGGTTATTTTGTTGCAAATGTGGCCGGATGGCTCAGTTGCCTGCGTGTAGGACTGGTGCATTATGCAGGAAGGGCATTCGGAGTAAAATTCTCTGCCAAACCGCCCACGCAAATCAGTGAAAACTGAAAGGAAAATATCGAAAGGTGAAAAACAACAAAATAACGGAATAATGAAAATGATCAACATGAATTTTGGCTTTTTGATCTCTCCTAGAATAAAAAGGAATTTATTAGGGTCAGGGGAGAGCAACTGCTGCAATTTTTTACCTTCCAACCAACTTTACTATTCTTATAATATTGATTTGGAACACGGAAAGGATCACTTGCCCTGAAATTAAGTGTTGTTTGTAAAATTCTAGCAAAAATAATTTTTAAAAAAGTTATGTTGGAGAAATGTGATTGGATAACCTGCAGACTTCCTGCAGTCAATGTTTGGTTAAAGAATATTTTGTTTGATTGTCATGATCATTTTACAGTCTGCTTAAAACAGTTATTTACAGTTATTCTGCCAACAATTCAAATTATCAGGATGGGCAGCAGTGAATTGGACCATGCCTAAATTTCACTTATTTCTTTTGTTTTTCTCATCTTATAGCTAAATATTCTAAAAATAATTTAGCCCTGAACTTGCCTTTAAACAGCATGTTTAACCCTTTTGCTATCTTAGATGACCACACCCTTACATTGACGTGTTCTCCCTACCATGACAAAGGTGGATAAAGGTGGAAAGATTTCATGTACTCCATGGACACCAGTGAAGATCACAAATCATTGAAGAAAAAAGGTTCAGAGCATTGTCTAGTGGGTCTAGATGACCCAACTCCCAACGTTAAAGTGCCTAGTGCCTTACATGTGCTTATATCTTGTTGCCTAAAATAGGCAAAACATCTGTCTAAGAGGTGACATGTGCAAGCTAAACTACTAATTCCAGATGCAGATCAGACATAGAATAGTTTCCGGGGAAACAATAAGAATTGTTGTTCAATAAAAGAATTCAAAGCTATTATAACAGGTGATATAACAAATAGATATAAGAACTCAACAAGATTAATGGACATGTACCACCACAGCATAGGGTGGTAACACAGGAACAAACAAGCTTTACTTTTGTATCATTAATAGCCCAGAGAATAAAATCCAATTTTTTGTTCATATTTGAAAACTGTCATCAGTTTGCGGACTGACACAAACGTGATGATGTATTTCTATACAAGAATACATGACATTGTTTTCAATCCTCATTTTAATTGATTTTTTAAGGTTAACTTCATCAAGGCGGTTATATAATTTTGCACATGCACGTGAAGCAAAAAAGCCTGTTGGCCTTTTGCTCTGAACATATATAGTACTCCATTACAAGCTTCCCAGGGTGTTTTAAGCCACTCAACAGCAGCTTGAGCAGCTTCTTTACTAATTGGTCCCGTTTGAAGGATCAGCTCACATTCCATGCCTGTGCTTGTTGGGTTTCCTCTCACTAAATGAGTGAGGTCTACTGAATATTAAATGCAGCGACGATGGGGGATAGAGTTTTTGTGTGCAGATGTCTGTTGAGGGATTCTTACATAGTTCATGTGTATTTAACGTAGTTCATGGACAGTTATCACGTAAATCTTATGCAATTGTGCAGGATTTTTGCAAGATACGTTCGCAGATTTGTGGTTTTTCACAACCGTTCCACGTATGTCTAGCAGACTTTTCATACATGTACCATCACTCTTATCTCATACCCAGCAGACATATCACTTTGAAATTACATAGTTGATACACAGATCACTAATGAATTGCATATAAAAAGCGTAATAATCAGACACATTCTATGTAGATTTACATGTTCTTTGCGTGATTTCTTTATATTTCTGTGGATTTAAAATTTCTCACATTTTCCATGTTTATTAACATATGATCAGTTTTTAATATGCGCAAAAGGTACATAGTGGCTGTGTGAAGTGACCTTTAGACTAGATTCCTGGTTACCTGATGCTCATGGTGTCTTAAATTTGTTGGTAACTTAGGAAAGGTATGGCAAGTAAACAGTGAGGTGGCGTCCGTAGTGCAGCGGTAGCGCGGTCGACCCATGACCGTAAAATTGCAGGTTCGATTCCCGCCTTGCACGCCCATGTGTCGAAGTGTCCTTGGGCAAGACACTGAACCCCACCTTGCCTCTTGTGGAAGGTTGCCGCCAGTGTTTGAATGTGTGTGTGAGTGACTGGGTGAATGGGACTGTGACTGTAAAGCGCTTTGTCCTTGTAGGAAGAAAGGTGCTATATAAGTATACACCATTTACCAAAATGGATTATCAGTCCTGAATGATTACTTTAATTCCTCCACATCTTTTTTAAGTCTCAGCCGCATTGTCATGTTGATTAGGAGTATTGAAAGCCTGGGACAGTGGGGGCTCAGGACTCCCGGCGGTGCGTTGTCTCTCATCTGGAACGGCTTAGGTCTTGTGTGGTCAGGGCATTGGGTCTGGGCCTGGATCGCCTTGAAGTGGGGAGGGTCCCTGCCCTGGTGGGGGCTCCGGCTCTGAAATTTGGCTGCATTCGTTCAAATCTGCTCCTTCTACTCCTCTGTCGGGGGGCTGCCGGGTCTACTACTGCAGCTCCATCTCCATGTTGGGAGTTTGGTGCGCATGAGGGTGGTTGTTCCCAGGTCTTTGTCTGACAATGGGGCTTTTGGGTGCTTGTATCGGCCAGGATGCTGCGCTGTCGCCCTCTGACTTTGGGCTGGGGGGTGCCGAGCCTCCTGCCTTTGCTGGAGCATTCAATGTTATCAAGGTACACTCTAAGAAGCACACATTCATTAAACCCACCTGCCTATTCACTTTTTCACAAATATGGGCATAGGTAATGTTTTGTTGTTTCTACACCCCTGTCAGTCGGTGGGTGAAAAAGCTTAAATACACTCAAGGCATGGCAAACACCCAGTCACCTCTGTCCACTAGTTCTCCTCATGCCAGACCTTTCTCCTGTGGAGCACTTCCCCTCTCTTCTCATCTTTTCCTCTCAAGTGTCATTCGTCAGCCCATCTTGGAAGAAGGTGGCTGATCTGAATGATAGATTCCTTTTTGCATTCCTTAGTTTCAAGCTGAAGTAACAGTGTCATTCCTGCTACAATGAATCAAGCATCTTAAGCATCGACCTATTTAAATGCAAATGTGTCCACTTTGTTTTTCATGTGATTAAAGTTGTTTTTCTCCTTGAATACATTTTTGAGCACGGGGGAGGCTCGAAAGCTTTCAGAGGCTTAGGAGACGTTTGGCAGAAGACACTTTCTTTTTCTGAAACTGCTTAATTGAGTTCAGTTGCGAAATCTTGACAGACAAATCTTTACTTTGATCAAATACTTTCTTTTCCTATGTGCATTTTCTCTTTTGTTTTGATTGATTTTATTTTCATGTATGAACAGAAATATGAGGAAATAATGTCTATGAGATTGAATGATCAATTTCTACCAAATAGGTTTATCTCTCTCTGTTTCTGGAGGAATACCGTATTTTCCGGACTATAAGTCGCACTTTTTTTCATAGTTTGGCAAGGGGTGCGACTTATACTCCAGAGCGACTTATATTTGAAATAAATTACATTGTTGAATAATTTCACATGTTCGTTATTTTCACTGACAAATGCAAGAGGGCGCTCCAGGCTTGGAGTGGTACTTAGTGGTACTTTCATACTGTCAAGTGTGTTTGTGACCTGCATGCTCCCACACTTAAATACAATTTATTTTAATTTAAATAGTATTTTACTAATAATTATCTTTTTTCAGGTTAACAAATATGTATCATTTCAATACAAACATTTGTATAACATTTTAGAACATTTACCGGTAATTATTTTTTTTTCTTTTAACCCAATACAACAACGTGACATATTGAAAAAAAAGGAGTCCAGCATTGAGCTTACCAGTAGCCCTTTAAAGTCCAAGTCCCACTCACGCAGTGGTTTTATGTTAATAAAGCAGGCATGTACTCAGTTCGTTGTGCGTCATGTAGCCATTTAGCCTGTTCTCTAACCCCCTGTTATTTTAAGTTGCCTTTCAAGGTGAGATGTATGATCTTGGTCTCAGATTTTTTAAATAAATTTCCAGTCAAAGTGCGACTTATAGTCCAGTGCGACTTATCTGTGTTTTTTTCTACTTTATAATGCATTTTTGGGGTGGTGCGACTTATACTCCGGTGCGACTTATAGTCCGGAAAATACGGTACATATGCCCCAGACCAAAACATATTTAAAACCACCAAACGTTCTCTTTTGGACATTCTAACTTGTTTCTTTCCTTTGCTGTTTTCTTTTCACTTCAGTTTGATGTCCGGTCTCGCAGCCCTTGATGCAAAATGCTCAAGTCGCCTGGGCATCATGACCATTTCCTATTACCTGTGGACCACCTTTGTCGCGGTGGTAGTGGGCATCCTCATGGTGTACATCATCCACCCAGGCGGAGCCGCCCAAAAGGAAGATTCAGATGAGAGCAAGAAACCAATGACAAGCTCAGCTGACGCCCTGCTGGATCTCATTCGGTAAGATACATTCAAGAACCACTGGGAATTTTCTAACATCAGGGTCACGTTGAATGATTTTATCATTGTAACATCTGTTCAGGGCATAGACATGTACCACTGGACAAAGGGGTCGTGACGTCACCTATATAAGATGCTTTACCTTCGGCTCCAGCGAAATTAAATTACTTCATTCGCCATTTAGAGCCAAACAACAGTGATTGGCCTGCGTTGGTCTGAGTCACGTTTGTAGGTGAAGAATGAAGCCAATCATAAGTAAGCTTGCTCCAAGTTTACACCCCTTCCACTTAAAGCGACTAGGGAGAATCTGTCAATCAAACGTTCGGAGAGGGGCCAGCGAGCACCACAAATTCTACTCAGTCATCTGACTTGTCAGTTTATAACTTACATAACTTACAATAAGGAAGAAATATCATGAAAAAAATTCTGAATTAGCAAGAAGCCAGAGAATAAAATCAAGAAGGTGTTACTTTGCCCAACAGTTGCCCGGACAGGCTCCAATGTCCCTGTGACCCCAACGGGATACAGCAGATTAAGAAAAGTGATTGGTTGGATGTTTAAATGATACTTATTTTATTAATCACCAGATTATTTTCTTCAAGGTAACTTGACTTAAGAGCACTTTAAATGTTGTACCTAACCAAATATGAAGGCTAGTTGTTATATTGTCTATGATGCTTTGCATTCTGTTGCTCCAGTGGGCGCATCGCAGCAAGTGCTTGGTCTATGCACAAATCAACACAGTTATGACTGCTGACAGAATCTGCAGTTTTTTTAAGAAGTATTAACAGCCTCTCTCAATGTGAGCAAATCTATTATTTGTTTTTTAATTTGTAGGGGGGGGGGGAGTAATGTGTATGCTCTTGCAACAAATACTATTCAGAATATACAGTATGTTTTCATATTTTCGTTTTTTCGGAATATGCTCTTTCTTCTGAATATAATGGAAATAAAGTCACTGTTTTAGTCCCAACTGTGGGACTTCTAAGAGATTTCTGTTTCAGAATGAATAATAAAATCCATGTGCATGCCACATGTCTAACTGGAATTAAACTAAAATGACTAATGTACCACTGTTTAGATAGAACTAGCTTTGATATCGGATATAGCTCAACTAAAAATAATGTTGACAGCCCAAAAGAGAGAATGTTGCCAGTGATTCCACTACAGTGTAAAACTGACTTTGATCAATTTGTCAAATCCCTCTGTGGGAAAAACACACAGCTGTCTGCCTAAACAGCGGCAGTCAAAGGAAAACGTTGCCTCTGATAGTCAATGAAGTCATTCATGTGACATGCATGGTGTTTGAAAAGGGTTTGTCACGAGCGGCTGATCGAGGTCCCAAATGCAGGATTTACAGTCAGGAGGCAGATGGACGAGCAGCTTAGCAACTTAACCTATTTCAAACTAAACAAAAGACACCACGACAGCAGATAAAATCCAAAAGCGTAGGCACATCTATCACTGGGACAAAAGAAACTTGAATGTGAACATGTATTCAAAGGGTGGAGATATAAACGAAACCTATAGTAAAAAGGGGAATCAGACAGTAACACACAAAAGCTGGATTTGTGTCCACTCAATTAAATGTTTTTGTATTTTTACTCCTTCTCACTGAGATGTTGGAGCTTTTTCAAATCTGGAAAGCTGTCGGACTTAACTGTGAAAAGCACATTACATCAAAGAATTGACAAAAAGTTCCAAATTTGGGGATTTATTTTACCATCATTTTTAATTAGATATAGGTGGTATCAATTAGTTTGGGTAATTTGGTCATTTTTGTTCACAATAATGTTAGTTTAAGATGCAAAAATATTTACATGAATGTTCAAGAAAAAAGCTCCTTGAGTTACCCATAGTCTCAAATTTGATCCAGACATTTTTAACATGGATGTAACTATTTTATATAAAATTAATTATTAACAAAGGTTAGATAGATAGATAGATAGATAGATGACTTTATTGATCCCACAATGGGGAAATTTCATTTATTTATTTATTTATTTTTTCATTTATTATTTATTTATTTATTTATTTACATTCGTTAAATAAACCAAGAAGTCCTTAAAAAAACAATAAATGTTTTTTATTATCTTTATTCTCACCATTAAGATTAGCTAAACTTGTTCCTGCCAAAAGTGTTATTGAGATTACATAGAAGCAGCCATTTTCAAATGAGCAGAAAAAACTTCTACTGCCCCTAGTAGAATGATGATGAACTACAGGGGTAGACAACATCAACCAATTTATATAGAAATTGGTTTTTAATCCTTGTTCCATCTTAGATGACCCCACCCTTACATTGACGTGTTATCCCTACCATGACAAAGGTGGATAAAGGTGGAAAGATTTCATGTAATCCATGGACACCAGTGAAGATCACAAATCATTGAAGAAAAAAGGTTCAGAGCACTGTCTAGTGGGTCTAGATGACCCAACTCCCAATGGTAAAGTGCCTAGGCTAGCACAAGGGTTACAGCAAGTTTGGATCATGCCAATGAAATAAGAGATTTGGGAAAGCGTGTTTCAATTGAACAAATTATCTTCAAAGTTGAACAGTGAACCTAACTTAGCATGTCTCACATAACAAAGCTAAAAAAATTGCAGAAATGAAAAGCAAAAAGCAAAAGCATAAAAATATAACAAATGAAGTGGTTCAGACACATTTGTCAAGACAGCTGAGTGAATATCTTGAGATCACTGTTTAAATCCTGAGGCCTTACGTGCCAGTGGGTTATGGTGCTAAGCTAATTAAGGATCCTCACTGGTGGGGTTGCAAAGTTAAAGGTAAACCTGGGTCTGTCCGGCAGAGACCAATGTGGTGAGTCCGAAGGTCAAAGTCAGGAGGTTGCAAAAAAAAAGACTCCTGTCAGAAGATTGCATGACATTTTTATACAAAATTCCAAAAATATTACAGTAAATTATTAATATGGATATTCATTATATTTATATTCTTAAAAATATTCACATTTAAACTTTACTTAAAATAAAGGTTAAAAAAAAGTAGGGGGGAAAAGAGTTAGTATAAAAATGGTCGAGCTCTTGCAAATCCAGCAATGAACTGATCATGTGCGTGAGTGTGTGTGTGTGGGCGTGTGTGTATCCACAGCACAGCTGTGCTTTGGATTTAACTTGCAAAGCTTCTTTACAGCCTTCATCTATCATGCATCCATAGTCCTACAGTCACAAATGGGTCCACCATCTGCAGTCATGTGTGTTTGTTTGCATGATTTCATGCCAGAGTTGCATCTAATGACTGTGATAAAATGTGTCGTTTTTATCACGGAGCTGAAGGTCAGGGGGGTTCACCCGGCAACAACAATCACTAAGGTCACTTGTAAAGTAACACCATTTTTTTAAAGGGCCTAAACCTGCAGCTCCTTAATGCTCTGTCCGTAAAACACAATAAACACAATATGTTTTTTTAATCTCTGTGCATGAAAGTGTGCAATTTTTCCTTCCGATTGTGATGTGAGCTCTGCCCTGGATGAGATTTAAAGTCAGGTTTAATACAGGGCTGACCTTGATGTTTGACATTCATCTTTGTATGATGAACATTTCATACAAGGCATGTCTTTTGTCCATAGATGAACAGGCAGCATAATCGTATAAAGCCGTGTTCTGAACTTCTTTGTCTTTTGACACAAACACATTTTTGATGACCTTCTAATTTACTTACATAATCGTTCCTTTCTGTACATAGTTTGCCGTTTATTATTTTTTTTAATGTAAAAAAAACACTTTTACTTTTTCATAAAATCATAGAATTGACCTGCAGACACAGCTGCGCTCTGGAACCGTTTGGTGGTTTAACCCTCCAATCCAACCCCTTAAAGTGTCACGCAGTAAGGCTTTGGGTTCCGTTTATAACCTTTGGTACGACTCTGCGTGGACTTGAAGTCATGATCACTCTTGGGTCGGACTCTCTACTGCAAGACCACTAAACTTAATGTCAGGTCCTACTTTATGACCTAAAGCTATGTTCACACCGAACACGATCTCTGCATCGGGGGGGTGTCCAGTTTCATTAAGTCAATTTGCAGACACGATATCAGGTCCCACAGCACATTTTGAGTGTTGTGGAAGGATGTTTTAGAAATATTGTTCAAATATCTGAGCTTTGGCGAAGAAGCCACATAAACCAATCAGGAACAAAGCTTTGGTTCAGATCATTCTCCTCCTGAACTTTATAACATTTTTCTTATTTGTATGAAACAATAAAAAAAGATAGTTTAATTTTCTTCTCATTTTTTATTTTTTCTTTCCTCTGTCTATTACGGGACATTAAATCCTCAAACTGGGTCACAGTGACATGGAATTAGCGCTGAAAGCGGCTGTCATTCAGGTGCAGCTCCTGCAGTAATGACGAAGCTGATCGTACTGCAATGTCTGAATGATCTCATGAACCCAGACGTGGAGACGTGATTACCAAGGCTTACCAATGCTGTAGAGCTCTTCAAAATAAATAAACCTGATCCCTCAACATCATTTGTGTCTTCCATACATCGACTGTATATGAGAAAACCAGTCAAATCTTCCATTAAGCGATGAGTTGACAGTAGCTCCTCCCACACACGTCTGGGGCATCAAGTTTATGAACACAGCAGCAAATTTCAAACGCAAATTTGCCTTTCATTGAGAACATACGTGAACCATTTGGTGGTTTAACCCCCCCCAAATCCTAATCATTCACGTGGAGTGTCAAGCAGTCCTATTTTTGGAGTCTTTGGTATGACTCAGCCTGGATTTGAACTCATAACCTTCCAGTTTTAGGGCGGACACTCACCTACAGCCAACCTGAACACAAGTTCATTAGCATGCTTGCAGGTATTCTTTTTTATAGGTATTTCTTTTTGTATAACTATGTTTTGCAGCGAGTATTCCAAAGATGTGCTTAAGACTGTTTCTCAACAATAGAAGTAATTGCTGAACGCTTTTGCCATCATTTTACCGACAATCTAAAGAACGTCTGCCTTTTATAAATCCTGCAAAAATTGCCTTCAGATGTAGGATTCTGTGTAATGTGTGCCGTATTGTAAACAAAAAGGTTTTGAATTATTATGGGAGCTGAGAAGCAGGGTACAACAAAGAAACATAAGAGCCAGTTTATTGGAGGTGGGAAAGATGGCCTTGGAGGGATCAAGTTTCTACATACTATTTTCCACAGCAGTTACTATGACATTCTTGATGAAGATACTTCATTATCCATTCACTTGGAATGTTCAAGATTCTTTACCAAGATTTGACAGGTCTCTCTCCATTTTTCAGAGATAGAATCAATACTATTTACCAAGAAGAGAACACAGGAGTTCTCAGCTTGTTTGAGCAGGGAGCTTCAATGGGATTATTGATTTGGCAAGTCACAGTGGGCTAATATCTTATAAATTAGAAATACTTTCTGTTCACAAGACAGTTTCATGCTTGAGATACAGAAACAGTCTTTACCATCCCTCCATTGTCTTCTGAAACCACTTAATCCTTTTTGGAGTCATGGGGTTGCTGGAGCCTGTCCCAGCTGCTGTTGAGTGAAGGCGTGATACACCCTGGACAGGTCACCAATCTGTTGCAGGGTCACATACTCACAAATTGACACCTAGGGAGAATTTCAAATCATCAGTTACCCATTAAGCAGGTTTTTGGACTCTGGAAGGGTTTCTGGAGAAAACCCACACAAGAGAACATGCCAACTCCACACAGAAAGATCCCAGCCAGGATTTGAACCAGGGCTTTATCTCTTTGTCATTACTTTGTACTAAATTTTTTTTTAATTTTTTGTAGTTTAGACACGTTATACGAATGAGGCCAAATGTTTGAACTAGCAACTTACCTCAAATTCTCTTTTACAGCAACATGTTTCCGGCCAACTTGGTCCAGGCCACTTTTCAACAGGTAAGCTGCAGCCTTAAAGACAGCCAGCCTGGGAAAAAAACAGGGAAAGTTGGATTTTCACTTATTTAGCAGCTGTCTTTTATGTAATGTACAAGTAAATCAGCTTTGCTATAAAGAATAAATGGTAAATGGCGTATTCTTATATAGCACTTTTCTACCTTCTTCGAAGACCCAAAGCGCTTTACAGTCACAGTCCCATTCACCCATTGACACACACATTCACACACTGGATGGGGGTACCATGCTATAATTATCTCTGTGCCTGATGTGGCATTGTTACATTTCTATTTAGCTATGTGAAGAGTCATTTAGGTTTGTATAAAAGGAGCACGGACGGGAAAGTGGAGAGTAATTTGGTCTGAGATTGTAGAGTGAAATTTTTCCTCAAATTCATAAAAGTATGACTCAATTTTGGTCCAGAAAAAAGATGATGTGATATTAGATTTGCAGCAAAACTGAATGCTTGGTTCTGTCTAAGCAAAAGGTTTTACAGCCTGGCTATTTATGATCAATCTGCTGACCTATAAATAAAAAAGACAAAACAAAAGGGAAAATACCAAAATAACAGTTACAAAAAACAGTTAAAACAACTACCTGTGTAACAGTTTGAATGTATAATGTCTCATTTATTATTTAAAATTGTTCCATCACACCTATTCCTGAGGAATGAAAACCCCCAAAAAATGAGATGATGACATACATGTAACACTGAGTAACAGATCCCAAATGTTGTGGTTGTTCACCTTTCGGCACATCTTATTAGGGGTTGCCACAGCAAAGTAATCTCTTGGTCACAATTGCCCTTATGGGTGGATAAAGGGTGTCTGTGGGTGGAAAAATGTGCCAACCTGTACGGGGTACGCTGGGAACCCGCTGAAAATATCAAAGTCATGGACCGCTTAGTGAACCTATGGAGCTATGGACATATTTTGAGCACTGTAGCGAGAACTCATACAACACTTAAGGGTAAAGTAAGGGTGAAGTGGGTGAGAAGCAGGTGTGTCGTAAGATTTTTCTTTTTTTTACCCCCCAATCCTGTGGAGTACTGTTCACATGATAAGTGTTGCTACATGAGGCCTCCTTGCATGCAAGGAGTGTTAAAAATTAGGAAAGTAGGCAGCATGGGCGTCCTTTGGGTACTTATGAATCACCTGCAGCATTCACATCCCATCAGTATGGTGCCAGTATTTGCACCTCAATAACAACTAGAGTAGTGCGGTGTAAGGGCACCGTGTAAGGGCAACAGCATCACCCGTACATTATAAGTGCTTGAAACCTACATTATCCTTAAGAATATCGGTACTTCACGATACGCCTACCACACAACTGGTAACAATGGTACATTCCATTTTCATGCTATCCCTTTAGGTGGCCTCAAAAACCTCCAGGTAACTGCAAGACACACTAGCTTTCCCCTTAAGATGTGTACCGTCTATGACCCTTCATGAGCCCCGTGACCCAAAAATACACAGCACCTATACGGGTCAAGCCCCCATATGGGTGCAAGTTACCAAGGTGTAAAGCACATGTGTCAAACTCGGGGCCCAGGGGCCAAATGTGGCCCTCCATGTCATTATATGTGGCCCGCGAGAGAATAAAAGTTTTTAATTTCTTAAAATAAAAAATAAAAATTGGTGTTTATTTATTCATATCTAAGGGGAATCTGACTTGAAATATCAGATTAGGCAACTATAGATGATGACTTAAACACTGTCCATATAACCTCACCTGACAGAGCCAAATGTAAAAGGATTTATGCTAGAGTAACAACCAAACATAAGTTTTCTACGCAACTTTAATTGTAAAAAGGTACTATAAATAAATAATGAGTTATTTAACATTAAGGAGTAGTTACCTTTATTTTTCATTACATTTAGTTACATGTATAAGTTATATCTGGCCCTTTGAGGACAACCACTATGCTGATGTGGCCCTCAGTGAAAATGAGTTTTTAAAAAGTATGTAAAATAGTAAGTCTATTCCAGGGCTACTATTTTTTAGATAAGAACTTGTGCAAGTTCTTACTTTTTTCACCAATGTGGTAGCATCAAACCATCACTTATTGGCTTTATTAATCAAGAAAGTTTTTGTTTATGTGGAGACTTGTTCTGTGCAGATGGTAGTTATGATATAATACGGTATTTTATTTTGGACATATTTTTTAAAGGAAAAATAGGACAAGATTTGGAAAAAAAGAAGAAAACAAGAAATATCTGAAAGAGAGTAGACGAAATAAAAGCCTTATAAATTCTCACCCCTATGCCCTATACCAAACTAATTACCACGCTCAGTGCAGCAGACATCTGTTTTACTCCTGTTCCCTCTCTAATAAGCACACTTTCAGTTTCAGAGACCCACATGCACACATATAACTGCACATATAGATAAATACAAACAGGCACACAAACACTTTTAATTAACCCTGTTAATTAAATTTTACACATTTTGAAATGACTGCACGTTTTTCTTGTCATGCTGTTACTCATAGAGGTTTCTTTTTGCTTTAAGTACCGAACACACAGAGTTGCAGAACTCATCCCCAAACCAACAGTGGCACAGACCCTGGATGAGACTACTACGCGCAGGGTCTACATTTATGGCATCCAGGACGACAACGGCACAGACATTCAGAACTTCTCCTTGGACCTCACACCGCCTCCTGACGTCATTGTGAAAACTTCGCCTGGTACTAGCGAAGGCATGAACGTGCTGGGAATTGTTATTTTCTCAGCCACTATGGGTATGTCATGAAAGCAGCAGAAAAAAAGTACAGATAGCAGAAACCATGTTTATATGGTGTAGCTAGTACGTGAGTACAATTTTTTATTCTGTCTGCATATGTGATTATTGTTTTTCCTTTTAATTCAGGGATAATGCTGGGAAGAATGGGACCCAATGGGAGTGCATTGGTAAACTTCTGCCAGAGTTTGAATGAAGCAGTTCTAAAGATAGTTGCCATTGTCATTTGGTAAGAGCCCCAAACAAGAACCAACAAGGACAACATTTTATCAAATGGATCTTTGGAAAATGTTTCTGAAATAGCCTGCTGCCTCTTTGTCACTTTTTAGGTATTTTCCCTTTGGCATTGTGTTCCTGGTTGCTGGCAAGATCTTAGAAATGGATGACCCCTCAGCCATGGGGAAGAAGTTGGGCTTTTATGCGATCACCGTAGTCATGGGACTGGTGCTACATGGCCTCTTCATCCTCCCAGCCATGTACTTCTTCATCACAAAGAAGAGTCCTATCGTTTATATCCGAGGCATTCTACAGGCCCTGCTCATCTCATTGGCCACCTCATCCAGGTACGAAAAAACAGAAAAACACTTTTCTGCACATCAAACAACTTATTAGATGTCAAATCACAAGTTGTGTTTCACAAATAGGTTATGAAAATAAAGTGTGCCTTTTCAGTTTTTACTGGAATTAAGAGAAATGCTGAGAAACCAGACAAATGAAATGAGGGTCATTGTCGGTTTGGGGCTAATTGTGTGTAAATCTGTGTCCTCTATTTGTACAAACACAAACTCTTAATGTGTGCCAGAGTGCCCCATTTTCTGGAAAACACAAAAATTCTTCTAAACCACTTTCAAGCATGGTAGTGTAGGAAAAATGATAGGTGTTTTTTCTTCTCCACCTGCAAGACACTTCCTGTTTTTGTTGTAGGGAGCAAAAGTTTAGTTACAATTGTCAAAAAGGTAACAGCTGACGGGAAATAAAAGCAAAGAAACAAATGAGCCAGTCAGAGCTTGGCGTTCGGCCTGCTGCTAATATAGTGATAGAACCATAAAAGTTTGTAATCCTGTTTTTAAAATAGAATCTTCGGATTTTTATGCAAAACATTGAATGATCTAAAGAGGGTACTGGTTAGTGGGATGAAGGGTTTGAAATCAATACTTCACACCCAGACAAGACTGGGAAAATGGTAGAACAGATGCGATTTTTTAGCTGTCTTTGACTTACTTGTTGCTGATTGTCTCTGCAGCTCTGCCACTCTGCCTATCACCTTCAAGTGCCTGCTGGAGAACAACCACATCGACCGACGCATCATTCGCTTCGTGCTGCCAGTCGGGGCCACAATTAACATGGACGGCACGGCTCTCTACGAGGCAGTGGCAGCCATCTTCATCGCTCAAGTGAACAATTACGAACTGGACTTTGGCCAGATCATCACCATCAGGTGAGGTGATCGCTGTTGAAAACACAGCTTTTTTAGTTCCCGTGCATCCCAATACCTTTTAGAAATATTAATGAAAAAGGAAAATGTGGGTAAAGAAAGCAAACCTTTAGTCTGAATAATTTTTAGATTCAGACTATTTTACTAAAAACACAGACAAAAACTGGAACAGCCTTCGAAGAAATTTCAGGCCATCATTCAGTCTGTCATTCGCATTAATGGATGTTTCTTTTGTGTGTGTTTTCTAAAGCTTTCATCTCAGCATTGTAGTACATGAGTTTAGCAAAGATTCAGGGTGAAGATGTGGAAATGGAGTTTAAAAGGGAGAATATTAGCCTACAGAGGCAGGAGCGAATACTGACCTTTCCTTTCACATGAAACAAAAAGATTACAGAGCTCTATACATTTTAGCGGCGTCCATGCGGTGCTCCAGACTAACTTTATGCACTGGTTGCGCCAGTGCGATTAGAATTTTTATAAAACTGTGATGTGGCAACATTGTTGATTACACTGCTTTTCACAGCACAGTTTACTTACAGTTTTTTTCATCTTTTTCTGTCTTCTTACCGCAACCCCCACACTAAGATTTACATCAAAACAATCATAAATTTTTTGACTGCAGTAATGCAATGCAAATACAGCCTTTATTATATTTCATACCATGGTCCGGGGGAAGACTCGATTCTGATTGGCTGCTAGGTGTGGATGTAAGGGTTAATGGCCGACAAGGTCTGCATTATCAGAAATTAATGCGCGCTGTGGAAGCATGAACCATCTTGTGCATTATCTCTTTTTAATCAACACCCAGCAGCCAATCAGAATCGAGTATTCACCCCAACCATGATATAAAAGGTGGTAATGGACAGCAAGAATGTATACCTAAAAAAGAAGTTCTGGTTGCATAGCTCAAATGTTCTATATCACAGCACAGGCTTCTTTAAAAAACTCTTTCACTTCAACATCTGGACAAAAAAAAAGCATTAAGGTGAACTTTCTGTACTGATGCTTTATTATTGCTATTATGATAACAAGCCACAGCACGTATCAAATAGTCTGCTTTTTGTGAAAAAGTGATTGAAATCGAACCAATAACAAGAATATAGGACAAAAAATATATTGGATAATTATTTCCTTGTAAATGACCATGGATCACAACTTTGCGAAAGTAACTGTCCTCCGCTTCGTGTTGGACGGTTCAGGCTTCCGCGTTGTCCGTTAATATCTGATGGACACCTCCCTCACATTAACCACATTATTTGATTTAATTATTGTTTAAATTTAAGCACTGTTTGTAGACAATACAGCAACAAAAAAATCGCACAGATATAGTAAAGCCATTACAGAAAAAATTAAATGCATTAAATAAAAAAAAGCATTGTAATTCCTTATAATAGAACTTATTGCAATAATGCATACAGTACACACTTAGGTCACATTAGGGTCATGTAATATGATTATTAACTAAAGTCAAGTAGAGTGGGATTTATTGATGAAAAGGAGTGGGAAGAAGCGAACATATACAATCCTACACCTACTGAGTTATTTCATTTTATATTTTTGCATTGTTGTTCTAATCCAGTTCTGATTGGATCAAGTTCTGAGTCTCATCTTCATTATTATTTTCATCATTGTCATCTCTTCGTGCTGTCATTGAAAAACACAAAACACACACACGTGCTGTTTCTAGCAGCATTATTAAAAGAAATCTGCGACATTAAAGGAACATACTGACAATTTAGAATTTTTCTTTATGAGAAATACATTTTTTTCTCAATTTTCTCTATTTCTGGACTGAAACAGAAAAAACGTTTCACTATTCTGCTTGACTTCAAACCAGAGAGAAAGCAAGCTTAAAGTTCAATCAGGGCCACATGTGAAAACCGTCGCCTCACGTATTAATTTTAATTCTGAATAATAAAGCTATTATGGGATTAGCTAGATTCTCATAACTGTAAATGTCGCACAGATTATGCCTCGCATGAGCTTAGTTTGATCTGATTTCTGAAGCTCAGCGTTTTCAAACAGACAAGACGTCAACAATGAACCCCTCAACCAGCAGACCAACATTTCCAGCTGCGAGCTCAAGAAGCCCCCCCAACCCATTTCCAAGAAAAAGTCCTGACCCCCATCTGATTCGGTGGCAGGACCCAACTGTAATATTATTGAGAGCAGACATTTTCTCCGTGGCTGTAGTCTGTGCACATTCCCCAGTGAATAATCCCCTGGTGGTAAATCCCATGTGACCTGTATTGCTCATCTTTCATGTCACGGCAGAATTAAAATAATTTCTGTGCCCGTGCCCCGTTCCCGTGACGTTTGGCTCCTGACCAGTACAATCTGTGTACTGACCAAACCTCAACCCCAACTTGCTGAATAACACCATCAGTCTGCTCTGAAAGTCGTCTGAAAAGAACAGCCACTGGGTCTTCCCTCATCTCTTTTTCTTTAGTGAAGTAAAATAAAATGCAGTTCCACATGGGAAACGTTAATACCCATTTTATTACTGAAGCTAACGTGTAGTTAGCATAACCCTAGGGTTGTCCCAGAACCTTTATTAGTAACTTCAAACTAATGGCTCATAAAGTTTAAGGAACACACTGTCGTGCTGTGTGTCCTATTAATTTCTTCTCTCTTTTCTTAGCATCACTGCCACGGCTGCCAGCATCGGCGCAGCTGGAATCCCACAGGCCGGCCTTGTTACCATGGTGATCGTACTGACCTCTGTGGGCCTGCCCACCGATGACATTACTCTCATCATTGCCGTCGACTGGGCTTTGTGAGTAAAAGCTGTTGTTTAAAGTAAACCAAACAGAAAAAAAAGCAGCAGAGACTGTTACGTTTTTTTCTCGAAACAGCAGATCCGCTCTTTTCTGAGAAGCTGAGCTTGCTGCCTTTCTGATGTCACTAAATAAAGTAAATCAAAAATGTCAACAGAAAAAAAAAGAGTGTTGGTCTTTTGTACTGCTGTACTCAGGGATCGCTTCAGGACCATGGTGAATGTGATGGGGGACGCTCTGGCAACGGGGATCATGGCTCACATCTGCAGGAAAGACTTTGTTAAAGAAGGAGAGCAGGTGAGAGGAAGACAAAATTCAATCAGAAAGAAAAAAGCTATGGTTCTTTTCATCATTTTGCAAGTCCCTCTTGATGTATTTTTGTCCACCAGGTTCCACTCATATGTGAAACAAAACCCATGATAAGCATCCAGCAGATGATGAATTACCAGAACCAGAAGAACGGCTGTTACCAGCCTCCGCCGGGCAGCAAGCATGACCACCTCTCCCCTGACGTGGCTCGTCTGATCCAGCTGGAGGAGGGCATCAGGCCAGTGGAGAAGAAGAAGCACGCTCACGCCTCTCACAACAAGAGAGAGCACAGGGACAAGGACCACTGTTCTGTGGACATGAACGGCCTGGAGACTAACGTATGAAAGCAGCAGCTTTCAGAAGCGTATCTGCAGAAACAGCAGGAGAGGAAAGCTGCTGCAAGTTCCCACACTTCCTCCCTCTGAGACGAATCGAGGTCCAGAGAAGATAAACGCTAACAAACTGAGACTCTTTTTTACTTCATAACCTTATGTGATAACCCACATTTAATTGCTTTTGTCTTTTGTGTAAATACTTACAGCCACTAAGAAAAATAGTAATATTAATTGCTTGGATGCCTGAAAAATGCAAACAAAAAAAGGATTCTTGGAGGTTATTCTTACCTGGTTGATGTGCATCCACTCCTGCATTTC
The DNA here is from genome assembly GCA_037389245.1 of Oryzias sinensis. Taxonomy (NCBI): domain Eukaryota; kingdom Metazoa; phylum Chordata; class Actinopteri; order Beloniformes; family Adrianichthyidae; genus Oryzias; species Oryzias sinensis. The sequence goes on from CM074494.1 coordinate 17,398,024, forward strand.
CAGCCTGCAACACATTCCCAAACAAGCAGGGACAGAGTTTATCATCAAACTCACTAGTTTGACTAATGAAGTAGTGATGTTCTTAACAAAGGTTCCCAAATATGTCCCTCTCCCAGCATGTTTTTTATTGAATATTAAAAGTTCCTGGTGGAGTTTTTCTGGGAAAATAGGCAGAGCTATGGTTCCTGAAGAACTTTTCCATTGAAAACTGTAATTTAAACACAACAAGTTGGTTAAAGGTGAGGAAAAAAATACCACCTGGCTGTTTGTTTCAACTGAAAACTCCTGAAAGGAGTTTTATTGAAGTAAATAGTGATTTGTTAATACTTTAAGAGTACACATAAAGAAAGCAGATTGGCAAACATTAATTTGTCACAAAAACGCCTCAAACGTAAAAATAATCTCAATCAAAAGTCTACCAGCGGGTTTACTGATGGCCTGGTCTTTTTTTTTAATGGATCTAGAAAAGTTAAATACAATGGAGTAGTGGGTCCACCATAAAAATAAAAGATAAATAAATGAACGAGAATAAAATAGTAAAACTATTAGATAAAAAATGTCCCAATTTTACAAGAAAAAGTCATTCTCGTTATACTATCCTATTTTTTTCATAGTTGTATGATTTTATTCTCATACATTTATTTATTTATTATGGTGGCCCAGATACTCATAATTAAGACTTTCATTTATGCCATAGATTTCTCCTGCAGTTGTGTAACACAGCAAGAATTATTGTTTTATTGAAGCCAATCTGAAATAAATATATGTTTCTATAGCTGGAAACACAAAAACTGTCACCAAGATACAAAATAAAAACTGATTTTAAATCAAATAAGATCAATATTAATGAACAAGAGGACTTTTCACTTGTTAAATTGCAGCATGGCCCAATACAACAAATTTCCAGGGTGCTTGCTTCACCACTTACAATTGATCTAAAGAGGACTGGTACACCCCAACATTTTAGGCAAAAAGCTAGAATCAAGATCTACCATGATAAGTGGTTAACTGCCATAAATTAGGTCTCCAGTTCTTTATTGTGATGTTTATTTGAGCCAATCTCTGAGATTAAGGAATTCATAGATTGTTATATATCCATTCCTTGTTAAAAATGTATTAATTCCCCATCAGTGTGCCTTTCTCACACTGTTTTTATGTGTTGCAGACTTCAGATGCAGGAGTGAGTTTATGTGCTGCAAGCAAAACCTCCGTCTGTAAAAAATGAAAGTCTGTTTAGTTTAAGACAAATTTCGTTTTCTGTTTGTTCCTTTTGTGGACTAAAAAACGAAAAGATCTTATTAATTTTTTTATTACAGTCTGAATGATCCTGCAAATTGTGTCCTGGGCATGACTGGATGTTTGCTTTTTATTATTGTTACAACACGTACTTTATGAAGATCTTTGGGCAACAAGTCGCGGGTTTGGAACAATTATTGACTATATTCAGCATCATCTGCAAAACCAGGGCATGACACGGGGGTGCAAGCTCAGTGATCATGCAGAGTGGGAGTGAAAAACGGAATTGTCTCCTGATTTCCCTTCAACAACACTCCTTCTTACCCAGTCTTCTCTGCTTATGTTTCTCCAAGCTCATGTCGTTCCTCTGCTCTATGGATTCCCATCAAAAGTATCTGACGATCACAAAAAGGGGTGTCTGAGCCATCGACTTAGTCTTGTTGTTTTGAATCTCACTGTATCCGTCTTTGCCTTAAACAACCAAAGGAAACATTCAGGAGGGCAGCACACTGTTTGCCATAACAGTCGAGACGACCAGCGGAAGCAACAACAGGCCACACTGAGCTCCGTTAGCGGATGTGACATACTCTGTACACTTATGTAGTTTTAATACCATTTTAGAGGGTTTCAAGAGCTGCAATCATGTATTTGTATGAAGAAGAAAAAAAAAAGACTTATAGCACAAAACTGTATAAATGTATAAATGTCAAAATGCATTATTGTATTGTGGGGAAATGTGAAGAAGAAATTATACATATTTATCAAAAGGACCTTTTTCAGGTGGTTTATTTTTTGGGGGTGGGGCACAACCGACACAGACAAGTCCAACAGAATAGACTGACATGTATTTTTACTAACATTTAATTATTAATAGTCATTTTTATTAAAATAGCACTTATACATGTAAAGGTCCACGATAAGAACCCATAGGAATTAAAAGCAGATGCTCAAAGAAACCTAAATGTTTTTTCAAGCAAGAAAATGACAAAACTGTCTGACATGATGTGTGACAAAGATCTGGCTTGTGAACAACTATTTTTAATAAATAAATGTGATCATTAAAGAAAGAGGAAAATGTTAATTAAAATGTGACAGAATCTAAGATGGAACATGTGGCGTGACTGAATACAGAGACATTTAAATAGGAAGAGGAAGCTATTTGACTGTGAAACCTGATGTCTCTGTCATTTTTTGTGCAACAAACATGACACAAATCCCACCCCTATTGTTGTTCAGCGGAACAATTGTGGTTTTATTGAAAACACAGATAAGCAAAAAGAGGTAAAAAATCACAACAAATAAAATCTGTGCAAAAAAATGCAAAAACTGTACGTTAATGAATCAAAGCTGCTATGAAAATTCATGTGAGTTCAAATCTGAAATAATAAACATGATGGGGTTTTGATGCAAATAGATAGATTAATTAAAAAAAGAATGGTAAATGTGCAACAGAAAAAAAATGTAATAACTGATTAACGCCTTTAATAGTTTTGTGAAGTGAAATGCATACATTTTAAAACATCATTTAATTCTATGCCAAATGATCAAAGCGGTGATAACACACAGCTAGCAGCATGAACTCTCAGCTTTGTCTCGGTTCATGAACTGTTCATTTGTGCTCGTGTATGTCCACATGCCTGGATTGATTGAATGCTCTTATGTGTGAAGGAGGAAATTCTTTACTGGTCAAGCTTTGCTTTTTTATTTGTGCAACTTTTTGGCTGTTTTGCAGAGTTAACGGAGCTCCAAATGTTTATCTACATTCGATTTTTGTGACTCCTCAAGAAGACTTATTCACTTTTTTTTCTTTTTTTTTCATTAATTTTTCAGATTTTAGTCTCATGGTTTCTGCTTCTTTGTTTAAATAAAAGTGTTATAATTGACCGTGACCCAGGACGATGGACAAAAGGCAGAAAATTCAACCTTTAACAAAAAAAAACATCAAAGCATGACCAAAATAATGAACAAAGAAAGAAGACAGAAGAATATAAAAATTAATGAGCTGACAAAACAGAGCTGAAAAGTTGACACTTAGATCCACTGAGGATGATGAACCTGATGAAGACAGTGGAGGGTAATAAGTAACTGGACCTTTGTGTCACAGTGAGAGAGAAAACACAAGCCCTGAAAGCAGAACATGATCCAAGTTAACACAACTGAAAGAAAACCAAAGGAGAAAACAAGACCTTTATATTTTTATCATATAAAAAAGCCTCGAGGAAGGAGGAAATTTAATAGAATATAAATAAAAAATCTGGTTCTTTTATTTCTATGAGTTCCATGTGAACAGCCCTTTAGAACAAGTGCTTTTTACTGTTCTAGAAGCAACATGCCTCAGTTTGGTCAACTTTGTTCAAATGTATGATACAAATGGCATTCAATCCATGGGTACTTAAAAGTTATGTGTTTCTTTTACTCTATCAATTGCTACTTCAATTGTACTTTTTTTTCTGGCTCTACTTACAAAACCCGGGGCCATCGAAAGCGCGTTGAAAGTTAAACCAGTTAAGGTAAGGTAAACTTTATTGTCCTCAAAGAGGAAATTTGTTCTGGGCCACAGAGCTGTTTATCTGTATAACATCATTCACACATCACATACATGTTGTAATACTGTAATTTCACCATTAGGTGTCAGTGTCAGTTTTACTGTTGTTGTTTTGTCCTACAAAGAGTTAATAAATGAACGAGGTGACTCGTGTATGAAACTCAACAGGTTATGGGCCCAGAGAACGCTGAAAAGCTTTTTTCACTGTATTTTGTGGATTAAACAGAGTTGTGAGTTTTTTGCTTTTCTCACAATGGAGGATAAGCTGTTTATAGACAAGCTGAGCGGACCGGAAAATTGGGCAACATGGAAGTTTCAAATGGAGCACTTGCTAAAGGCTAAAGGACTATGGGGCATGCTAACGGAGACGGACGTGTTAGCCGCAGATGCTAATGCTCAAGCACAAGCGGAGTTTACCAGACGGAGAGAGAAAGCATTCTCCACGTTAGTGCTGAACGTGAGTACACCCCAGCTTTACCTTGTAACAAGCTGCCAGACTCCCAAGGAAGCGTGGACTACGCTTAAAGGCCATTTTGAGAGAGACACTTTGGCAAACAAACTGTTCCTTAAGAAAAAATATTTTCGCTGTGAAATGAAGGAAGGATGTCAATTAAGTGAGCATCTGAAGCAAATGAAGGAACTGACTGATCAGCTAACAGCTATAGGAGCTGATATTAAAGAAGAAGATCAAATTGTGACACTTTTGGGTAGTCTGCCACCTAGTTATGCCACCATTGTCACTGCATTAGAGACAAAGATGGACAATTTGACGCTGCAATTTGTTCAACAAGCCTTAATAAATGAAGAGCAAAAGCGTGTAAATGCAAATGAAGGTTGCAGCGGTGCTAGCTCAGGTGGTGGTGCATCAGCTATGTCATCTCAGTGTCGGGGAAGTGTACAGGAAAACATCAGGACAGGAGGAGCGGAAAGACCAACCACATGGCGGTGTTATAAATGTGGAAAGGAAGGCCACATTAAACGTGACTGTCCAAGTTGGAAGTACAAGGCCAAAAAGAAGATTCATAAGGCTAAAAGCATGACATATGATGATGCAGAAGGTGAAAGTTCTTTTGTCACCAAAGAGGCAAATCCAACTGACACACCACAACAGTTTGAATGGTTGATAGATTCTGGAGCATCAAAGCACATGACATGTGATAACAACATTCTTCAAGATTACCAGCAGTTCACGGAAGCACAGTCTGTGAAGCTCGGTGACGGCAGGGTGGTTGATGCCCTGGGAATGGGAAACGTCAACTTGAAAATGACTTTCAAAATAAGTGGTGTAAAAGACGTCACAATGTATGATGTGCTGTATGTTCCAAAGCTGTTGGGGAATTTATTTTCAGTGGGAGCAGCCACCAAGAAAGGCAACACAGTGCAGTTTCGAAAGTCTCACTGTTACATACGTGGAAAAAATGGAACTCTTCAAGGAATGGGAACGCGAAGAGCTGATGGACTTTATCAGCTGGATGTTAAAAAGGACTTAAAAGTTTGTCATAATGCATCAGTAGCAGCCAGCTTATGGCACCAGCGGCTGGGCCACACTACCAAGCTAAAGGAACTAAAAGATCTGGTGAACGGAGTGGACTTCTCCACAGACACAGAGGTTTCTTTCTGTGAGGGATGTGTGGAAGGAAAACTGTCCAAGCAGCCATACAAGTCGATTGGAGGAATTCGTTCCAAACACAGAATGCAGCTGATTCATAGTGATGTCTGTGGTCCCATGCAGACTGAATCCATTGGTGGAACAAAATATTTTGTGACATTTATTGACGATTACTCCAGATGCTGCAAAGTGTACTTCCTGAAACACAAGAATGAGGTGTTAACCAAATTCAAAGAATTTGAAAGAACATTCACAAATGAATGTGGACAAGCTGTTAAAAAAGACTCAGAACAGACAATGGGGGTGAGTACACATCAAGAGAGTTTCAAGAATATTTGAAAGGTCAAGGCATCCAACATGAAGTGACTGTACCTCACTCACCACAGCAAAATGGTGTTGCAGAGAGAAAAAACAGGACTTTAGTTGAAGCAGCTAGAAGTATGTTGTCACATGCTAAGTTGCCAAAAATGTACTGGGCAGAAGCTGTAGCCACAGCAGCTTACATTCAGAACAGGCTGCCTACATCTGTACTGAAGCAGGAGACACCCTATGAGAGATGGTGTGGAAGAAAACCTGACATGAGTCACATGAGGGTGTTTGGATGTATTGCTTATGCACATATTCCAGATGAAAAAAGACAAAAACTGGACAAAAAGGCTCAGAAGCTTCGTTTTGTAGGCTATGCAAACAACGCTAAGGGTTATCGCCTATATGATGAAGAGAAAAGAAGGATTTTAATCCGCCGGGACGTCATTTTCAATGAAACAAACTTTGACTGGAAACAGGGAGCAGAAGAGCCCCACCCAGAGAATGAAGTAACTGTGGACACAAATGACATTGAAACAGAGAATGAAGCCACTGCTGATGATGCTGTCAGAAAAAGTGAAAGAATCAAAAAGGCTCCAAAGAGATATGGATACGACGAGTTTGCTGATGCAGTTGTGGTTGATCATCATGCAAATATGTGTTGTGTGACAGAGCCACTCACAATGAAAGAAGCTCTGATGAGTTCAAATGCAAAAGAATGGCAGGATGCAGCTGATTTGGAATATGAGTCGCTGCTCGAAAATGAGACGTGGGATCTAGTGGACTTACCAAAAGACAGAAAAGCTGTAGGTTCAAGATGGGTGTTCAAAGTCAAGCATCATAGTGATGGAAGAGTGGAGAGATACAAGTGCAGACTTGTCGCCAAAGGCTACTCACAGTTGTATGGTGCTGACTATGATGAGACATTTTCACCAGTGGTACGTTTCAGCTCTATTCGTACATTGTTGTCTTTTGCAAATCAAAACAACATGCATGTTCATCAGAGGGACGTTGTAACTGCATTTCTAAATGGACACTTGGAAGAAGAAATCTACATGGAGCAGGCAGAAGGATACATCAAACCAAGACAGGAACACCTGGTGTGCAAACTAAAAAAATCAATCTATGGACTGAAGCAATCGCCTCGTTGCTGGAGCAAAGCCTTCACGGAGTTCATGACGGAACTTGGTTTTAAACAGAGCACATCAGATCCCTGTGTGTTTGTGAGATCAAGACAGGAGCTTGAGATCCTTGCAGTTTATGTGGATGATCTCATTCTAATAACAGAGTCAACTGAGAGCATGAACGAGTTGAAAGCAGCTCTCAAGAAGCGCTACAAGATGAAGGACATGGGTGAGCTGTCCTTCATTCTGGGCATCTCTGTGGTTCAAGACAAAGAGAAGAAGTGTGTCTTTCTACATCAGAAGAATTATATTGAAGCCATACTTAAGAAATATGGGATGGAAAATGCTAATCCTGTAGCAACTCCTGCTGATACCAACGTGAAACTGAAAAAGAGTGATGGTGTTAATAAACCAGTACACCAACAAAACTATCAGTCAATGGTGGGAAGTTTGCTGTATGCTTCAATAGCCACACGACCAGACATAGCTCAAGCAGTGAATGCTGTCTCAAAGTTCAACGCAGATCCCAATACTGCTCATCTGACTGCCGTGAAAAGGATTCTTCGATATTTGAAAGGGACAGTGACTCTTGCCCTTAAATATGAACAGTCAGACTCTGGATCTTTAATTGGATTTTCAGATGCGGATTGGGCTGGTGACCAAGATGACCGACGTTCGACAACAGGCAACATGTTTCTACTGAGTGGAGGAGCGGTGAGCTGGCTCAGCAAGAAGCAGGCAACAGTTGCACTCTCAACAGCAGAAGCTGAATATGTTGCACTTAGTCAAGCTGCTCAAGAAGGGATTTGGCTGAGACGTTTACTGGCTGATCTTGGAGTGGAGAACACACCCACAGTGATCATGGAAGACAACCAAAGTGCCATCGCAATTGCAAAAAATCCAGTGGATCACTCCAGAACTAAGCATATAGACATTCGATATCACTACATCCGTGAATGTGTGCAAAATGGACAAATAACTCTACGATATTGTCCAACAGAAGATATGAAAGGAGATATCTTGACCAAGCCGTTGACAAAACAGAGGTTTGAAAGTCTCAGAGGAGAGATTGGACTTTGTTTTGTGTGAGAAAATAGTTAAATTTTTTTTTTAACAGGTTACTACTGAATGTATCCAGAAATATTTTGTTTTGTAAGAAAATGAATATGAAGATAAGAAATGTAAAAGAAAGGAGATAATTAAGGTTACGGGATACAGCAAATGAGGTTGAAGAAAGATATCTGGAATTTAAGTTTTTTCTTAAAAAGAAACTGTTATAACGTAGTTTTTGTGAAGAGAAGAAAAAAGGGTTTGTCTTCAAGGTTCTAAATAATGTGAAATTAAGTGGGAGTGTTGTAATACTGTAATTTCACCATTAGGTGTCAGTGTCAGTTTTACTGTTGTTGTTTTGTCCTACAAAGAGTTAATAAATGAACGAGGTGACTCGTGTATGAAACTCAACAATACATAGAGTGAGAATACTAAAAGTACATAACAAAAATACATCATAAATAATTAAAAAGAATTTCCCCCAGACCTGACCCTCAGTTAAGAATACGAATAATCAATTTTCTAATTTGGACTAATTGGGCTGCACGGTGATGCAGTGGTTAGCGCTCTTGCCTCACAGCAAGAAGGCCCCCGGTTCAAGTCCCGGCTGGGGGATATGAAAAACACAACATCAATGGGGGACCTTTCTGAGTGGAGTTTGCATGTTCTCCCCTTGCATGCATGGGTTTTCTCCGGGATCTCCGGCTTCCTCCCACCGTCCAAAAACATGCTACATAGGTTGATTGGCCACTGTCCAATTGTCCATAGGTGTGAGTGTGAAAGTGAATGGATGTGTGATTGAGGATATTCTACCCTGCGACAGACTAGCGACCTTTCCAGGGTATCCGTTGCCTACGCCCAAGTAGCCGGGATAGGCTCCCGCAACCCCGTGACCCCGAAAGGGAAAAACGGTTAAGAAGATGAATGAATGAACAATTTTCTAATTGAAACCTTAAAACCACAGTGCTGCAAATAATTTCAATAAAATGTATCATCAATTCACAAAAAAATAAAACACTCAATTAATCAACAACAATTATTAAAACTAGGGACTAGTACCCAAAATAATAAATGCTTACATATAATTCTGTTCCTAAAAACAACTAAGAAGAACGCAGATTTTATTTCTATCTAGGACAACGGCTCTACAAAGATTTCCTTCTGCAAAAAGAACTCATCAGTTCTTATTCAGCAGGGTGACTGCTGCTGGAAGAAATTAAAATCTGTAACGATTCGCTTTGTGTTTGACTGCTCTAAGTCGTCTGCCTGAAGGTAAAAGCTCAAATTCAGGGAACAGAAAATGACCTGGGTCGTTTATTATTTTCTTTGCAAGCCGAAGTGTTGTTTCCTCATGTGTAACTTGCAATGTTTGATGGTCCCTACAGCCACAGATCGTGAAAGCTACGTTGAGTAGCTTGTGAAGTTTAGTTCTATCTTTGACACTTTAGTGCCCCAACCACGCTGCCATTGCGTATGTCGCTAGACTTTCCAGTACAGCATTTGAAAAAGGTGATCAGTATCTTGGAACTGACAACAGCCTCAGCCATCTCAATGTCTTTGGGCACGTTTTCAACAAAGATAGTCTACATAAACAGTCCATTTCAGCTGCTTATCGATGCGGACACCCAAATATTTAATAGAGTTTACAACTTCAATCTGCCTGCTTTCAATTACCGTACTAAAGGTTTATTACTCTGTCAGTTGAGCTTTGAACAATCAGAGACTCGGATTTGATAGCGACGTATAGTTAGTGTCCCTTTTAATTTACTCAAGTGCCGACCGTTTGAAAATTGATCATGATGGAGAAATTATTAATTGCTGTTCGTGCCCATCTGGAATTCTATGACACCAAGTCTTTCATTTATGGGAATAGAGTAGCGAAAGAAAAAAAATGGAGCAAAATTCACGAGATTTGCACCAAGCCTCTTCCAACTGTAGATGTTGCATATGCGCTAGTAAAGAATAGATATAGATAGATGGAGAAAAGAAGAAGAATGGGTGAGTTTTTGACTTTTTCCTATTTCAGAGTGTTCCTAGAATATTTATACTTTGATAAATAACAATTTAATATTAGTATTTTGAGTAATTTTGTGAAAGTGTTAACTTTTAGGGGGTATTTTGTCAAAACAATTTGTAACATTAAAAACTTTTAGGACAATCATTTGGCTGTGGAAATTAGAAAAGTTGTTTATATGTCTTAGTTAGCATTAATATTGGCATCACTGATTTCAGACAGTGGCTAAAAAGAGAAGATTTAGCATGAGAAAATAAATCAAATAGATCAATGATTTTCTTTGCTGTTTCGTCTTGTCTTAATCTTTTTTTTTTAAGATTTACAACAACCATTATTTTTAGACTGATAAAAGAGACCAAAAGAAGTTATAAAATATTTTGAGGACACCAATGGAGAAAGCAAGAAATCTTTTCCTTAATAATTTCATGACAAAAGTAGAATAAATCACTTGGATGATTTTAATTAATACATTTATTTTTGGTTGCCATCAATGACTCTTTGCTATGTTGATGCTTCTTGGCAATAAATCCTCTACTCTATCCATTGTAAATGGAGCATTTGTAAGATGGTGGATGAGCAGCAAAGCTTGGTGTGTGCAGCTGCACTACTAGAAAACATCACACACCTTAAACTGCCTCCCCTATTGACTTTTGTTTAGAGTGAGGATCCCTCCCAAAGCACTAGACAGTATGTCAGAATCCAGTTAGGAAGAAGGGGTCCCAAGAGGACCGTTTTATTTCCCTACTGTACGGAACTGTGAGTTTTCTTCTGCAGGTTGTCAGGACAAAACAGTGGATGGCTTCCTGCCTGGCTCAGTTCACAGCATATTTCCAGTCTTGTAGGGCTGGCAGGAGGCCTGTTATGATCACCTTTCACGTTCAAGCTCGAATGAACAACATGTGCACGCAAACCTGAACATGTGGAAGGACGTCAGACCTAGTGAACACAATGTTGATTGCTACCCAGAGTGGCATCTTCTGATAGAGGCAGCTGAATCGGCCCATCTGGAAAGATGAGACCTGTCGTGAGTGGAGGCAATCGCAATGCTGACACATTTGGAGATGATGTTCTACAACTTGTGGTAAACTCACACAGCCTGGGACTGAGCTCTATTTTTCAGTATTGAGGACTGGCAGGATCAGGATAAACTCAAACCAGCTGGATTAGTCTTCTACAATATGGGGGACAAGTAGTTCTCTGAACTTGCAGATGAAAAGACAGACTTTGACGCATCCTATAGATCACATATGTCAAACTCAAGGCCCGCGGGCAGAATCCGGCCCGCGAATAAATTATCTATGGCCCCCGGGATGATATTTGATTACTATTAGAACAGGCCCGCAGGCTGTTTAGCCGCCCGCTGGTGTTTTGCCCGACCAATACTACATTTACCACAATGCAACGGTAACCCGCAAACTCACTGCAGCGCAGCAAGCGGACCTCGGCTTCATCATTCATTAGCAGTCAGAGTAGATGTCAACTTTCTGCTAGCTACCTCCGCCCCGAAAAATGGCCAAACAGAAGGTGGATGCTGAGAACAGGGGGTTTCAAGCTAGGTGGGAGGCAGAGTACATGTTCACTGAGGTACATGGCAAACCTGTGTGTCTTCTGTGTGGAGAACGTTTGGCTGTAATGAAAGAATACAATCTAAGAAGGCACCATGAAACGTCTAAGAAACACACAGACAAAGACAAGAATATGGACAGGGAGCAAAGGCTACAGAAGGTGGAAGAATTAAAACGAGGTCTTAAGTCTCAGCAGGCTCTGTTCACAATTGCAAAATCACAAAGCGGAGCTGCCGTCAAGGCGAGTTTTATTGTGGCAGAAGATTTCGCAAAATCCGCCCGACCATTTACAGAGGGAGAGTTTATCAAAAACTGTATGCTTAAAGTTTGTGACGCAGTGTGCCCAGACAAAAGGGAACTATTTTCAAATGTGAACCTGAGCAGAAACACTTTTGCTGAATGTATAGACAGCTTTCCACCAATCTAAAAGAACAGCTTGTGGGAAATGGAAAATATTTCATCGCATATTCCCTTGCTGTGGATGAGAGCACCCACACATCTGACATTGCCCAGCTGTCAATTGTCATTCGTGGAGTGGACTCCAGCCTGAGAATAACAGAAGAGCTTTTGGCATTACGTCCTTTGCATGGCACAACTACAGGACAAGATCTGTATGAAGATCTATCCAGATGTGTAAATGAGATGGGCCTGCCTTGGGAAAAACCCGTGGGATTGACAACAGACGGAGCACCCGCGATGTGTGGGCACAGGAGTGGATTGGTCGCAAGGATGCGTGAGAGGATGTGGGAGGAAAACGTCACAGGTGAGCTGACAGCTTATCACTGCCTAATACACAAGGAGTCGTTGTGTGGCAAAGCCTTGAAAATGGAACATGTAATGAGCACCATAACGCGGGCAGTTAACTTCAGAGCAAGAGGTTTAAATCACCGCCAGTTCAAGGCATTTCTGGGCGAGTTAGATACAGAGTACGGTGACTTGCCCTATCACACAGAGGTGCGATGGCTAAGCCAGGGAAAGGTGCTGCAAAGATGTTTCGAGCTGCGTGAGGAGATCTGTCTGTTCATGGAAAGCAAAGGGAAAGACACAACTGAGCTCCGAGATGAAACTTTTCTGTGTGAAATAGCATTTCTGTGCAACATCACGAGCCATCTGAATGTGATGAACCTGCAGCTGCAGGGACGGGGGCATGTCATCTCTGATATGTACGGCACAGTGCAGGCGTTTAAAACCAAGCTGAGTCTGTGGGAGACGCAGATGCGGAAAGAAAACTTGAGCCACTTTCCCAGTTGCCAGACCATGAAAGAGAAGCTCTCTACCGCTGTGTTCCCGAGTGCACAGTTTGCTGACAAAATCAACATACCGTACTTGCCGCCGACTTCCGACGCTGATTTGCTGACTTTGAAGCCCAAAAATGCAGGTTTCAACTGCTCGGCAATCTTTTTGCAGTTTACGTGGAAAGCGCACCACCAAACCTACCAATGGAGTTGATTGAGCTTCAGTGCAATGACACACTGAAGGAAAAGTATGACAGAGTGGGTTGCACGTTTCATCCCCGACACAATGGCCGAGCTGCACATCCAAGCTGCTCAAACACTTTCTTTGTTTGGCAGCACATACCTGTGTGAACGACTGTTCTCTTTGATGAAGCTAAACAAAAAAAACACAGGAACCGTCTTACTGATCAGCCTCTTCACTCAATCCTGAGGATTTCCTTAGCTCAGAGCCTTACCCCAAACCTTGATGAACTTGTACAAAAGATGAGACACCACCAAGTATCAGGCTCATCCTCAGACAAGTGAGGATCACAGATCATTAACATATTTTTAGTTTTTAATTCAGTTAAAATTTTACATTTGTTTCTATAAGACATGTGATTTTTCTTTTAAGGAAGTATTGTTTTTGTCTGTGTGCCATAAATTTTTGCATTTTATTTTAGTTTATCTTTTTTATTTATTCATGTATATTTATTTTTCAGGTAATGGAATCAGGGGAAATAGCAGATAAGAGCCATGAGAAAGAATACAACTGATTTGATTTATTCTATATTTTCTCATTTTACTATTTGAAGCAGTAATTGGTAGGATAATAGAGCAGCATAATATTGCATTTTCAGTTTATAATGCATGTAGTTTCATTTATACATTTATCTTAATATAAGGAACATATTTTGTTTTTGAAGGAAAATTGCTTTTTTGCTGTTTGCCTGTTGAAAATGTTTTCTCTTTAACTTACTGACAGAGCCATAAGAAAATATTACTTTATTCATTTAACGTACAGGACATGTGATTTTTCTTTGAAGGCAGTTTGTTCTTGTCTGTGTGCCTGCTGAAAAATGTTTTCCCGATTATTCATTTAATCACTAAATAATACACTGTATTAGGTCTTGGTTTAATAGGCCACATGTAACCATTTCAATATGTTTTAACAAACATTGAACCAGTCCGGCCCTCGGCTTATGGCCAATTTGTTTTTTTGCCCCTCTGTGCATTTGACTTTGACATCCCTGCTATAGATAATTACAGGGACGCGTTTTGTACCAAAAAGCTAAATAAAATGAAAAAAATAACATCACAAAAACACCTCTCCTTACTTTTTAGGTTAGGTTTATAAAAATTTTATTGATTTTTAAAGGAAAAGGTTCTGAGGATAAAATTTCCAAAAATGTTCAAGTAGCAAAGTTTATCCAGTTATGGAAGGACAGGAGACCTTGAAAGGTGAATTAAATGATTTTTTATTGTGATTTTACATGAAAAGATTGGGGGGGAAAAGTTTTCTTGAGTTCTACTGTTTGGTTGCAATATACAAAATAAAAAACTTCCTAAAAAGTGCAATCCTGAAACTTCTTTTTTGCCAATATTTCAAAAGGCATATCTAACCTTGTCTATATTGACCCTGTATTCAGTAAAAGACTTTCATATTAGTTTTTCTTTTTTTACAAAACATTCTAAAAGTGCTCAAATAGAATACAAGTGTTTTGAACATGTAGGCCCAAATTTACGCACATTTTCTTGTACATAGACTTTTCATTGGAAGTGGCTGCTTTCACGCATGTTGCTGAGCGTGAACATAGCTTGAGGCAAGAGTGCAAACCACTACAACATCGCCCTCTTTCAGGAAACAACCTTGAAGCAGTGAAGTAGCAAAAATACCTATTAGGTAACATACGTATGTTTGTGTATTGCTGTCTCCCTGTATGCTGTGCTCTTTTAGGCCTTTGAAAAAAGCAGGCAGTTGGTGGTGAGAACGAGAAGAACCTCCATCAGAATGGCTTGGACACTCAGTTAAACAGGAAGCTTTGTGTCCATGAAGTCTTCCCCGCTGACTAAAGTATTAATGCGTAAGGCCACTATGCTGGTAAAAACAAAAAGTTTGGCCCTGAATAACTGAAACTCTACAAGGCTGGTATTAATAAGTGTTGGCAATGAGTATAATGTGACAGAACAGCAGAAACAGGAAGAATGGTCAATTAAGGACATGGTGTAAAGAGGCAGAGTAGGAATCGTGACAGCAAAAGCAATCAGGCTGATACAAATAAAAAAGACAAATCATATGTTATTGAGGAAAGTTTTCAAAAAAATGTTTTATTTAGCACTTTTGAAATTTCCCATTTACCTGGAAAAATTGTATTTATGTGTGTGAATAATTTAGGTGGATTTTAATATAAATTTAATTGGGCTGCTATGTCAACAAAAAAGTAAGAAGGTTGGAGCTGAACTCATGTTTCTCTGCCAGCGTCATCTGCAGGGTAGAGCACAGCTCTTCTCTCCTGATTTCACACAGCATTAGGGGACAGGTTCTTACTCCACCAGAAGGCTGACACTTTATCTTCTGCACACAGCTGTGAGAGCAACAGCAGTGATCTTTTCTGGCTATTGCGTTTGGTACTGGATGACAAGTTCAAGCAACAGACTCCCAGGAAACCCTTATCCCACCGCAACACACTTCACATTTGCTCAAAGCTGCAATACAGTGGCAACACAAGAATGTCATCATTTACGTGGGGGGAAATGATGTGTTTGAAGTAGAAAGAAATTGGTAGATAAAGCACGTTCAGTCTCTTTTGTGTTTAGCAAATGATTTTTTTAAATCAGCTGTCTTTATTTTACTTTTTAGAATCCTACAGGTGACGTCAGAGAAAGTCAGTCCAATGTATATAAGCTCATGGCTTCTACTCTCCACTTGCATGACTTTGTACATCAGCTGTTTGAACAATTATATAATTGTTCAGTGGCAAAGACAGTTTGGCTCAGGCGATTTTCAGAATAAAAGCTTTGGGAGCTTTGTGCTAGGGCCTGTGAGACAAATATTAAAATCAATTCTGTTACAGCCATGCATCTTGAGACAAAACAACTTGCACATTGTGAACCAGCCTTATTGAATTGAAAAGCACTTTGACTCTGACAGCCAATCGTTGCTTTCATTGATTAGTGGAAGCAAGTCTCAACACGTACAGGTGAAACCAGCAGTGATGGGAGAACTGACAGCGACTTTAGGGCGTGACAGAAAATCAAAAGTGCGTTGACGAGTAAATGTGAGTTCAGTCTCACTTTGGCCAGTCACATGAATATTGATACAAGTAATTAATGTGGCCTTCATCTAAAATGTTGTTGAAAGGGTCTAATTAATGTACCTTTATTTGAATTGAATTTCAACCCCCCTTTTAAACTATTGTACTTGACCAAATTATAGATTGAGTTGCAGAAGTCTATGGCACTAACCCAGCTCAGACAAGAAACACAAAGATGTACCAGTCACCTACGAGTGGATGCATCAGAATGGAGTAGAGCAGGACGCTTGTGGCATTGTAGCTTTTACATAACTGCTATAGGCATTTTTAAATGGAATCTTTTTCCTGGCTTACTGGTTTACAACAATCTCAACAAAGTAATATTCAGAAATACAATTTTAAGCTTAATTTAATTCATATATAGTACAGACCAAAAGTTTGGACACACCTTCTCATTCAAAGAGTTTTCTTTATTTTCATGACTATGAAAATTGTAGATTCACATTGAAGGCATCAAAACTGTGAATTAACACATGTGGAATTATAAACATAACAAAAAGTGTGAAACAAAAAATATGTCATATTGTAGGTTCTTCAAAGTAGCCACCTTTTGCTTTGATGACTGCTTTGCACATCTTGCAGATGCATTTTGCCATTTGCCACGGGCCAACAAAGGGCTGCACCTTGACCAAGGCCACCACAAATCGATAATTCTTTTTATTTATTTTTTAGCCACTCTTTTATAGATTTCTTGTGCCCAAAGGATCGTGCTATTCTGTGAATCCGTTTCAGAGATGACCTTGAGAAAACCTTAGCACTGATAGGAATTCAAGGTTAGCTCTGAGGCTAGAAGGTGCTTTGATGCTGAGGCCGAAAAGAAGCTTTTTTCATTTCTCTCAGCAAAATACCGTTTCAAACAGTTATTCCTGCAAAAGCTTTATGCAGACTGTCCCCTAAGCTGGACCAGGTTTATTTATAGTCCGTTAAATGAAAAGTGTTCCAAGCCAACAAAACCCTGACTATCTCTGGGAGACCAATTCGTTGTGAAGAAATTATAGAACAGGAAGAGATTTCACCAAAAGACATTAAACCGTTGATGTCGGTGTGCAAAAACCCATGTAATCAAATTAAGATTGATTTTTATTGATTTAGATTTCTTTTGAAAGAGCATGAATAAAGTATTTATAAATAATAATTAGATAATTATTAATAGCAAAATTATAATAATAAAAACCATTTAAATTCAATCAAAATGCATTGTTGTGATAGTAATTGTTCTTTCTCATTTATAGTATAGCTACATTCTCTGTTTTACAACATCTACTTTGCTGGAATGTGGATCAGAATGAGGATACAAAGAAAACGGATGGAATTCAAAAACTCCTCAAGAGTAAAATGCCTCTTCTAATCTGCCTTAGTTAATCATTTTGAATGTCTTTGACAGTTCTATACAATAAAATTAACCACTGATTTTGTCATAAGATCAACCTGGAAAGTTCATACCCATTAAAGATGTCTGATTGAACTAGAAAATGTCTGGGTTGTTTTTAATATCAATTAGGGTATAACTCTTTTGATAAGATAAGATAAAGATAATTTATTGATCCCAGCTTGGGAAATTCAGTTGTTGCAGCGTCGGCGTTAGAAAACTGTAATTCCTTCTTGCAACATTCATCTTTCAAAAGGTAACAGACTCTGTTTTCCCATTCAATATTTTGTGAATACCTCTCTTTAAAATTAGGAATTTGGGAGTTTTTTGACAATATAACCACAACCTGCACGAATTCCTTTTTGTTTTGAGGCAGCTCCAATCTGCAGACTGCAGAGTGAAACCAAACTGACCAAATGATTATTTTTAGCATTACCTACAATAAACATTAAACAACCGAGTCTTAATGTAAAAAACACCCAAAGACAAAGTCTTTCCCTGACGACCTGAAAAATACCAGGAAAAATCTTTTTGTCACAGTTTCAGATCAGCTCAGATTAACAAGTAATGACAGCAG
Organism: Oryzias sinensis; assembly: GCA_037389245.1. Taxonomy (NCBI): domain Eukaryota; kingdom Metazoa; phylum Chordata; class Actinopteri; order Beloniformes; family Adrianichthyidae; genus Oryzias; species Oryzias sinensis. The sequence continues at coordinate 17,415,947 of CM074494.1, forward strand.
CAGCCGAAGGCTGTCATTTACACTCCAAATTCCTATTACAGCTAAGCATGAAGCTCCATTCCAAACCCTGCTTCCATTTTAATACTCTAATTTGTTTTTCATTTAAAGGTTCAGTCTGCAGAAACTAAGCTGAGGGAAATCCCTCATACTACAGGATTTGATCAATTTGCTCAATGTCAAGTTACAGCGGGGAAAATAAGTGTTGAACACGTCAACATTTCTCTCAAAAAACATATTTCTAATCGAGCTATTGACACGAAATTTTCACCAGATGTCGGCATCAACCCAAGTAATGCACACATAGAAAGAAATCCAAACATTATGTCCATAAATGAAGTTATGTGTAATAAAGTGAAATGGCACAGGGAATAAGTATTGAACACATGAAGAAAAGGAGGGGTAAAAAGGCCTGGCACGCCAAGAAAGCAGCTGGAGTTTGTCAGTATTCAGAAGGTTAACCTGCCCCCTATTAGTGCAAAGTAATATTAGCTGGTATAGTCCTGATTGATGCCTTTTAAAAAGGTTTCTCACCAGCAAGGTGTTAGACAAGAAGCATTGCATGATGGGTAAAAGCAAAGACCTGTCCAAAGACCTATGCAACCTTATTGTTGCAAAACACACTGAAGGCATTGGTTACAGGCGCATTTCTAAACTTCTGAAAGTTCCAGTGAGTACCGTTGGGGCCATCGTCCGGAAGTGGAAAGAACACGGCATTACCATAAACCTGCCACAGCCAGGTGCTCCTCGCAAGATTTTAGACAGGAGTCAGAACAATCATCAGAAGGGTTCTCCAACAGCCCAGGACCACTCGAGGTGAGCTTCAGAAAGACCTGGAATCAGCAGGTACCGTTGTTTCAAAGAAAACAATAAGTAATGCACTCAACCGCCATGGCCTCCATGCACGCACACCACGCAAGACTCCAATTTGAAGAAGAAGCATGTTGAAGCTCGTTTGGAGTTTGCGACACAACATTTGGATAAACCCATGACATTCTGGGAGAAGATACTCTGGTCAGATGAGACCAAAATTGAACTCTTCGGATGTCATAAGACACAACATGCTTGGAGGCAAAATGGCACCACACATCACCACCAAAACACCATACCAACAGTCAAGTTTGGAGGTGGGAGCATCATGGCGTGGGGCTGTTTTTCAGCATGTGGTACTGGTAGACTTCATATCATTGAAGGAATAATGACTGGAGAAAAGTATTGAGACATTATTGATCAGAATCTGCTGTCATTTGCCAGGCTGCTGCAAATGAAAAGAGGGCAGATCTTTCAGCAAGACAACGATCCCAAGCACACAGCCAAGGTAACACTCAACTGGTTGAAGAAAAAGAAAATAAAGCTGCTAGAATGGCCCAGTCAATCACCAGACTTGAATCCAATTGAAAATCTTTGGAGAGAACTGAAGATCCGGGTTCACAGAAGAGACACCCGGAACCTTGAAGATTTGAAGGCAGTTTGTGTGGATGAATGGGCCAAAAGCACACCTGAGCAATGTATTCGACTGGTTTCTCCATACAGGAGGCGTCTTGAGGCTGTAATCACCAACAAAGGTTTTTGCACTAAGTATTAAATAAATTTCAGTAAGTGTGTTCAATACTTATTCCCAGTGCCATTTCACTTTATTACACATAACTTCATTCATGGACATAAGTGTTTGGATTTCTATGTGTGCATTACTTGGGTTGATGCCAACATCTGGTGAAAATTTCGCGTCAATAGCTCGATTAAAAATATGTTTTTTGAGAGAAATGTTGACGTGTTCAATACTTATTTTCCCCGCTGTAAAAACCTGTAATTCTTCATCTGTAAGTCAAAAAAACAGACTTTTATTCAAGAGTTAAAAAAGCCAAAAGTGTTCTTGTTATAGATTCTATAGATTTTTATTTAGTAAAAATTAGACATCATTTACAGACTCTTGATAAAGTGTTTATCACAGTAGATAAGGTCAAAAACAGCTCATTAGTACAAATCAGAGGCACATCGTTCTCTTAGCTGCATGATTATATTAACAGAATGTTGTGTAATTTCTCCTTCAAATAAAAATAATAATAAATCACAGAATGTTGCTGTAAAATTACAAAGAAAAAAAAGGAAAATATAACCGAGTAGTAAATCGAAGGAAAATCAAGGTGACTTTGTAAGCGTTTGATGAGATCATTCATATTAACAGTAAAACAATGAGTTTGTCTTAAAAGGTAAACGCTTTTAAAGCCTTGCTTTGCCTGGAGAAACCTGCAGGTTCTGCAGCTTCATGGCCATTCCCAGGTTTCCTGAGACCTTCAGCTTTCCTTTGACGAACGCCTAGAGTGACGGCAAAGAAATGATCACAAAGTCAGCTTTCAGAGTTTCTATCTAAGCGTGACTCACTCATTGAAAGGCGCTCTTTGAAACGGCAGAAGCACAAGACAGGATGCCATTGAAGTCACTCAAAGTGGTTCTTTTTATTAAAAATGAACAAAAACACATAATATTGATCCTAAACTTCAGAGGATGGAGTCACATTTTGCTTTTTTAAATTCTGTATGCAGAGTCCTTTCAACTGCAGAGATAAAAAGACACAATTGCCGTTTCCGTTCGACTTCGCTTACAGTCAAACCTTTTTTTTTCCTACTTCAAACTTCATTTGTACAAGTGAATTAGCCGAACATTTGCATTCAGGCAGTAACAGAAGGTGGCAGCCCTTAAAAGGGGAGGTGCGAAAAATTTTCTTTTCCCTAGGGGGGGGGGCCTGGCAAAATATAATTGAGAAGTACTGACTTACATCAAGAGGCCTTGTATTACATCCAGAGTGCACACATGAAATATTCAAAATATTAAAATGGTATTCAAAAGTTTAAAATTCTTTAAGTTGTATTTATTATTAGGACACATTCAAAGCTAATTGTGTTACGCTGTAAAATGCTTAGTTAGCCCAGAGGGGAGAAGAATTATATTTTGGCATGTACGTAATTTTTCTTTTTTAAATGGATCTTATACCAATAAAAGTGATATTTACATTCAGGTTAACATTAGTAAGTAGAAAAAAGGAAGGCTGACCACTAAGTAGACCTAAAACAATTGAGGGAAAAATGCCTTTGTTAATTTATATTGTATTACATTTTTGGTATGCAGCAGCTGTAGTCCAGGATGTCTTATTTTTAAAAGTGTGTTGCTTTCTTAAAAGTAAAAACCAAAGTCATGGGTAGAATAAATATTTTTTATTTATGTCTAATAAGCTGAAGTTCAGTTATTTTTACCATGAAGGAAAGTAACATAAAGCCTTAAAAAAAAAACTTTGTTGATGCCTACCTTAAAAAGCTAAAAATATGTCCTCTGTGCATGTCAGTAATTTTTTAGGGAAACTTTTAATATAATAAAATAATATGGATAATATGTAAGGGTTAAAGGGCGACAAAGTGTGCATTATCAGAAATTAACACACTTCGCGGAAGCAACCGTCCGACGCAAAGTGCGTTAATTTCTGATAATGCATACTTCGAAGGCCATTACCCCACTTCTACCATGGTCACTTACAAAATAGATAAATATTCAATCAGTTTTTTGTAGTTTATTTTTGTTATTATTTTGGTTTGGACTGTTTGCTTCGTGGCTAAGCTGGCGCGAACCTGGACTGCAGTAGCAAAGGAAAGCGATATCTATGCTGGTCTGCACTGTAGTTTAAATAAAGCATCAGTTCAGAGAGAAAGTTCACCTCTTACCGCTCATTTTTGTCCAGATGGTGAGGCAAAGGTTTGTTTTAAAGAAGCCAGCGCAGTGATACAAAACATTTAAGCTATGCAAACGGAACTTCTTTTCTAGGTGTCGTTATCCCTGTGGATTATCATTTTTTAATGCACACCCAGCAGCCAATCAGAATTGAGAATTGACCCGGACCATGGTATAAATTAAATTTTGTATTCTTAGAATCATTAAATATTCATTTTGTTAAACGCACGAACTGCACGCAGTTTTGTTTTATATCTTCCTAACAAGCAGCGTGAATGTTTTTTCATTCATTTTTAATTCTTTATGGGCATTTTATTTCCTGTTTTCCTTTTTTGTTGTGATTTATAACATTTAAACTGTATAAGAAATGGACATAAAGAGAAATGGTGTTAATGGTGTTAATTAGCAAAAAATGAGAGCACTTTGGATGATGGAAGATGAAATGTTGGATTAACTTTGTCGTTTAAAAACTTTTCCTTGAAACACTGACGGAACGCACCGTTTGTGGGTTTAACTTTCCACTCATCAAGTCCAGTAGATCATGGTCGCTGATGGTCAGCATGCAGTCTGCATTTTCCCCTACAGCGGGAGAAAATAAAAGGGTTTATTACACCTCACTGCAGGTGCATCAGCACAGCATCACAATGAGAAATCTCCAGACCAAAATAAATGCAAAAAAACATGCTGAATTTTTTATAAAGCCAATCTTGGCGCACTTTGTTAACGTGATCTTAATAGAAAGCAAGGCAGCAAGAGGGCAAGATTTGCAATTTAATGAAAGGTGTTTGGAATTACTCCCACGTATACCAGCATACGTGGTGAAATCCAATACCAGCTAAATGACGAGCAGCTCAGACACTCAGGTGCTTCACAGCTCAAATGAAAACTGTTTCTGCTGTCTTTAGCTTTAAATGTCATCAGAAGTTGTGTGTTTGTGCTGGAGAGACAGCCACAATTCTCAGCTTCCGCATGATAATGGAAACATTAATATGCATGAAGTAACCAGCAGTACAGGAAAAAATGAGCTTTTTTTGGAGCATGTAAATGTTTGTGTCTGGTGCATTTTGATAGTGTTAAGCAATCCTTTTAAGAAGAAGTGTTGACTAGAAAGTAGGGATGGATTTTGGAGGATATATATCCAGCATGCCAGTCATTTTGAAAATGTGATGGCCAAACTCAATAACCTCCGTTTTCTTTTAAATTCGATTCAATGTTTTGACAAAAACAAAATCAGCAAAATGGATACGTTTTAAAATGCTCAACCTTTGTCTCAGTGAAAAAAACAAAAACAGGCCAGCGAACGACACAGAAGCAGATATTCAAAATAACTCATGTGCATGTGCATGTGGGGTGATGAAGCTCATAGCCAAGGCTGTCCTTCCAGAAAAATATTCTGTAGTTCAAAATGTGAACATGAATGAAATGACTACAGACAAAAACAAAGCACTTTCATGTAAAGCGCTTTGTGTTGTCAGGTGGTATGAAAGACGCTATACAAATAAACAAAGTTTGAGTTTCAGTTTAACCTACAATCTCTTACGTTACACATAGGGATTCTGAACTAAACAGCCAAAATGATGGCAAAATTAAGTGAAAACATTTTGTACATCAGGTTTTTATGTATTTATTTTGTGTAAAATGTGAATTTCTATAATTAAAATCAATGGGAAATTGCTCCTTTAGTAAACCTGCCTCCGGTGGATAATTTGGGAACTGCAGCATTTGGTATTACCAAGTTAGCATTAGATACAGGGAAGAGAAGATGGAGGGTCAGTAGGACCTGATGTTTTCACATTTCCCGTGTTCTCCACAAAAGCTGCTCACTCTCCTCATTTTTAGTGGACAGTTTGCTCTTTTAAAGCTGGTTTTGACAGATTTTTTTAACTACAGCTTACTCTTTGTGGGGTCTTAAGAGAGAGGAAAATGTCTGGGATTTAGAGAATAGATCTCCAACTTCTGGGCTGCAGACCATTGGTGGTCCTTGGGTCATTTCGCAGAAGGCTTACAGACCACACTTGGACTCCGGAGCAGGCAATATTTGGGACAACCAGAGCCTTGAGGTCCCACAACCTAGGCCTTAGTCACATGGACGGGCGTTGGTCCATATGGGTGCTGCAGGTTTTTGGGTTGTCCGGGTGCATGGAGGGTTGTAGACAGGAGCGCAGGTAGGTCTGGCAGATTCCTTGGGGGTCGTGTGGCCACCTCAAAATGGAAATGGAACCTACGACTGTTGTACATGTGGGAAGTGTTTCGGGAAATATCTGTAAGGATACTTACTGTAAGTTTGACACACTTATGAGGTACGGGTGACGCCGTCGTTCATTGCCCTCACGCCAAACTTTAGTCATTGGTAGGGGGCAGTATAGGAGCCCATAGGACGCCCAAACAAACTACACGCTCATTGTCTGCTTTGCTCATTTCTGAGTCACAGTAAATATGACAGAACCGCATATTGAACTTCAATTGTTTTTAACTAAAAATGATAAACCATCAAAAATGATGAAATGGATGGTGTCACATTACCTAAGAGAATAGAAGCACAGTTTAGAAAAGTATTGTTTAATGTGTATGATGAAGCTTTTACATTTGGTTTGGGGAAAAAAAGCATTCAGTGTTCCTGTGTTTGGAGCTTGCTAACAGGGAACAGTACATCTTGTTCATTACTGACCTTTTAGGATCTAACAAAACATTTTTTTCCCTGATGAAGCACTGTGTTCATCTTAGAAATTAATCTACAAATAACATTTAGTTCACAAACTTTCAGTTACAGTGCTTTCTGGAAACCATCACATTCAAGGTTCTGTTTTTTAAATGACTTTTTATTATAATCCCGTTTGATAGCAGTGAGCTGCAGCCTTTTCCAAAATACTGGAAGGATTTTTGTTTCCATTGGTTTTGATGGTCACTGTAGCAGCATTAATGTTTTGTGAGTCCATTAGGAATCAGGGATGCAGCTTGGTCAAGAAAAATACGTTCAAGGTCTCGACTACTTCAAATCTCCCTCTAGAGAGCTCAGCTTTTCACTAAAAGCAGGACTTCACCAAACAAAACCACTAAAGTCTTTTAATGACAAAACAGACATGGATTTTATAGTCCAGTTTCCCCCTTAATTGTAAAATTCTACCAGTATCATTTCTTGATGTATTTCTGATTTTCTTTAGAAGAACTACAATTGACAGTGTGAGCAAAAATTGTTCAAATGTTCAGAATTAGAGGTAAAAATACCATCATTTTTGTCCATTTCTGTTTTTCTTAGATTGTTTTGGACAAGTTATTTAAAACAATCTAAAAGCAATTTCTGATTTCCTTTGGTTATTTTCATTTTTTATTATAACTTTCTTTCCATTTTAAGTTGTGTTTGTGACCTTTGTGAGTTGAGCCTCATCCTCTTTGTGTTTTGTGTTCCTGCATTTGATGCAAAGCTTTTTTCAAACTGCTCACAAACTATTTACAGAGGGCTGAATCTAAATAAGCAATACACAGGTGTGGGGGAAAAATATCTAAGATTTTTATTATCACTTGTTTTCCTGGCAGATCCTCATGAATAATTTTAGAATTCTTTCAAAATAAAAGCATCATGACAACAGTTACACCACGCACGGTCACAATGGGCATGTGACGCATGTTCAAGAATGCGCTAAGCGCATATTGTTTAAAGGGCCTATACCCATGCAAAATCAACTTTTTTAAGTGTATCATTTAAACCACTTATGCATTTTTAAGTATTCCTCTAAAAACCCACTTTATGAACACCAATCCACAAAAACAAACGGGTTCTCACATAGATAAGTGAGGAACATGGATATAGTTTGCTCTGAAAGGCTTTTAAAAAAAGCATTCTATGGGCCCTTTAAATAATAGAAACTGCAAATGCCGAATTTAAAAAACACATGAGGGTCCCCTCCATTACATTTGAATAATCATTATTTAAAAATAAATAATAAACATATTAATAAAGTTTGGGTTCTAACGTTTAAAGGCTGAAATAAGAAAACCTCTGAGTTCCTAGTTGCTCCACAGCTGAACAGAAAAAAAACAATTCAGCCTTTAGGGAAGTTCAGACATGTAATAATTAATAAGAACCCATCAGAAAGGTGCCAAACGTTCTTGCTTTCTTACTCTGAGACGCCGTTTGCAGTTAGGACGTGTGTTTTGACACATACCAGACTCATTCAGCACAGATCCTCTGCCGTTCTTCACATCCACCACCCACGTCGCCTCTTTACCGCCGGGGCCGTCCTTCACCCGAAAAGCAAAGACGCCACCGACCCTCTTCACCAGCTGCTCGCCGTTCTGCAAGACAGAGAGGCTCAATGTTTTCTGACAAACGGAAAAGGAGCAAGACCGAGCTCCACGCGCCGCAAATCGAGAGTGAAAATCCTCTCATCCAGCACGTTTGGCTGCGCTGACACTCTAGGAGGAAGAGAAGCAGGATGGTGAGAGTTTAAGGATGATCTGAGAAGCAGCTGTTCATGACAGGAATGCTAGGGAATAAACAGCTTGGACCTTAAAACTCAAAGACACGCTGCAGAGATGCAGGAAGGAGAGGAAATTAGAAAACACACTCTTTTTCACTATTACCCCAAAAATTGAGGATTTCTGTAATTGACTCGACAAAAAAGGAGAGCAGATCCCGCTGCTAGCATACTCCTTTGAGTTTTGCACCATTTCCGAGGGAGCTCAGCCTTCAATTGTACTGCCTTTAATCCACTGACTTTAGAAAGGGAAAAGAGAATCTTCTCTATGGAAATCAAAAGGATTTTGGCTTCCTGGAGCCAGTGTGTACTTCCTGTTTGGAATGTAAAAGGGGGTGGGGTCACTCAGTCCGGTTTTCTTAAACTGCATTCACATCCAACGCCATTCACGCGTCAGGGGCGTCCAGTTTTTGATTTGATTTTGATTTGAAATGGTTTATTTCAAGCAATCAAATAAGAATAATACACAAAAACAATACAATCATCGGTTATACATTCATACAATGACCTATCAAACTGAGGATAATGAGACATATTCATAAATATTGCTTGAAAGGGAGAGGAAGGAAGCAAACTTATATAATCCCACCCAGTTATACCGTAACCATTTTATTACATGATTTATCTTAAGTCAATGTACAGGCACGATCAGAGGTCCTGTGGAGCGTTTTGAGGGTCGACGGTGGCAGACATCAACGTTTTAAGCTTTAATTAAAGTTTTTTTCTACAATTCTTAACAATTTTGGGTCAGGGTTACAATAAATTGTATAATTTCCGCTTCTAGCCGATGATGTCAGGCACCATCAACTGTTCTGGTTCCAGGAAGTTTGCTTTGATTTCTCGATAAAAGGTCTCATGCTGAACGTTCAAAATGTTTGACAGATTCTCCAGAGCCCGCGTTTTCAGTGGTACGGTTGGCCTTCAACAAGCTGGCGAGAGTGGTTGCCATAATGTTGAATGCGACCAAACGCCTGTTCTACACAGTCGAACAGCGGTATTCACCTTCCTAATGGATGGAAAATATTGAATCACACATCATATGTCATAGCAGTATACAATTTCTCCCCATAAAACAGCAGTTTGTTCAAGGTCATGCTATGTCTTCTACGATCATTCACCTTAAATGGAAAAAAACACAAGATTCCACTAATGCATGTGCAGAAATCTACAAACCACAAGAGGAGATGACAGGTCATGAGCAAAAATCTCACCTGCTGAAGCTGGTTTTCAATCTCTTTGAAGACGGAGTGCGATTTGAAACCTTCCAGATTGCCGTCCTTTGAGCTGCCTGATGAACTTCTGGTGGACCTGAGGGAAGAAAAGAAAAAAAAGTAAAGTGGAAAAGCAGCAGCGCCTGGGAAAGAGGAGAACGCTTTCAATCAAGCGAAGTGGAGATTGGGTTTTCTGATGGGTTGTTTATGTTGAAGAAGTATCTTCCCTGCAAAAGGAATCCAACCTGAACTCTCCACTGCAGAAAATATCAAAGACTTTGTGCTTTACTCAAAAATATTCATAAGTAGACAAAAACACAAAGCAGTGTCTAACACAGAGAACACACATTCAAAAGCCAAAAAACAAATGGAATAATTGTTATAGCTAGTTAACAAATATAAAGAACTGTTACTTCATGAGTTATAAATGACTAATTAACTATATGTCAATTCATAACTGTACCTTATATATTATTAATTTATCATCAAGCTGTTAGTACATTACTTTCTAATGACTTAAGTATCAATTCATAGGTTTTTTTATGTTAGTTTGTCAGTTTTATTTAATTTGAAAATGTTCCTACATAACTAACAGTTAATAAATAAGTTGAAACTTTAAGTAAAATAAACTGTTAACTAACACTTAACAAGACATTAGTCTAATTAGGCACATTTGTAAATATTTAACAAACTATTATTAATGAATCCTTTCTACCTTATTCATTAACGGATTAACACATTAAATCTCTGCTTCATTGTAGAGCGACTAATTCTTTGCCCATTTATTTTAATAATTTTACTTTACTTAAGTTACGCAATGATCAAAAAGCATGTGATCGAGAGCTCCAAATGGGATAATTACTGTATGAGTGATTATGTTTCAGCTGCTAGTCAAAGTGATGCTTTCCATCAGGAGCTTTCAGCTACTGAACACTTAATGGTCGTTTCAGCAAAACGTTTGGCACTAATTAATTTCTTATTCTAATAAACTCTGTCAGAAGACAAACTGTGTGGATGTAAAATAAAGCATAAACAAAAATAAAGGCCTGAAATGAGGTGAACCTTCTTGTTACTCTTTTATATTAATATTTTAAAATCTTGAAACCATAAATTTGCCGTCTTCGATGATCGCTTCAATGTTTTTCTGCATCAAAAAGAAAAACCTGAAGAAATCTACATCAGAAAAGAGGCTTCAGTTTATTAGGGAAGATATAGACTACATTTTGGAGCAATGGCGTAAGCATGGCGAGAGCATGGCGTGAGCATGGCGAGAGCATGGCGTAGTAATTTTCACACATAAAAATAGCACAACAATACCGAGGCACGAGGCACTATGAAAGCCTTTAGGAGGAGCAACTTTCCCATCACCAGCACTAAATCTTAGCCAAATCTGAATAGGATTGTGGATGCAGAACCTTCTTGACGTTTTGACCAAAAACTCGCAAGTAATATATTGGTTTGCTATATATACGTAAAATAGAGTTCTGAAAATTAACCCTTACTGACAACTGCTGGGCTGTTCACAGGTGAAAATTGGTCAAATCTGCATGAATGTAAAAATGTTCCTACTGGCTTTCTGTGAGTTACAGGTCATAGCAAACACCTGCAGAAGCCGGTTAGTGCTGTTCACATGATAATTGTTTAAGAAATTTGAAAATAAGACTATAAAATTGAGTGTAGTTTGTGTGGGCATCCTTACATATCACCTGCGTCTCCGTCAATAAAAGAACGTGCTTCCTTGTAGAGAACTGCAAGACACATGCTTGCTTGTAAGAAGCCACCGGGTAAACTGACCTGGCTCCAGACTTTATCCCAAACAGAAAAAAAAAGGATGATAGGACTTAAGTTTGCAACTCAAGTGGTTTTAACTCAGAGGTTCCCAAACTGGGGGGCGCGCCCCCTAGGGGGGGCGCGGAGGTATTGCAGGGGGGGCGCGGTGGAGGGTTTTTTTTCCCATACTTTATTGACAAACAACATAATACAATAACAATGTGAATGTCTCAGTGGGAATTGAAATGTGTACATATTACAGAAAAATATACGAAATAAAAAAAGTATATAAATATGTACACATACATATACAACATAAGACAAAAAGAATTATTACTTCAAAAATCTTTGGGGTTTAATAAATTTTAAATCTTTTAAAAATTAAATTAGTTCGAATTGCTTTTTGGTTTTGCAGGTGTTTGATAATGGTACATTACTGATTGATTTCACTCAAAAACTGCTGGAATTTAGGTTTGGAGTTTGACCATTTGGCTTTATGGATATGGAATTTTGCCAATAATAAAAACAATTGTCTACTTTGACATTAAGGCAGTGCTTCTCAATTATTTTTTGCAAGGCCCCCCCTAGGAAAAAGAAAATGTTTCGCGCCCCCCCTAACCCCCCCCTACACACACACACGTGGTGACAATATATTAGGTTAGTATCCATAAAATTGTGTAATTATACCTAAAATTGTATCTTTTAACATTAAAAAAAGAAAAAAAGCTATATAAATCCACTTTCAACAAATATTAACTTTATTTTACCACAGAAACTCTGTTATAGTCTAAAACAGAAAAGTAGCTTAAAGGGCCTGAAATAAAAAAATCTGTCATTCCTTATTTAAACTACAAACATTTTGACCAACTGAACCATTTGATGCTGAGAAAAATAATTCAATCAACAAATAATATTAAATCTAAATTGATCTGAAACAGTAACAGCACCAATATATTTAACGTTTTTAGTCTGAAGAAGTAGATGAAAACATTGTGCTGATTTGTTTTCTAAATGATGGATTGTTTATCTAGGATCTCATAAAGTGCAGCTGTTTTCCTGCATTACCTGCTGTCTGTATGTCAAATACTGACACCAAGTAAACCACAGGCAGACAGAAAGAATACATTGATGGAAAATAAAGACACTTCATCAAAATGTCTACAAATTTTTAATAAAGAATGACATTATTAGCACGGGCTGAGTCATCTAAAGGCACCGATGATCCTGGTGTTGGGCAACAGGCAGCTGTCCTCTGCGTGCCCCGTGTTACCTGGCAGACAGAGCCCACACCACCCCTCCCCTTTCCCTCTCACTCACGCAGCCGGGTGTGACACGAGACGGGAACAGCTGCGCGAACGGGGATTCAAAGGTATCAGGCTGTTACAAACTCTGTGATACAAAACAGACAATAGGAACTGAATAGTGGGCCAGATTTCCAAGCACTGAGCCGCTGTCACCACCGCCCCCACATTAAATTTGCGCACCGGACAATTGCCCGTATTACCTGAGCCTAAAACCGCCACCACCGCGCGCCACCCCTGGCATCGCTCCGCGCCCCCCCTGGGGGGCGCGCCCCACTATTTGAGAAGCACTGCATTAAGGTAACCCAGAATAATGTATTTATCTAAAAATGTAACAGTTTGTTTAGTTATACTTCCAATATAGTTTCCCACTTCAAACCCAAAACTTATTTGTATTTCTGCAGTCCACAAACAGATGATAAATAGTCCACAGAAGTTCCACAGAATAAACAAAACAGGTCCATGTCCACAACAAATCTACTCAAAGTTTTTTTGGTATGATATATACAATGCAATATTTTGAAGGACACCTCTTTTATTTTGTTATTCAGACAGTATTTATTGCTAATAGTCCAAGCATAAGTCCATTTTATGTCCACAAATTTGGATTCCCAATAAAACCTCCCAGCAGGTTGTGGTATGTAAAAGATTTCTTATTTGTTTATTGGAAACTGAATTAACACAAATATCCACATTGTCCAAAAATTTTTTCTGGGTTCTTAATTGACTTGTGTTCTAAATCCCTTTAAACAGTTGAAGTAGACTGGTTGGAACGGCATCTAACACTATGGCATATTCTCTGGGTGGAACAGGAATACCGAATTTTAAAAGAAATTCTTCATACGTCAGAAGATGTCCATGAGAATTGAAAAGTTGTCTGATTAAAACAATATCATTATCATACCATCTAGGAAAAAGTGATTTATTCTTGTATTGTACATTACTGTTATTCCAAATAAAACAAGTTGTTAGAGAAATATTATGTTTATAAAGGAGTTTCCAGGCCAGCAGGGCTTGTTTGTAAAAGTTTGAAAGTTTTGTGGGTAATTCTTCTTTTATAATTACATTTTAGCAAGAATTTAATGCCTCCCATTGTGTCAAATATATATTTGGGAAATGCATTCCAGATATTGTCTTCCCCTTTCAATAAATTACGTAACCACTTTATTTTAAAAGAGTTGTTTAAAGTTTCAAAGGTTAATACATCCATGCCCCCATGTTTTCTGGTGTTACACAAAACAAATTTTGCTTAAGTAATGAAATTTTTTCCTCCAAATCAAATAATGTTTTGCTTAATAGGTTACAGATGTGTTTTGGCATTTCTAAAGACAGAGACACATAGACAGATCTAGAGATTCCTTCAGCTTTAGATAACAGAATTCTACCGTTCAGAGAAATATTTCTCATTAACCACATGTTATAAGGCGCGGTGGAGTTTGGAAACAAAGGATTTGTATGTTTGTGTCAGTGTGGGGGGGCTCGAAAATATTCTAATTTTCAGAAAGGGGGGCCCTGCAGAAAAAGTTTGGGAACCACTGTTTTAACTTAAGATAATAAGGAAAAATTATAAATCCCCGAACTAAGAAATGAACCTAAAAGCATCTTCAGATGGAATATTGATGCATTTTGACGCCAGGTTTCATCACAGAAAGAGCTACTTGATATTTTCTAAACATGAATACATTTCAGTCACCTCATTTCCTGCGGGAAACCCATCTTATAAATGGTGACAACCACCGCTCCCCCCAGGCCAATGTTGTGCTGTAAGGCCACTTTGGCTCCTGGGACCTGCCTGCGGTCCGCCTTCCCTCGAAGCTGCCAGCACAGCTCTGCACACTGAGCTAGACCTGTGAGAGGAAGAGCGCAGAAAGATCAACTCAAGATGAGGTAAACAACGGCTAATGACAGTATGGAGGCCAGTATAGGCTAAAAAAAAGAACATCCCTGTTATATAAAATGGAATGTGTCAAACATGTATAAAAAAAAAAGGCACATCGGCTCCTCATTTTCAAGGATCCTTCAGAAGAAATATATTATTTGAAAAGGTAGAACTCAAGAGAGGTGAAACAGACGGTACAGAGTAGATTGGAAAAAAGATAATTTTGTTCTTCAAAGCAAATACCTTTCTGCTCTTCTCGTTTCACAGTCTGGTGTGAATACAGCTGGCATTGATGATTTTTTTAACGTTCAGAAAAAGCGCCTCAATGAGGGGAGCAATAAAAAGCCAAACACTGAATCCCAAAAGTCAAATTGGCGGTATGCGTGATTAAAACGTTCCCGCTGAAGGAGATCAGAGCTCGCGCACAGGCAGAGGGCTGTGCATACAGATTGTAATATCTATGACATGACCAGCATATCTTTACAAAAATTAGAGATGCTGTTTGTGACTGGAAAACAGAAAAACAACAGAGAACCTTTCTGATTTCCCACTCCCTTTTTCATACCGGGAATTCTATCTATTATGCATGTGCATATAGACTGAGTACATATGCATGAAGCCCTGATCCGGCTGCACTGTTTGCGTGTCCTCAATAGTATGAGGCGAGATTACAGGAGAAGCCACAGCCACCTGCCCCTCACATGTAGGCTTCTGCCCACATGTAGGTCAAGTGGGTGTCAGCATGATGCCATCTAGTGGACAATGGCGGAAGTGTAAATAAAGGTTGTAACTTATCCTCATTCAAACCAATGTTCTGATGAAATGTAAAAATAAAACAATGTACTCGTATAAATTAGAATAAACCCATGCCTAATAAATTGAGATAAACAGAAAAAAATGTGAATAAAACAAGAAACAAAAGATAAGATCCTGATTATTAACTATATTTTCTGTTTACATATATTTCTTTTCATAGCCTTGAGTTTATTGATCAATGTACGAGTCATTTCATAACCACATACATGAATTGTAAACTGAAAAGGACTCATTTTATAATTGAACACTCTTAAAATCCTTAAAGACCCACTCCAATGAAAATGGTGCTTTTGGTGTTTTTGACATGTTCTTTTCTAATGATGAAGGAAATTAATAGGAAAATAAGCTTAAAATTGAACTTCTGAGTATTTATGTAAGGAATGATGGCTGACGAAGTTTGCGTAACCAGAAATTAATGCACGCTTTGGAAGCCTGACGCAAACCGGAGGACTGTTTCATTTCTGGTGATGTGCACTTTATTGGGCATTATCCCACTTATATCATGGTCACTTATAAAAAAAAAACAATATTCAATCAGTTTTTAGTATTTTATTTTAGTTATTTTTTCAGTTTAGATTGCAGTTTAGTGACGTATTTGTTACGTGGTGCTTAGGCTCCCCTGTCACGGCACGATTTCTGGCATCGTTGATTTGCGTTGTAGTACTCACATCTTACAGCAAAAAGCATATGAAGAAGCTGAATGTTTAGGATAAACTTTATTCTGGGGTTTGTGGGAGTTTCTTCTCATATTTGTGTAACTTTTGTCTCACATATTAAAACAATGACAGGGGGCCACGGATTCTGTCAGGCCGCTGATCCAGCCAGCCAGAATCTGTGTCTCCCAATAATTTGCAGTAATTGTCCATTGTTACATATTTCCATAACAAAGTCACTTTCATAAATCGCGTTTCCTATTGTAAATCAGCCAAACAAAAGCCGTTTTTAGTTTTTGTTTTTTTACACAAAAAGCTGTCGTTGATTTAATATGTGGAAAACAATTCAAACATGACAATAAACTCCCAAAACCAGCAGAATCAAGTATAGGGTAAAAATCCACCTTTATTTTACGTTTTTTGTGGCAAAAAAGGGAAACATGTCTTGGCACAACACTGGCACCGACCTGGACTGCAGCGCCAAAGGAAACCGATATATATGCTGTTCGTCACTGTAGTTTAAATAAAGCATCAGTTCAGAGAGAAAGTTCACCTTTTACCACTCGTTTTTGTCCAGATGGTGAAGCTAAAGGTTGTTTTAAAGAAGCCAGCACAGTGATACAGAACATTTAAGCAATGTGACCGGAACTTCTTTTTTAGATGGACGTTATCCCTGTGGTTATCACTTTTTAATGCACACCCAGCAGCCAATCAGAATCAAGTATTCACCCGGACCATGGTATAATCAAATATAATGGAGATAATGAATATTGCTTAATCAGATCAATGTTCCCATTTCTGCTTACAGTACACTTATCCTGCAAAATAAATGGCCCATTTCCACCACTTTTAACTGGCTAGTCCATCTGTGTACCTGTGGCTCCAAGAGGATGACCTTTGGAGATGAGGCCTCCACTGGGGTTGACCACAAACTTGCCACCGTACGTGTTGTCCCCTCTGTCAATGAGCTCACCGGCTTTACCTGCAAAAGCATCAGACAGATTATCAGGATAATCATAATCAGAGAATTCAAAAGTCAGCAGACTCCATCAACAGTTTTTCCCATTCACATCGTATAGGTTTATCCAAAAAAACATCCACGTAAGTGCTGACATTTTTGAGCAAATGTAACCTTTAGAAGGTCATTGTTTGTTTCCTCGAGGTCACTGTAATAACTTTGTTTCCAAATCACAGCCGCTCAGACTTGCTGTTTTCTTGATTTATTTGAATTATTAATTTTAGGGAAACATCTTCATGTTGAATGTTTACTATTAGCATGACCTACAGGTAAAAATCCAACTAGCTATGTTTGCAGTTAGGGAATTTGTTGGCGTGTTTGTCATGCAGGACATTCATAGACAAGAATGTAATGGACTAAAACAAAACAGTAAAGTTAATTTTCCCAGCATTCACCTGAGAAATTTAGCGTCCGTGTCTTTTTTTTTTTTTTACATTTAAAGAACTGCAAAGTATTTTTTTTCTGTTTATCTCTAAAGCAGCAGTGGATGCAGTTTATGTTTTCCAAGACAGAAGCATAAGCGTGGAGATCTTGTTTTGTTTGATTATGCAACCTCTCAGAAAGTCAGCTTTGTGAACATAAGTCAGTTTGAAGCTGGGGTTTCCCGCAACAGCTGTGTTCAGGAGTCTGCTGTAAACAAACAGCAAGTCTGCATGTTGTAGATGCGGTTGTGACAAACCGTACCTTCATCACACAAGCCCAAAGCCTCGTAAGTGATGAGCTCATTGGCCGAAAAGCAGTCGTGCAGCTCAATCACATCAACGTCGCTTGGCTTCAGACCCGCAGCTTCAAAGCACTTCTTGGCCGCCAAGCGGGTCATGTCGTATCCAACCTGCAACCGAGGAGCTGAACGCTTCATCAACAGAGATGAGCTGTGGAATTTGTCCTTTCTCTACAGCTTACCATCTTAATGCAGCTGTTTTCTGAAAACGTAGAAGAAAGGTCAGTGACCATCTCCTGAGCCACGATCTCCACAGCCTGACCTTCCAGCTGATGCTTCCTGACAAAATCCTCACTGGCCAAAACCGCTGCTCCGGCGCCATCTGAAGTTGGACTTGTGAGTGAGGAAGAAAAGAAAGAATATATATTATTATATTATAATTTCACTTTTCATCTAAACATGTAAACCAACCATTTCTGCTAAGCTCCATTTGTAAACATGTGAACATAATTCATTATGTGTTTGAGTTTTTTTCTGTCTTGAATGTACTCCAATCAAAATAAGCGCAAAAATATTTTTTTTTAGTACAAGAGCATACTTGTACTTCAAGGAAAAAAAGGCTTAAAAAGGAGTATAAACTGCAAACAAAAACTGACAGCAATAACTTATTCAATTCTGAAACTGAACGAATGTACCGGTTCTTATTTATTTATGGTTTTCTAACAACAGAACACAAGAAGACTTAAGGATGGTAAACATGGGGCCTATGTCAAATATTGTTAATAAGAAACCATGTTGGGTCGTGTTAAATTTTATGTAGCGACTGTTGTAATTAAACTAGAATAATTTGAATAAATAACTTGATAATTTTATTAAATGAGAACCTGTGAAAAGAAGCAATAGTCAGAGGTGATCCAATCTGTCTCCCAACTATGGAGAGAACTAAGAAGGTTTAACACAAAAATAAGAAATGATCATTCTTTTAGGTAGAAATACTTTCAGTAGCTCATATCATCTGCAGTTTATAATATCCATCCAAGAGATATTTTGGAGAAATCTCTGTATGCTAGGGACAAAACCTGAAAGTCTCTACTACAGAATGCCTGTGATGTTTTCAAGCCAAAAAAGTGAATTCTGGCTGAAGACACAGCTGTCATCGACCCAGCAAAAAGGTGTTACAAAAACAATCAAAGCCTCATTTGAAAATTGGGAAATGTTACTATCCAGGTTTAAAAAAAACAACCTGCTGCCAGCTATAGGTGATTGGATTATCACTCACTTTTAGGAGGCAGAAGTGTCATTCTTTAATTGAACTTTAGTGATCTCACAGAGGAGAAATCTTACCAACACTGCAGGAGAGTCAGGAAGTCGAACACCTTCCTGGAGTTCATCACCTGCTCCAGACTGTACTCGTCCTGGAACTGGGAATACCTACATGATCAGGCGAAGAACTGTCAGCGGTTCTGCTTTATGGTGGTAACTGACTTATCCACAAGTCAAAACCAAACTCAATGAAGATAATTTTGAAGTCAGTGTACAGCTTTTGCCATCTCTTACGGGTTATTGGTAGAATGCTTGTGGTTTTTCCAGGCAATCTTGGCAAAATGTTCTGGTTTGGTGCCTGGGAGAGTCAAACACATGCATCACAAACAGAAGTAACTGGATCTCCTGGTGAAAGAACTTATCAAACGTCACAAATACTACAAATAATGTTTTTTTTTTAATATATATAATCTATACAATTAACAATGTATTCACAAAAAAGAGAGATTACAATCCTGAAAAGTTTAAATGTCCTAAATCAAAAGACAGAAAATGTTATTTAGGGTTCCGGGTTCAAATTAAAATATTAAGACGATACAAATTCTGAATTTATCCTGTCATAAATGTCTCATGGCTATTTTTGATGAGCAGCCGAAAAACATCATAAACCAAAAGAAGTTGCTGCTTTAAAAAAATATGCTGCATTTTCCTGAGAATTTCTTTACCATATTTTTCCATGTGCTCCCTTCCAGCGTTGCCAAACATCTGTGGTGCTGCTGGAGCTGCAGCCATCTCATAGCGGTTAATCATCACCTCCATGTGCTTGTCCAGGGGATTGGTCCGATCCATATACTGAAAAAAATAACAAAACAAAACAAAAACAGACTGATTTAAACTAATTTAAAGATGCACTGTTTGTTGTCTTTCCAAAACCAGAGAAAGAGCCTCTGCTGAAGAGTGTTTGAGAGTTGAATTTGGTCTGGCAGGGAGCATCCAAACCTTAGTAGACAAGGAACCTCTCTCCATCTTCTCAAAACCAAGAGAAAGGACACAATCAGCAAGACCTGCAAGCAGAGAGGATTATTTCACTTATTCTCTGGAGGGATCTTATTTAAAAACGTTTAAATAAGAGTCCATGGATCAACTGGAGTGAAAAAGTCTGCAAAATATTTGGAGTACAACTAACTTTGTCCATCTGCGTTCTCCTGCCGGGGGAAGGATCATGGGGCAGCAGCCTGAGCAAAGATGGCCGAGCCTCCCTACAACATAAACTTCCTCCAGTTCTGCTGCTGGAACCCCTAGGTTCTCCCAGGCCACCTAAGTCTGACGCCGTCTCCCAAAATCCTCACTACTTAGTGCTCTATCTAGCGTGTTTGTCAGTGTCCGAATCTACATTTCCAAAATCCAATGGCCTAGAAATTTCCCAAAAGTCTCTGCAAAAAACCCAGTCCGTATCAGTGCTCACTAGATCGGCCAATATGGACCACAATGCATTGCGTTTGAAAAATTTGAGCTTCGAAAAAAATATATTATTTCTAAATCATCAATATTTTCCTCATCAGTACACAGTGGATTCATACATGGAATTCGTAAAATGTTCACATTTATTAGGATCTTACTTCTGCAAATCGGATACGCTGTTTAAAAAAAGGAAAAGTAGTGAGGATGTTAAAATCCAGGGCACTAGATAGTGCCACGCTATTTAGGAGGTTAAGGAATTTGGACAGTCAGTATCTCCAACACATCCTGGGTCCCCCCCCCCCCCCACTAAATCAATTCCCTGCGAGGCGTCAAGGGGGCGTCCGAAAGAGCTGACAGAGCCTCCCTAAACTGGCCTCTCTAAATGTGGAGGAACTGCTCCTCAATCTCCTCCTGGGTGACACCCACCACCCAAAGGAGGGACCACAGGGGAGCAGGGGGATCTGCCTCGACAGCCCAATCAACTAAGATGGACAGATTACAGCGATTTTAATGAAGACTGATTGATTAAAAACAAAGGAAAAGACAATATAAATGCATAAATATCTCAAATCAATTTAGAAATATTAGTTCATAAGTTGATTAGAAAAAACATAAAATCTTTTTGACATTATAATGGCTCCTAATCATAAATAGACATGTTTCAACTTCTGGAGTACACAGTCATGACACATTAAACCCTTTAAATCTAATGATTGTCAAATAGCGTTTGATGAATAGCTTGGAAGTTGTTCACCTTTCGGCATATCGCCACAGCTGTTAATGATTTGGCAGAGAATAAAGTAATGAGGCTGAGCTCACCTCCCATGATCAGCTGACGGCCCATGAACAGAGCGGTGGAGCCTGTAGAGCAGTTGTTGTTGACGTTGATGATGGGGATCCCTGTCAGACCCAAACTGTGGTAAATAGCTCTCTGCCCACAAGTGGAGTCCCCTGAAATTAAGAATGACACACTTAAGATCATTTTAACCAACTTTCTTTACTAATAAAACTACAAAAAAAAGCTGTTGTTTTTATTAACCAGGAGATGTATTGTAGTTTAAGCCTTACCATAGACATAACCCACACAGGCCTGTTCAACGGCCGAGTACGGGATTCCTGCATCTGCCAGAGCCTTTACACCTGAAACAATTGGCAGATTTATAAAAAAAAATTACGATATGGTTTCATTTCAGTTTATCAACAGCAGCACTAAAAGATAAGCACCTGCCTCCTTGGCCATCTCAGGGTAGTCATCATTTTCTCGGGCTCCAGGCTTGTCAAACTGAAGAAATACAGTAAAAAGACAGATCAAATGCAGGAAATTCTAACACTTTTCAACATTACGCTTGCCCCGTGGACATGACAACAAGATGAAGATTCTTAAGTCAAACGAATCAATTAAGCTACAAATAAATAAGATATTAATACAGGGGGCAAAAAACACTTGCAATTAAAAAAAAAAGTAAAACTGGAGCAATCGTAAGATTTATTTATTATTATTAAAATAATTGGGGGTTTTTTCAATTAGTTTTAATGAGATTAATATATTAAATAATCAGAGGGGGAAAAGTTCACATTTGAACAAAGTACAGTGTCGTTCTAGCAAGATAGTCAAAACTACCACCTAATACACACTGGAAGGCAGAGTTTTATGCCAACCCGTGTCTAATAAAATGATGATGATGATGATGACCAAAATGAACCGGAAAAAAGAGTGAGACAAAAAAAAAACTCCATTTGAAACATACAGATAAATATCAGCTTGACAAATTGCTGCATATATCCCCTTTTTTATTTAATTTTTATTTTTATTTATTTTTTTTTTTTTTTTGGAGGGCTGTCTAACTTCTGTGAGGAACTTACAAATTGCAACACAACCAAACAACATAACCACAATAGTAAACGGAGCAACAACCAACGCAACTGTCAACAACAGCAACAAACAAACAAAACAGGCCAGAACAACACCTCCCACAATGCATCACGCCCACTACAGGTGCTTACAGGTTAATTACAGTACTTCATTATTGATTATTTTACGTTTAGATTAATTTAAAAAATGCACTTTTAAAAATGTCCAAAATCAGTTTTCAATATGTATTTAACAATTAACTTTAATTTAAATTGTTTTTGCATATCTTTCATTTATTTATTCAGTCTGAGGTCACACTCACTGTTATGTCAGTCATCGAGCAGACCTTTGGCACAGATTGAAGCCCTCAGACGCAGTTTGTATCTGAGCTAAAGATGGACTCTGATCGGAACCTAGAGCTGCAGGAACGGTTGGATCCAGCCCTAAGGTTTGACGGGGATTCAGTCTACACTCACCAAAAACCCAAAAAATGAAATTCCTGAATGGATGTGCAAAGTTCTGGAGAAATGTTAAACGTTAAAGTTAAAAGCTCAAAACGTCCTAAGTCGATGGGAGCAGCGTTTTCTTTTTATTAATTAACGTCATCATCGCACCTCGATGTTCCAACTGGGAAAATGTTGCTGGATAAAGTTAGCTAACTAGCTAGCATCACAACTTCAACAGCATATTCGATACATTTTTTGCTATTCAAGTCTGTTCTCTAAAGGACACGCGTGGAAAATACCTTTGTCATGCCCACACCGATGACAAAGACTCTGTTCTTCTTTCCGGGGGCCATGGCGACGTGCTTGTCCCTAACTAAGATGTGGACAGAGGAGCACCAGTGACACCACTGACAGGCAGCCGCTAATGGACAGGCTGACGTTTACGTCAAAGATCGTCTATAAACTCTCAGAGGCATCACTCTGGAATCAACTTCAATTGGCTTCGGTTCCCTGAAAGCTAGCCAAACAATGGTATAAGTCCTTAAACAATAATTACTTTTCACAATTAATATTTATGTTTAACATAGAGATTTCCAAAGTTCAAGAAAACGACAAGTAAAATCTAAAACTTGTAAACTTAAGCTAGACAGAGTACCTGTAAAATGTGACAGAGTGAAATGTCTTAAAATCGCCAGAGCTTGTTTATTAGCTTAAAATGCTTGATCAACTAAATAAAATGAGTCAAAATGTATTTGAAAAAAAAACAGCAAATAAAAAATATATAATTCTCAATTTATTTTTCTGAATATCTATTATGACATTTATGATGCACACTTTCTTATGTTACTGTTCACCTTTCAGCAAAATTCCCCATCAGGGGTCACAGCGAATCAGCTTTCACAGATTCTTTCACACAGGTGGTTTGGCAAAAATCTTTACACCAGATGCCCTTCCTGACACTGGCCAAGATAATCATCAATAGGTTATCGGACGCTGTGAATGCAACACTTAGGAAGGAACAAGCCGGTTTTAGAAAAGGGAGAAGATGCACGGAACAGATTTTTGCTCTGAGAAACATAATAGAACAGAGTGCTGAATGGCAGCAGCAGCAGCTCTTCGTTAACTTTATAGACTTTGAAAAAGCATTTGACAGTGTGCACAGAGACAGCTTGTGACGAATCTTGAAGGCTTACGGAGTACCGACCCACATGATAAAACTGATTAAAAGCTCTTCCTCTTCAACGTAGTGATAGACTGGGTGATGAGGCGCACGACTGAAGCAGGACCAACTGGCATCAGATGGACACTCTTCTCCACCTTTGCTGACGATCTGGCACTAATCTCTCATATTCACCGACACATGCAAGACAAGACTGACCGGTTGAGCCGATTTGGATCCCAGGTTGGTCTCAAAATCAACCAAAGCAAGTCAGCGATTTTGACCTTGAGTACTACGTCACAGCCCCCCATCAAGGTCAATGATCAGAATTTACCATTTACTGAAAGCTTTACTTACTTGGGTAGCATCATCACATCAGAAGGTGGAAGTAATAAGGACATACAGAACAGGATTAATAAAGCAAGGGTTGCATTCATCAGCATGAACAATATTTGGAAGACATCACAGTACAGCACTGAGACAAAACTGAAGCTCTACAGCAGCTGTGTTCTGTCAGTATTACTGTATGGAGCAGAGTGCTGGAGAATGACACAGCAGGACTTGACCAAACTTTCGACCTTCCACACCAAAAATTTAAGGAGATTATTAAGACTTTTCTGGCCCCAAAATATCTCCAATGAAGATCTATTCTTCCGCAGCAATCAAGAAGACATGTCATCAATTATCCTCAAAAGACGCTGGACATGGATTGGACATGTACTCATGAGTGAAGACCACACAATAATAAAGACAGCACTACATTGGACACTAGATGGAAAGAGAAAAACAGGACGGCCGAAGATCACCTGGCGCCGAACAGTAGAAACCGAGCTGAAGCAATTTGGACACACATGGGGAACCATCATCACCCTGGCCCGCGACCGTCAGATGTGGAAAGATTTTGTTGCTGCCCTAAGCGTCTCAAGGCGTAAAAGGCAGTAACAACAACCTTCCTGACACAACCCTGTATTTTATCCGGGCTGGGGACCAGCTTAGTGGGACCCAGACCCCCTGTGGCTACAAAGTTAGGAATTAGCACAAAGGGTCTTGCTTGCCCAAGGACCCACATTACAATTATCTATTATAAAAGTTACTTTATATTTGTGAACTATGTGAATACATTATTTTTCAAATATTGCTATCATACCTTTCATTTGCAGCCTTTTTTTAATACTTTGGTAATTTAAATTCATTAGGATTCATATAAGTTATAGCTTTCATGTTGTTTTGACCCATCAAGCCTAAAAATAAGACATCTCAATATCTGTCTTTAGTCATATCACTTTTGAGAAAAAAAGTGAGCTTACAAAATTAAATTCAGGTTTTATTGTAAATAGTGTTTCATTAAACTTGAGCATAACATTTTTTATTGTTTGTTTGCAAATATTGTTTCCCACTTTATGGTTGATATTTGTGATGATCAAGAAAGCAGTGTGCAACTAAATATAAGAAACCCCCTTTTTCTAGGTTTTTGATGTTTTATCATTTGTGCTATCCTAGGCACTTTAAAATTGGGAGTTGGGTCATCTGGACCCACTAGACAGTGCGCTGAACCTTTTTTCTTCAATGATTTGTGATCTTCACTGGTGTCCATGGATGACATGAAATCTTTCCACCTTTATCCACCTTTGTCATGGTAGAGAGAACACGTCAATGTGAGGGTGGGGTCATCTAAAATAGCACAAAGGTTAAAAAAAAAAACTTTAATCTTTATCTAAAGGTTCATTTTTACAGCCATGTTTAACTTTCTAAATCTGCCTAGTCCATCATGAAGTTCAACTAAACCTATTTAAAGCAAAAGAAAGGGAAAATTAAATTCAGAATTATACACTTAACCTTTATTGACAAAGGTAGTAAAAAAAAAAAAAGCATGTATGTAATTACACTGATCCATCCAGCATGGGATTAACTGTGTCACATTCACATACATTTATGTTCCTCATCACTCAAAGTCCACGCTCTCTGATGAGGAGGAACTCTGGTTTGGAGGAATCAGAGTCTGGAGTCTTGGCTGCAGTGTTTCATTCACCCCGTCCTAAAGGTTATGGGATGACGGCATCAACACTTAATGAACCGATGGGTGACCTCATAGATCCCGACTGACTCGCTGGCCTTCTCATCGTAGTCTGTCCAGTCCTGAAAGTTGGAAAAGGAAGGCGGACATAACTAAACAGAACATTTCTGAAAACAGTGATGAATTAATTTAAGGTGAAGCACCGACTAAAAATGAGTGACTTATTACAACAGTGTTCGTCCTGAACGTACTTTTTCCAGCAGGTTGACTTCAGGAAAAGGTGTTCCGGTTTCTGCTCCCACTGCAGCAAAGCCAGCCTGAAGGAAAAAAAGAAAAGATTCACCATGAATCACTTCATCCTTCAGAAACACAGGAGAGGCATGACAAGTTTAAAAGGGAGAAAATCTAAACAATTTAATTCCCATCATGCATTTGACCAAAGTACATCATCAGAATTAAAAAAATATTTATTATTTTTTCAACATACTTTTGGAGATATTTGAACAAACTTCAACCAACAAACACTCAGTCATTTCTTTAGCAGAGGAAAAGAAATGTGCAAATAGAGATGTGTGGATTTTTTTCTTTGTTTTTGTAGTCACATATTGATTTCCGAGGACAGTTTGCGATTCCTTTTCAACAACCGAAACACAGCAACTTTTCATTTGAGACAAAATCAGGTAGAAAACTGTAGACAGATTCAAATCTAGACTGAAAACATTCCTGTTTAGCCGTAAAGGGTCCTTTCTCGACACCCCTATTCATTTTTTTTCCTCTGTCCTTTCTTTTAAAGTAAATTTCTTTGCTTTTGTGTTATAGCATCACTTGACAGAACACGTTAACCTTCCGGCTCACACAACACCTACACAAAAAACCTACACATTGGGTCTTTAACTCACTTGTGGCTGGAAATCAACGGGCTCCAGACCTCGACACTCAAACTGAACCATCGTCTTGAAGGTTTCATTGTCTTCAGCCTTCCTCCCAACAAAAACACAAAAACACACACACAAGATTGAACATCTGCAAATTCCACTTAGCACAACATCTGCATTTAAAACAGAATTTTTTGCCTTTTTTCTGCTTTCAGTTTGGTGTCTGGTGCGTTCGCATGCACTAAGGTGTTTGTTTGTTAGGAGAGAAAAAAAGTATTTTCTTCTATACAAACCCATTCCGGTGGGGGTGGTTTTTGCAGAAGATCTGGCTTTAAAATACAGATTCTATCATGGCAGCGATAGAAGATTTATATTAAGAGTTAGTAACTGGCAAAAGCCAAACAGTTATCATTCGCACAACTCATTTCCATGACAAATACGGAGCCATCAGCCAGAAAAACTTTTTTTTTAAAGCCTTCATGATGAACACACTTTTGAATATATCTGTTTTCAGGTTTTTATTTGACTCAAAGTGTGCTTTTGTGCAGAAAAAGATTCTTTCTTACATTATAGGCTGTTATTGTGTCCGCCAAGATATCTGCAAGTTGAAAAAAAGAAAGCATTATGATGAAGAGCCTCTGAAAAATGCTAATTCTAAACTAAAAATGATTTTTTTTTAAATGACACAGGAGCATACCAATTGAATTTTCCCTGGCACACAACTTGCACTTCTGTACCATGCTGGCGTGCCCTCGTCCTCCTTTTAAGGGTACACTCTCCTATGAAAACATCAACAAAAATAACAATTTGATGGAAATTCCCCCCAATTAATAATATATGGGGGGGGGGGGGGGGGTGCCTGTTTAATCTTACCACTAAGGTCACATACTGCCACTTGTCAGGAATTTCGCCGCAGTTCCCACATTTAAGCTAAACAAACGAAGGATTTAAAATAAAACAACAAAGAGGTCAGACATGATCAAACTATTATTAATTAAGAGTTTTTAGTATATTTCAATTCGTTATAAAACACTAGACACTATATCCTACATAAAACGCGCCTTACACGCAGTAAAAACATCCTAAACGTTCAAAAAGGTGTTTTAATTTTTTTAATTCAGGTTTAAATAAGCACTAAACACACTGGTAACTTTAGCATGCTAGCCTGACTGAGAGAGCAGTGCTACCTTCAGAAACCAACGGAAGTCCTCTCCCAGCGGCCTCACGTTCGTGACGTTTTCTAGGGTGGCCTTGAACTGGAGGCCAAATTTCTGTTGGATAAAACAAGACGTTAAAATTAAAAGACCTGAAAACTGCGAACACGTTTACTCCAGAAATAAACACAAACGCCTCAAACATACCACCATGTTGACGCTCCTCCCTTGACTATGTATGGTGCGTTCACGGTTCCTCGGAAATGCTATAATTACACCACGCAGGTGCAAATGTCAGCGTCTTACATGTTCCAACTATAGGTTTTAACCTGCGTAAAAATACAATGTTTTTCCCATAAGCATACATTTTTTTAATGATGTAATTACTCGAAAAGGTGAAGTTTAGATTTGCGGCTTAACTTATTTGTGTGTGCTTTCTCTGGTCTTTAAAAATACTTTTTTCCCTTAGGGAAGAAGTCCAAATTCAAGGAACCAAAGAAGCATCCAAACCTGATCCTGACAGTAAACTCTTTTCTTTATTTATGCTATTTTGCTAAAGGAAAAAGTTGAATATTTTACACCAAATTCAGTTCATCACCAACCTTTGAAGACTAAAATGAAACTCCCTCATAGCATGGATCTAGATGTTTGAGCACGTTAGCGTAGAAATCAATGTTTGTAGGACCAGGATTGGAAAACATTAAAGGTGCAGAGGGCTTCCAGAAATACATCCAACACTATTTTTTGCTAACATTTAGATTTTAAGACAACCTAAAAACTGGTAAATTTTCAACAGCCAGAACAAAGGATTTCAAAGACAACTAATGCAACATTGTCAGTTTATTGACCATGAAGTGATTCATAATTTCTCTTTCATTACAAATCACAAAATCAGTCTTAAGCTCCACAACCATTCAGAGGACATCATTCAGTTCCTTCATACATCACAAATACAGAGCTGTCATTCAACAAAAAAAAAAAAACACGGATGAAAATGTTTTTCTGCTAGCAGGTGTGGAAGCTTACTGTACAAATGAACCTGAGGCAACTTCACTGAGGCATTGTCGTCCATTTTTCTACAGGACTGGTATTGCTATGGCATTGTAGATGAACCGTCATGATTAACCTGAGTGTGCACGCACCACCTGAAACACCTGGCTGTCCCCAAATACAGGGACACAAATAGTTATTTACACATCTGAATATTTTGGCTCAACTTAAAATCCCTTTAAATCAATCAGAAAGATGAAGGAATATGTATTTTTGGTTGGAATTCTTTTTAACCGCATCCAGTTTAACCCTTTAGTCGTCACTTTAAATCCGACGTTTTGCCAAAAACGGGCAACTTGGACAGTAGTGGACAGAGAAGTAAAGCAACAACCACCCAACCTAAAAAGTGGACAAAATTAGTATGAAAACACTAAGGAGATTGTCAGTGGAGTGCAATCCTTCCAGATTTTTAATTCAATTTTCTTTTCTTTTTTGTTTGGAACTCTTCCAAACATCTGAAATGCCCCGTTCATCAGGGGGTTCAAGTTTTATCAGACATAGGAAATAGAAATAAAAAGCTTGCTTTTAACAGGAAGTTCCTGTAAGCAGCAATGGACACCGAAAACAAAAAAACAAAAAAAAGTTTCCATTTATCCTCCTGACAGGAACTCAAATCTATGTTGAACACTTAAAATCCAAGTAACTGACAAGAGCGGAGCGGTCATAATAATACAAGGCATCTCAATTTATCTTTGTCTTTCTCCCCCGTCTTAAATACAGTGAAGCCAAGAGGCTTTTTTTATTATCTTTAACTCAACAACTACACTCCTCTCCTCTCTGAAGAGAGGTGCCACGGGGTCAGTGGGGTCGGCTGCTCGATTCTGAGGTCCGCCGCTGCCGGGGAGTCCCAAGCCCATTCATGCAGCCGTTGTAGCGTTTGTTCAGCCCGCCGTTCAGAATGTCCTGGATGTGCTGTACAATCAAGTTGATGGCCACTGAAAATACACACATATATATAAGAAGAAACTACTATAAAAAAAAACACATTTTAACAATTATATTCTTCATTTTAGTAACTCTTGCCCTTAGCAACATGCACAAGCTTCTTCTAAAATGTGATGCAGACACACTGACAGTGGGACTCGTGATTAAACACTAATGGTGTTAAATAGCAGGACTTTAATGCTTGAAGGAAATAAGGTCAAATCTGTTCCAATAATAAACGTTTTTGACCTTACCAAGATTATCTGCTCCCCGTGGAATAATTACATCTGCATACTTCTTTGTCTACCAGAAAAAAACACAATTAGGATAAAGCTGTGCAATAGATCCATACTTGAATTTAAATATACGTTAATTATATATTCAGCCACCCAACTACAGACCAAAAAAACAAAAACTTTTTATCAAAGTATCTATACATTTGCAACAACAACATGGAAAGGTGTCAATTCATCAAAAATGTTTACTTACAGGTAAACAAAACTCCTCGAAGGCTGGTTTCACAAACGTGATGTACTGAGTGAGCACCTGCTCCAGCTCCCGCTTGCGCTCAGTAGTGTCTCTCAAGACTGAAACAAAGATGGAATGAAACATGTTAGTTTGGAGGAATGAGCACCTTTTATTAATGCAGAACTTCACACCATTAGCTTGGTATTGATTTAAAAAAACTTACAGGCTACAAAGAGTCAAGTGATGAATTAGCATAGTAAAAAGGAAAAAGCTACAATAGAGAGGCTGTGGACGTCAAAACTCTTTGCTATACACCTCGACGTGAGAGCCGCGTGTCTGGATCTGTGTCAACAAAGAGCTTCATCTGAAACAGATCTCTGATGTCCTGTGAGTAGAACATGAGGATCCCCTCAAAAAGGACCACATCGGCCGGATACACCGTAATAAACTCCTCTTTCCTGGAACAACACAGAAAAGTTTCCTCTTCTGTGAGTACTTCCACACAGAAAAAAGCAAATAAAGCCTAAATAAATAATGTAAGGCAGGGTAGCAGTGACAAAGTCCTACATCAATTTAAGGTGGATTTTTAAAAATATATTTAATTTATGTTTGTCAATGCCCAAAGCAGAAACTAAATTACATACAAGAGGTGGCTTTTATGGTAAAAATCATTGTGTTGATTACAAAAAGGTGCATCTCGCACATAAAGATATAGCCAATTCTCTAAAATCAATTGTTTAACCCCAGCCTCATTTTATGGAATAAAAACATCCATCGTCTTTTTATTCTGATTTTAGTTGCACATGAAAAAAAGCAGACTCACCTGGAATTGGTGACAAAGTCATGAACAGGGATCTGCACCGTCTCCCCCTGCAGAATCTGCCTGAGCGTGTGCATGATCAGTTCACTGTCAAAAGCATCTGAAGAGAAGGAAACAACACAGGTTACAGTTACACCAGCACACCTGCAGTCACCACTTAAAGGTTTTCAGGTCAAATTCACAGTTTCCCCCTGTTATTTGGTGGTAAAACTTTCTCCAACACCATTCTACATCAAACAATGGAAGAATGGTTCATTAGCAGCTGTGGCTTCCTGTCTGAGTCCCCAAAGGGAGGCTGCTCCATTTCTAAAACAACTACAATAACCCCTCTTATGTTACAAAAAAATAGATAATTATTTTATTTACACGCTTTTGACATTATAACCACCTTGAAAAAGACGCCGTGTCCTTGTTAAATATAAACAAAATGCTGTAGTAGTAACACAAAGATACGGTTGTGTGTCATCTCACCCGGATGATCAAAGTTGTACTGGCCCTTCAACGCCTTGGCCTTCTGCTCTGGAGTAAGAACCTTGTAGAAGCTGTCCTGGCTGAGGATCACCACCTGCCTCTGATGGTGGTCTATCTTGTTCTGTCCCAGCAGCTCCATGATCTTCTCGCAAACAGATGACTGCAGACAAAAGGAGGGTTTTCCATAAGAAGAAAATACAAAGAGCAAATATGACAGAATCAAAACGTTATAAAAGAATAGTATGGAAATAAAGTCATCAAATTATGAGGGGGAAAAACTTCATTTTTTACAAGAATAAAAAGGCGTAAAACTGAGAGAAAGGTAAAACTGTAAAAAAAAAAAATCAAAATGAGGAAAAAGTCTAAACTGTACAAGGATAAAGTTGTGAAACTATTAGGGGAAAAGGTAGTACAATAAGGAAAAATATGAATATTTTGGGAGTAAATCTTTTCCTTGAAGTCATTCATTTGACAAGAAAAATCGTTTTTTCACCCAAAATACAATGTCACCATCAGCTGCAAAAATGTCACAAAGACAATTGACAATGTTGCAGGCAATTGACATCACGGCTCAAGAGTCTTGCTGAATCTGCTTCCAACTGTCTGTCTTGTAAAATTATACTTATAATTATAAGTTATAAATGCATGATTTCTTGCAACACATTGACTTTTCTCCTTATAACTGCGCAACTTCTTGTAAAACTGTGATACTCCTAATACTCCATCATAAAAGAGCTCTATGAAAATTAAAAAAACAAGACGAGAGGGAGATGAAGTCCAATCAATCTAAGCGCCCTCTGGTTATGGGCTTGTGTCCTCACTGACCCCCCCACAGAAAGAGTCTAACCCAGTGCTGACTGGACATTCCCCAATGCCTGAACCCCTGCTGCTTTGTGCCCACACACACTCAAAAATAAATAAAAATAAAATAAATCAAGCGAAAAGACAACTTTGTGCAACAATGAATCTGGGCGTCCCACTTCTGGAGTCTCTGTCATCTGCAGCACTTGAGTGCAACAGTAATGAGGCGTGTCAATGCTTCAAGGTAGAATCCCTCACAAAGATTTATTGAGAGAGAAAAGAAAGACATGAATAAAATTCATCATTTTACTACTAAAATGTTGACTCAAGTTCAGAAATTCCTTTGTGGCACCCCAAAATACCCATCTTTAGATAAAATTATACAGATAAAACAAGGCTGGGGTTAAGCTTTTCCACTTTTTATTAAAACATTAAAACAGAACAAGATCCCAAGCAGTACAGACATCAGATCATGTGGAAATTAAACTTGGAATATAATCAATGCGGACGAATGAAAAATGTGATGACGTTTGCGTTTTGTCCCATTCAGTGAGTCGGCTGTTGCTACTATAATCAATAACGGTAGCTTTAAAAAAAAAAAAAAGACCGTTCTAAATTTAACTGTGTGCGCAGAGTCGAACAATAAGGGCGCGTGGGCGAATCCTGTCTTTTGGCATTTTCCACAGACTTATCTACATCTAAACAAACATACCCGTTTGCATTTAATTAAAGCGGGCTAAACTTCAATTCATAACATACATGATGTTGGGCTAAAGTGATCTTGAATTAAAATGTCTGTCAAAGTGGTCAATATTAAAAAAAATATCCGTCCTTTATTGTTTACAGATTAAAAAACTCGAAGAACGAAACCCGGCTTTTGTCTGACAGGCAGCGAGCGACACCGTTAGCTACATGTGATGGAATTTAGCTAGGTGTGCTGCTAACAAAGATTTTTTTTATTATATTAAAAGGTCCCAATTGCTTTTGCGAATTGTGACTAATATAAAACGGGAGTGCTTCAAAGTCGGCGTGGTGCTGTGAAAGAATAAGAAATGACCGAGCTGACAATGAAGACTCAGCCTTGCGTCATTAAGCCACGCGGTCCATTAGCGTTAGCATCCGGCAACACTAGGGCGAGACTCTGAGCCACGTTTGAAATAATAAATAAAAACATGACAGTAAATAAGGCCGCTTAAATAAGGCGGTCGGAGTGCCAACCTTGCCACTGGCGGTGCCACCAGAGACACCTATGAGGAAAGGTTGCCGGACACCATTGGTGTTCTCGTCATGGTCTTTAAGAAGAGCCTCGCTGTCCCCGGCCATGCTTGCAATGAGCAGCTAGAGCGGCTGTGCGGGGAAAATCATTGTGACGAAGCTCCTCCCACAATTCTACGCTACAGAAAATTCGAATTTTTTTAAATTAAATTTAATTGAATTTAGATATTTATTGTTGTCATGATTGAGAATGAGAACATTTTTAGTTTAAAAAAACTCTCAAATTGTTTATTAAATCTTCGCATATGATTGACAGCTTAACTAGCAAATTGGCTTTTACGTTTCAACGGCATTCTCTGACGTCATGAAAACTAGTGTTACGGTCCTTCTTCTGAGTTACGGCCATAAACAATTGAAAACCTCGTAAAGATAAGAAAACTTTACGTAAGTTAGGAACTCATACGCCCCCAGATAAGGAAGAACGTCTAGTTGTTCTCCTTATGTCTGTCTCACGTGTCATTTCTTCCCGTCTTAGCTATCCTTCTTTAGGTTTTATAGCATTTTAGAGCAAACGGCTCGGAGAAACTAACACACTTCAGATGCTGGCTGCGTCCTCGCGGTGGCGGGCGGCCGTCCATCATGCCACATCGGCAGCACGGTGCCTCTCTTCCGGCTCGGTAACAATCACAGACCCCTTGAACTACTGGGCAGGACGGAGGAGGGCTGGTCAAGAAAAATGCAGCACGGAGAATGTTTACGAACCAGCAACAGGTAAATAGACTGTTTGCTATGGACTTTGACCACGACTTTCTTATGATATTTTATTCATTATTCTTTATCCTTGGGGTTAGGGTAATCTATTTAACATTTTATTTGAAACTCATACCTATAAATATTCTTATTTTGGACCAATATATTCACGTGTGGCGTTTGTTTTTTCTTATGCAATATTATTTTCCCACTTTTTCATACTGCGACACATTTTCAAGTTGCGAACACAAGGCCCAGGCCTTGAAAGAGATTTGATCTAATGGAATTTCCAGGTCAAATTGGGGTTAAATAAATGAAATAAAAACATTTCCTTTAGTTTTTTTTTTTTTTTTGTGCTTGGTTTTCTGGTATACTCTGTTTTCAGCAAATCAAATTGGGTACTGCTGACAGTATGTAGACTAAACACAGAAGTCTATACACCTTAAAGATCCACTGTGGTGACAAGTGTGTTTTATAGCACTTTTTTAACAAGTCCTTGTGTTTTTGTTTTGTTTTTTAATGATGGAGGTAATTTTCAAAGAAAATAACATCGACTTTCCATTTCTAAGAATCTGTTTATCCGAGAAATTCTTATTTGTGATGTAGAAAATACACTGGGTAGGCCACAACCTCCCTGCTCAGTTTAAGCAACAGGAATGGGGTTGGGAAGGGGGGACGGGGTTGCTCCCGCCTTCAACTGAAAGACATATTTCTAATAAACACCTTTCCCGTCTGCAGAAACTATGGCCTAGAAAGCGACACAGGTTTTTCAGATTTTGGCACACAAAAAAACTGCATTATCTTAATTAAAAGAGCACTAGGAATGTTTTCAAAGTAGCTCAAAAGATGATCGGAGGAGGACTTTAATATCCGCAAAAATGTATGTATAGAAAAGAGGAATCCAAGAAACTAAGCTTTGTTGTTTACGTTTGTTTTAGATGCTGCTGATTTCTATTTGCAGGACGCATCTTGTGCCATTTGGAGCTTTGTGGTGCTGATGAGGTCAATCAGGCTGTCAAGGCTGCCAAGTCAGCGTTTGGCTACTGGAGCAAAATGTCTGGGATGGAGAGAGCGAGGATCATGATCGATGCTGCCCACATAATTGAGGTATGAAACATGAAAAAAAAACACACATTGATCCTTTTTTCCATGCAGATAGGATGGGGTAACTTAGTTTACATATCTTGTATGATACTGCACAGAGGGAAACCGGTTTCTTCCTCTAGTTTTGTGTCTGCCTGAATGCATTTGTTGGCATTTGCTGTGGTTTGACACAGAACAGGAGAGAGGAGATCGCTGAGATGGAGGTGGTCAACAATGGGAAGTCGATCACAGAAGCCCGTCTGGATGTGGACTCTGCAAGGCTGTGCATAGAATATTATGCAGGACTAGCCAGTACTCTGGCAGGTTAGCCCAAAATGCACACTCCATTTACCATGAGGCTCCTGTATCCCTCCATTGTGGCTCTCAAGTAAAAAAAAAAAAGTTTTAGTTTTAAAAACGAACTATAAAGTAAAAGTAAGTGAGTAATAAAGTTGTTTTTTAAAGTAAAAGGTTTTTGGCCACCCAAATGGAAAAGGGCCCAGCTTGTTCATCCAACCTTTGTCAACCTCTTGTTTTAAGGCCAGCATGTCCAGTTAGCCGGAGGATCCTTCGCCTACACCCGCAGGGAGCCCCTGGGAGTGTGTGCTGGCATTGGAGCTTGGAATTACCCCTTTCAGATCGCTGCATGGAAGTCAGCTCCAGCCCTGGCCTGTGGTGAGCAGGACTCTCCTGTCGCTGGAAATACTTTCATTCTTGCAATGAGTTGAACAAAAGTATTAAAATCCCACTCTTTTGATGTATTTTAAAAGCCTTCCCAGTGATCTTTTAATCATGGTCATGCCTTTTTTAGCCTAAATGGTAAAGCCTCTGTCATTTCCTAGGACATTGTTTCTGCAGAGCAGCAGGAGTTCATTAGAAATTTGCCTTTAAATTGTGGCCGGGACTGTTAGTTCAGGGTAACCCCCCCCCCCCCCACACACACACACACACACACACACACTTCCCATCATCCAAGTGCTTCCATTGATGGCTTATTATCTTTCTGCCCCTCACAACCCCAAGTAACATGACTGGTGCAACAAGAATGGTGAGCAATATTGGAGCTATCCAGCCATACAGCTCAGACAGGGAAAACAAAGACGTACATCTAGGACAGGGGTCGGGAACCTATGGCTCGCGAGACATATATGGTTCTGTTGATGGCCACATCTGGCTCGCAGACAAATCTTTAACTATTAAAAAAAAAAAAAACTTAACGTTTCTTTAGACCAGTCCTTCTGGGGCGAGATGCGATGCCAGTTTGTAAAGTATGGTGTCAATTCACCGTCTAATGTATTGCGCATCAAAACCCTAAATCTGTAACAGCCTGAAACCTGCGAATTGCCGTCCCGGCAGATGCACGCTCCCGTCTTTGAGAATAAAAGGGGAGGGCACAGTGGGCGCAGGCAGCAAGGTGAGCAGCGCTCTGATTAGAACACGCTGCCCGTCACATACCACACACTGCAACGTGAGTGTTGCCGTACTGACAATGTTTGGCTCCACGTCTGCACGTGAGCAGTCTTTCTAACTTCTAAAGAACATTCAGACCAACCTACGATCACGTTTAACGGATAGAAGTCTCAACGCCTGCATGAAGCTTAAACTCACCACGTATCAACCAGATAAGACCATTAGCAAAACCGCCATGCAGCACCAGAAGTCGCATTAATGCTAAGAAATACTCATTTATTAGCAACAGCATAATGTACCGTTTCTTTCCCACTGTGAGGCACAAAGACTTAACCTCTTTTACGGTTCTTTATTCTGGTCACTGCAGGCCGTAACCAACACCGTACAATTTATTCACCAACTCCTGAGTCTCTCCCACCAAGAGTGCTCCCCCAACCTTTTCTACCCCTGCTCCCGCATCAGCCCACCTATTTCCCTTATTCGGCCCATAGATGAACCCCATTGGTCCAAACTACCCAACGACAGGCTGAGCGACAGAACTGAGAGCCAATCAGCATCTCTGCTTGATGCGTTCAATGAACACTGGAACTTTTAACACGACCCACCAGCCACTCAGTCCAACTCAGTCGGCTACAATAACAATGTTATTAAAATAATCCACAGACTTATTGGACTTTAAAAGTGGTATTAAAAGTGTTAAAATTACATTAAATGTACACATTCACTTGTATTTTTAGTTTTAAACATATTGTATGGCTCTCACAAAATTACATTTAAAAATATGTGGCGTTTATGCTCTCTCGGCCAAAAAGGTTCCCGACCCCTGATCTAGGATCTAGTCGTCTGCATCAGAATGGAGCGGGGGGACCTTGTGGCCCCACAGCATATTTTCTACGTCACAAATAAAACCCTTTTCAAACTGTTTTTTTCTTCTGCTCCTGATTCAAAATTTCATTTTGAGCTTAATTTTGTTGATCTATGTCCTCCATTGTCAGAAAAATGCCACAAGAACATGTTAAAACCCCGATTTTCATCAGAGTGGCTCTTTATTGAAATTGGCTACAATGAGCTCACGGTTAGAAATGTGAAATCTTGTCAGTAGATGGCGCTCAAGGACATTTCTCTTGTTTTGTCTTCATATTGAAGAGCAGAGTTTATTAGATTAGTCATATGGTTGCCATCATGTGTTCCAGGTAACTCCATGGTTTTTAAACCGTCACCGGTGACTCCTGTGACGGCGGTCTTACTGGCAGAGATCTATGCAAAGGCCGGCGCTCCGGAGGGGCTGTTTAACGTGGTCCAGGGGGGTCAGGAGACTGGCAGCCTGCTCTGCCATCACCCTGATGTAGCCAAGGTGTCTTTCACCGGGAGCGTGCACACGGGCCAAAAGGTCGCAGATGCAGTCCAGAAATATTCTATCAAAGAGGCCCAGTTGTGTTCTGAATGTTCTCATGTGAATCAGATCATGGAGATGGCATCAAAGGGGATCAAACCTGTGACGCTGGAGCTGGGAGGGAAATCCCCTCTGATTATTTTTGAGGACAGCGATGTGGAGAATGCCGTGAGGGGGGCCCTTATGGCCAACTTCCTCTCTCAAGGGCAGGTGGGGTCTCCTGGCCGTTCTGAGATTAAAAATGAAGGAATCCTTTTTTATTTTTTCCATTTGTTCCGTCTGACTCTCAGGTCTGCAGCAACGGTACGCGGGTTTTCGTGCAGAAGGACATCCTGCCTGAGTTTGTGGACGAGGTGGTGAAAAGAACACGAGCCATTTCCATAGGAGACCCTTTGTTAGAGAGCACCAGAATGGGAGCGCTGGTCAGCAGACCCCACCTGGACAAAGTCTTATTCTATGTTCAGCAGGCTAAAGCAGAGGTAACACAAGTTCTACATTTGAATCCGTTGCTTTGCTTGATTTAAAACTTTGTGTTTATTTGCTCTTAGGGAGCCAAAGTGTTGTGTGGAGGAGAACCTTTTGTCCCATCAGATCCCAAACTCAGAGGTGGATACTACATGAGTCCATGTGTTCTTGGTAAGTTGCCTTTTTTAAATTTCATTTTGACCAGGGCTGAGGGATTAATCGATTCATTCAAATTTGTCGTTTTAGACTATTTCTTTTTTGGGGGGGAAATTGAGATTTAATTTTCCCAGCTCTCTTGGGCTTCCGTTGTTCGGAGTAAAGTCAGTCCGCCGGTCTCTCGCAGAGCACAGATGTGAAAACAGCAGCAAGCTAAGAGGAGCTTCTTGTGTGAGGCTGAGGAAAAGAAAACACTAGCTGAACCGAAAAAGGAGCAGAGGATTTTTA
Source organism: Oryzias sinensis (assembly GCA_037389245.1). NCBI lineage: Eukaryota > Metazoa > Chordata > Actinopteri > Beloniformes > Adrianichthyidae > Oryzias > Oryzias sinensis. The sequence continues at coordinate 17,454,966 of CM074494.1, forward strand.
ACAGGATCCAGCAGAACTGGAGGATAAACCTGTTGGATTAATTGTGTAATAAAAAGTGTTGATTTAGAGACAACGATTTCATTAGTTGATATTTGTGTTGGAGTCAATTCCCAAAGGAGATGTTAAACTATAATAGTTTTTTTATATAGTCCATAATTTGTGATTTTTGTGAAAGAAAGAAGCAGAGAGAAGAAAAAATGGAAAATCCAGTATTTTTTGGCCATATCGCCCAGCTCTTCATTTTGACCTCTCCGTTTTTTTTCCATATTTCTTTGCCGTCCATCTCTTAGGGGACTGCACGGATGACATGACCTGTGTGAAGGAGGAAATCTTCGGTCCAGTCATGTCTGTGCTGTCCTTTGAAACAGAAGAGGAGGCGTTGCAGAGAGCCAACGACACGGCACTGGGACTGGCTGCTGGTGTCTTCACCAGGTTAGAGACATCTGCAGCTGACTGACCAATGTGACCAGACAGGCAACGTGTGTGGATCAGATACTATCTTCTAAGGGTGTAACGATACACGTAGTTGAACCTAACCGTTTCGGTACGTTTTTTTCTTTTTTTTCCCCCGCATATGCATTGTAAAGACCCAGCTGCTTTGTCACTGGTAGCGGGAAACGAGAGCCAAACTGCTAATGAACTAGCTGTGTTGACTGTCCTCGCCTCATGGACCACAACACTCATTCAGTCTCAGAGAGAGAGGAGACCGAGCAACAGATTGCTCCATCTCCTTTCTGGCATTTAAACCCATTTATTATGAACACACTCAATCAGCGTAACAACATGAACCTCACTTCTCTTCATAGCTCTCTCAGTGATGGGGAAGGATTCAAACCACAAGATTTCACACTTCCCATGAGTCTTAGTGGCTATAGGCGGGGCTAACCTATTGGGTGACGGACAGTAAGCATGTCAACATATGCAGACATGAGGCCAGAGATGAGGACCCCCCCCCCCCATCTCCTTACGCTCTCCTGTGTAGGGGGGGGACACTTCAGCTTTGTTGTCAGCCAATGAAGGGAAAAGACAGTAGGATAAGTCGAATCCTGTGTGTACACATGGTTACACAAAGATAGCGTATGCCACAGTAACACATCTAATCTGTTAACCAACTTAAAACAGCATAAACCCGACTGTAACAATCGGGTCTATAACAAAAAAAATGTACAAGCTAAAATGATTTTTTTCAGGCCAGTGTTAATTATCCAAAGTTTTTGGTTCCCGGCAGCTAATCGTTGTTCTTATTTTATAAAGCAGATCCCCTACATAGGTCAATCTTATTTATTGTTATGGAAAACCAATAAATGCATTTTGCAAGTAATTTTTTTCTGCCTTAGTTTTTGGTACCGATAATAGCTAAAAACTTCATTAACCTCCCAAGGGAGAAATTCAGGTGTCCGGCAGCAAAACACACACAATAAATAACAATAAAATAATAGTTCATAAAACAGCAGTTCATATCATGCAGATTTGTTAAACACCGAACCGAAATGTACCGAACTGAATCCTATGAAATGCTGAATCGAACCGAATTGAGATTTTAGCGTATCGTTACACCCTTACTATCTTTACATAGTTCTGAATAAATCACACAATGCATCAGATGATGGATATGGATTCACAGAAAGATACGCATTTTACAGAAATGAAGACAAGAATGTTTAATTCAGAATAGGAGCTCTAATATGAATGTGTGTGTGTGAACATGTCCGCTATTTTAACCCTTCGTCTGCTGCAACAAGGGATGTGAAGCGAGCCCACAGAGTGGTTGAGCACCTGAAGGCCGGCTCCTGTTTCATCAACAACTACAACGTCACTCCTGTGGAGGTGCCGTTTGGAGGCTTCAAAATGTCAGGTAAAACTACATTTTCAGAGGAAAATATCACAAGTCATGTATACAGAGTCCCCTCGTTTATCACAGGAGTTGCATGTTTTTGTTTTAAGGCCGTAAAACTCCTCACTACACACTATATATACTATTCTCTGACACACGCTGGCATTTTCACACTTTTATCTCTTGTTTAAACTATCAAATCTGAAGCGTTTGTTTTAAAAAAAAGTCCAGTACTATAGAATAAAAATGATCTGATCGAAATTGAAGATTTATGTAGATTTGGCAAATTAAACATAATCCGTACAAAAGACATGGTATGGAGGAAATTGATTAGCAATAGTCTACAGCCAGTCAGGATGCAGAACACAAGGCGCTGTTTAAAAAAACAAAAGCATGCACAATTATACACAAATCAAATCTGCATGATCACTAAAGGTAAACCTTGATAAAGCGAGGGACCACTGTATTTTCTTACTTTTCTGAGCTCCTGTAACTGTTTTCCCAGTAAAGTTTGCAACAATGAATATCTGAGTAATCCACCTGCTGTGTTAAAAGTACTATCATGCTTTGAAGCTGCTGCTTATTGTTTTTCTCTTATCTCTGCACTCCACAGGTATAGGACGGGAGAACGGCCAGGTGACGATTGAGTTCTACTCCCAGATGAAGACGGTGTTTGTGGAGATGGGAGATGTGGACAGCCTGTTCTAGAAGCTGCAGCTTTGAGTCACCAAACGGACAATCTGAGCCAGTGTGGACCATCATGAAGAAAGAAACTGAGATTGATGAAGTGAATTCAAAAATGGAATGTTTTATGGATGTTTTTGTACTAGAGGAAATGACTGATTCTGTTTGAACTGAAGGATTCCTGATTCTAGATCATTTATTATAAATGGGACTCGCGTGGAACGTCAACTTTTGCCAAAATCTTTATTTCTTTTACCTCTGAACCAGTTTATAACATGAAGCAACAAATGAACATGTTTTGTCCAAATTCACAAATGATATTCTTTTTTCTTCTTCTACCAAACAGTGCCTAAAGTCTTTTTTTGCTACAAACCTAACTTGAACTGTTTGTAGGGATCACAATAAAACACTAAATGAAACTTGTGCACTCGTCTGGTTGTCTAAACTCTTCGTTTCTTCGTCACCAGAGTTTTGGTTGCTGCCCTTCTCTGAGAAAACACAAAAATAAAATAGCTGTATTTTCTGCATACTTGACTAACGTATCACCATCCATGAGAAACTATCATGGTGTGTTTTTCAGTTTTGTCAAAACCTAATGATTGTACTGTACCTTTTGAAGAGGTCTTGCAGGTTTCTTGAACTGTGCAGACTCTTTTAAAGGAAATATAGAAAATAAATACTAAAACGCTCAAACTAACGGGTTTTTGGAAGCAGTCTTACCATCCTCAGAAGGAAAATCCCCCTCAGTGTCCATTTTCTTTGAAGGAACCTAGAATAAAGGAGAATTTTCAGATCCAGGAGCAAATTGTTTTGTAGCTTCTACACACTGAGCTTACCTTCTTTTCCTCATCCACAGAAAGTGGCCCACTCTCCTTCAGGGAATCTCTTCTCTGAAGTTTCTCCACCTGGCTTTGCTCCACAGACACTTGGACTCTCAAGGCGTGATAAGATGTGTGCACCTCACCCACCTTGAAGTGCACAGGCATTCCCTCAAACCACAGGTGATCGTACACCCCCTCCTTGAAGCCTGGAGGTTGGTAGTCTGCCGGAGTGACTTTTGAGGTAAAATAGAGCAAAAAATACAAAAATAAAATCAAATCTTTCGATTTCAAACTTGATAAAAAGTGCCACAAAGTCCCCTACTGTCATCATAGTAGTAGAGCTTCATGGTGAGGTAGACTTTGTTGGGAAGGGCATCCAAGTTCTGCATGAGCAGGAAGAGCTTCCTGATGAGCAGCACCGAGGCTTGCTTGGTGTTTTCCAGCGTCACCTGCATTTCCACGTTTTTGTTCCTGTCATTGAATAAGAACTTCTAGTCAGTCGCCGTACGGTGGATGCAAATCCTTGCAGGATCCAAACCTGAGAATGTTCATCTCTGGTCCCTTTTCAGTGTATCTGAAGTTAAACTGGTACGCCTCAATGATGCACTGTCATGTAAAAGAAATTCAAAAGGTATTTTTGTTAGCCTTGACTTGAACGTGAAGGTTAAATTCTCTAAATTGAGTTTACTCACATTAGGGTTTTCAGGATCAGTGTAGACCTTGATTGCAACAATAACAAGCTGTCAGCTTTGGCTTTCCATCGAACAAGCTGCATGTTTGCATGAACTTACCCCAATGGATATAACCTGCAGCTGTTAAAAAGGAAAACATTTAGAAATATTAAGAGATTCCAATGTGAGGACAGAAATGTCAGACTGGGAAAAGTGAACAACTTACATACTGTTTCTCCAATGCATCAAAGGATCCCATCAGCCTAAGAAAAAATTTAAAAGAAGAAATAATCCAGATGAGAATTTACCAGAACAAGGATCTAAACTTCAGCTACAAAAGCTCTTCTAGCGACCCAAAAAAAAAGGAGAAAAACGAAAACATTTTGCTTTATTTTCTACCATTTCACAACTTTACTTGCGCCCGGGGTGTTGCCGTTTTCATGCAAGACTTTGATGCACATATCTGCCAAAACAGAAAAACAAGAATATAAACCAGTTTGAGTTTTATTTATGATTAGTTTTCTAAAAACCATGAAAAATACAACAGTTAAAACATGGTCTATGTTTTATTCTGACACTGATTTGATATTATAGGCTGATGTACTTAGTTACCTGCTAGATATCTGGATCTGTAGGCATACTCAGGGAAAATCCCTCTAAGGTAGGTGATGGAGGACACAGCCACAGCCATCATCCTCTTGACAAAGATCAGAGACTCCTTCTTGGTTTTTAGGTCATTCAGAAACAACCCTGGCCACTTAAAGTACCAAAACACAGGCTTTTAAGTGAAAACACCAAAAGGAAACACTAAATTTTAACAAGCCAAAAGGGTAAACAATCGCAGAGATGTCATTATATTGGCAATACAATATAGATTTTTTTAATGTATGTTCAAACCTCTGAGGTTTTCTCCTTGTTTCTCATACAGACTTTCCCGGACGTCATTTTCTTCTACTGAACCTGCTAGTAGCTAACCGCAAATGCTAGCGAACGAATTAGCGTTAATATATCGTAACGTGTACGCGCTAATTTGAGAAATAAGTTTGCTTCAAAGTAGTAGAAAGACTTAAGACTCTAAACAAATTAGTTTCGTCTGGTTATAAAACACGTTTGAGTTATTAGGTTAAGTTAGCCGCGGTTGTGAAAGCTTGCTGATGGGAAGATTAGCCGATGTTGTTGCGTCATCTTTTCCCGCGTGAAGTTTTACGTAATATAGTTTACTGTCCACCTTTTAGTTTTGATAATTAAAGCATAATACTGGTAATTTTCCAACCAAATTTTATTAACAAGAGTAAAAAAGATTTATAATTTATCCAATATTTTACAACCGAACTTTGATAGAAAACTCCTAAAATATTCATACTTCCGAAGTGTACCATACTGTATAACTCTGTACTTTCCTCGATGAGTAAATATGTATTTTCATGTTCTTTACAATTTGACTTATTTCTTATTTACATCACGTTTGACAGATTTCATGGTCATTGCCGTGTTTTGGTTGTACTTGTCTGTATCTGTATATATTTTTTTGCTTCAATAATGTTTTCTAAGTTTTTTTTTTTATTTGTTTAAAGGGTTTTTATTAAAACAACAAAGGGATCAGGCCATCTAGCTTTTAACACTTCATATGTAAACACTTATTTTCAGCTATACGCCCTCTAATTTATGTCCGTAATTTTCAAGATTCATTAAGTTATGCTACTCCAGAAGTAGGCTTTGTGGAACAGGAAGTAGATCAACACCAGGGTATTTTGCAGTTTTCTGTGCACTACTTGGGTATTTAAAGTACATTAACATAATTGCCATTTTCACCTTTTATATTTTTTAGTGAGCAAAAGTCCTTAAAAGGAGTCCATTTGTTCTTTATTTAGATGCTTACAGTAAAAAAAAAAAAAAAAAAGTGAGAACAGGTCATCTGGTTCCATTTCAAGAACAATGGTTGTAGGAATCTTTGTAACAACAGTAAGAAATTGCAGAACATCAAACTAATACAGGATTACCGGTAATCAACCATCTACAGTTTGGTCCAAGTACAATGTTCACCACATGGAAAGGAGACCATTCCAAAACAGGAAAAATGGACACTTACACATTGTGCTAAATACTATTTCAAAATACAGCTCCTACAGCAGACTTGAGTCGTAGCTTTATTACTGTTTGGAGAAAAAGTCTTTGCTCTTCTGGACATCGGGTTTGATGGTGTCACTTCCTGGTTTCCAGCCAGCTGGACAGACTGAAAAGATAAAGAGCGATGAGCAGCAGGTCCCACTATAACAATGCGCCAGTATAAAAGCACAGCCGCAGTGTAAAGAAAATATTTTCTAGGGTTAAAAAAAGTCTGGTTTTAGGAAAAATAATCCAAAAATGTATTTTTTTGTATTGTAATGCAAATAAACATATTGTAAACATTTGCTCCAAAGTGTAATTATTCCCAGGCAAGGTAATGGCAGCAGTAGTATCATACCTTCTCCATGCTGGTCAGTGAACTGAAATGCTTGAACCAAACGCAGAGTCTCTTCAACCGAGCGTCCAACTGGCAGGTCGTTGATGGTGATCTGTCTCAGGACGCCCTTATCGTCAATGATGAATAAACCTCTAAAATCATGGAGAGAGGAAAATAATTGCAGGTTTAAGTCAACTTTAAAGTCTAATTTAGGGATGTGCAAATACAGAAAAAAAAACAACTGTTGTGTCACCTGTAAGCAATGCCTTCATCTTCTTTCAGGACCCCATAATCTGTGGAAATGGTGCGGCGCGTGTCAGACACCAGGGGGATCTTCATTGTACCAAGACCACCCTGTTTCCGTGGTGTGTTTGTCCTTTCAAACCAAAGCAAAAAGGATTTCAACTATTTGCAAAAGTTGAAGCACAAGGCATTATGCTAAAAATCTGAAAGTACCATGCAAAATGAGAAAAGTGAGAGTCCACAGAGGCAGCGATGACTTCACAGCCAATCTTCCTGAAGTCGTCAGCAGCGTCGCTGAAGGCGATGATCTCAGTGGGACAAACAAAGGTGAAGTCCAGAGGATAGAAGAAAAAAACGACATACTTTCCTGTATGAAGAGTGAAACAGGAAAAATAAAATAGAAAATAGGTATTAGCGCTCTTGCGCTGCCTTAATTATTGTTTACAAGATAGACAGAGGCTTTTACCTCTATAATCTGACAGCTTCAGGTCTTTGAACTGGCCGTCAGGCATCACAGCTTTAGCTGTAAAGTCTGGGGCCAGGCTTCCAATCTTTGCCTTTCCTGCTGCCATGTTTGTCCTTACTGAAATACAGAAGGAGGAAGTGGTATTAAATCAAAAAAAGCCTTCCTCGTTTGCCAGACAAAAAGCACGAATCTATGCATCCATGAAAGAGGAAGTAGTAAGAGTAGTAGTTTTAAGAGTTTTAATGTAATGCATAATCAACTGGATACATGAAATATAACAACATTTAGAAAAGAACATGATACAAAAGTCAAAATAATGAACTGGATTCAATGAAGTGGGTTTTTCAAAATAAAAGCGTCAAATGAGAGAATGGTTTGAAAAAAAAAACACAGTTGGAATGTTATTTAGACAGTCTGCACTCAAACTACTATTTATTACAAATTAAAGGGCGCCTCCTTTAGTTTACATTTCTGCATGTGGGAGACGAAGTTAAATGTTTTACTTTTGGTGGGAAAGAAGATCGCCCCGTTGTGGGAACAGAGAGGTTTTCACGCCCCGCACAACCCTTAAAAAATAACGTTAAGTGGTCCAAAATGTTAAACCAATTCATCTAATATAATATGGGAAAATAAGTTATAAAAAATCTGGTTATTTGATTTTCCACACGAAATGAAATCCCGAACGGAAACAGACACTTGTTGAACTGAAAACTTCCGTTTTTTTTTTTACTGAGTTTAACTGTATAAAAAACAAATAATCTTTAAAAACACAAGTAACCGAGAGGGGGAAAATGGTAAGATGAAGGCATCGGGGTACTCACCTCTTAGCGATCTCGCCACACCAACTGTCAGGAGCGAACGTTCGGGCTCCGGTGCGCTATCAGGTTTTATGAAGCCCAGAAATCTCGCGATACTATCGACCGAACGGGAACAGACCCTTTCCTTGATCCCTATTTCCAGAAATGAAGCATTCAGCATGACTCTGCACTTTTTAACTGCCAGTTCATGAAAAGCAAGCTAGAGAGCACGGATGGGGCAGCAGATGCCCCCCTGTTTTCTAACATCTCTATTTCATGAAGCCATTAATGTGTTTTAAAAACACAGACAAGGGGAAAAACAGCGTTAGGTAGCTTTCTCAATTTTTCTCGGTATTTCTCATAACTTTTGTCAAGCACACATTTCGTTTATCCATATTTCTTAAACTCTTCCTCTACTTTTTTTCTACTTTGGCCATGCTCTTATAAAAAACCTCCCGGAATGGAAAAGTCTTGTAGACGTTATATTTCAACCAGGATGTTTTAAGCTGCATTTTTCTTGCAAACAACGTTATATTTTCTTAAGAAGTTTCTGGAAAATCTCACTCCCTTCCTTCAAACACTTTATTACAACACTGTGTGCTCATCCAGATTGCTGCCAAAGTCATTTATCTTTTTCATTTCCTGCTTTCCTCTCCTCTGTAATATTTACTGGAAGGAACAGAACACATAATATACACACTGTCTCGCACAGAAAGATGTTTCTTGTTGTTTAATTACAAGCCCTAAACGCTTAAATGAAAGCAAAAAAGGTAAAGAAAAACAACAATATGTCTTCTGTTTAAAAAAAATAGATCTGTATAATCCTTAAGGGGTTGTTCTTCATGTGAATCATTCAGTCTTGTCAAACGATTAACCTATGTCTAGTTCTTTATTTAGATACCTCACTTTTAGTGATTTTGTCACACCTAATGATGATGCGTATGAATTGTGAAATGCTAACGTTCAGATTTCTCTGTTTTGCCCAGAGGCTGATCTCATTTACTCTAACTTAATGTTCATATGACCACAGATCTCATGATTGATATTTATCTCAAAAGGGGGAAAAAACTCAATGGAGGTCAAACAATAATAATAATAATAAGAGTACACACAGTAGAGTAAACAATAGTGTAAATAAAGTTGGAAAGAGTTCTTCTGTGTATTTTCTCTGTCATGGCAGAAGCATCCCTCCGTCTTCAGCTATAATCAAGCTGCATCTTTGCAGGCTGTTGCCATAGCGCTACTTCAAGGACCAGACTAGGAAACACAAAACCCCCTTTAGAAGCAGCACTCTGAGCGAGTGATCAAACGCTGGCCTGCATTCATCCCCTTTCTCATACTAATGTCTGCATAATGAGGGCGTGTGATCGCTCACGTTTGAAGGACACTCGTGGGGCTGTCATTGTGGTTTCAGTCAGCACTACAGTTTTGAAACACAATTTCCCACAGATGTGAAGGTGGGCTGAAATGCTAATGTCTGTTTTAAACTAGAATATCTACAGGCATTTTACCAAATGATTGAAATCACAGTCATTTTAGTACAAACCTCTTATCTGCTTATCAGAAATTGTGTAGAGATTGCGTGAATTCTCAAAAAATGTCAGATGACTGAAACCATTTGTGTTGAAACAGCACAACGAAGAATTTAAAATTCTACCCACACAAATTAGGTGCAACACGTTTCCCCTATTTAATTGTGTTAATTCTATAAATCATTTGTTTCAGTGTTAGGTTCAATGGTGTCAAAATCAGCTGAAGTTCCAACCCATACACAAGTTAAAACAAAAATGGTACACAAATTCACACCATTTTGATAAAATGTCTTTTAAAAACCTTTAATCTATTTTGCTCAAAGCTGAAGTGAATGCCTTCAAAGTGTGATGGGGAAATCTTATTGTTTACTAAAGCAAAGCCTCAGGTTTCCAGAGCAAGAAAACAAACCTACTCCACCATCAAATGTGTGTGATTTAAAAAAAGAAATGTCAAAAATGTCTCTTCATCAAAGAACTTTGCTTGAATTACACCATCAGTTGTTTTCTCCCGATCCTAAATGTAGATAAAGTGATGCGTGCACTGTGGAGTGTATTTTTCAGGTAATTATATCTGATAAAGCTAAATGTTTAATGAGGAAATAGCGGTGGGAATAGGGGACTTGAACAGTGGGAGGTTGATTGGGTGCCACGTTGAATCTTGCCTTTTTTAAGGCAGTGATGAAAAGAAATCAGCAGGACCAGATCAAAAGGAGGATGTGATTGTGGCATGTATAGCACACGTAAGTCAATAAGCAATCTAGAGTCAAAACATACATGGATGGAAGGTAAAGCTCAGTTCTCAGAAAGTTTGTCGATTTGAGGTCTGGATTTTTAACTTTTTTTTAAATGCTCTTGATGAGCGCACTTTACATATAGCCTCACATTTGGCTTGATTCATGTCAATATGCACAAAAAGAACATAAATTGATTTTGTGTAAAACAAGGCCAAAATCATAACCCTTCCCACCATGCTTAATTGCAACAGCTTATGTTTTTACGGATGTTTTTAAGGTTTTCCCTTTAAGGTATCCTGTTGAAAACAGAAAATTCCAGATAAACTAGAACCCCTTTTTCACTGATATTGTCCCACTACATAATGTCTTTTCCGATGCTGGTGAAATGGACTTTGTTTTTTGTTTAGTTCCCCCCATTACTTTTACATTTTTCGTTTGTTCCAGCCATACAATGTCAAACAAATAAATACAAAACTCTAAAGATACAATAATTATGAATAAACTGTGAGTGAAATAACCAAAGATTTTAAATGTGTGTCAGGCATTTTAAGGACCTTTGATGCAAAATCTTTTCTAAAAGGAAGCTGTATTTGTCATTCTTTTCTTCTGCTTGTGTCCTTGTCATCCAGTCTATTAGTATAGTATATTTGGGGAAAATTCTATTATAAAGCTTTATATAAAATCAAGTTATTTCTACTATTTCTTGAAGCTGATTAGTCAACCATTTAAACGTAATGACTTACTGGTTTGTTTTAATATTTTTTTTGTCAGTAAAATCTTAAAATGTATGTTGTTCTCTTTTCTGCCCCTAGGGGGCATTGCTGGCTGCACTATTAAAAAGTTGATGGGATATCACAGTCAAAGTGACAGTTTTAACATTATTCGGTAAAAGCCTTAACCTTGTTCTAAATGGCTAATTTACTGTTTAAAAAAGAAGCAAATAACAAGATTGAGTTACATTGCGTGATCAAATGGTGCGTTGTACCTTTAAGAATGCTCCCGCGCTGTTCCACGCAACCGGAAGTCAGAGGGAAACCGGAGGAGTATTTCGCGCCAAATTGAAACGCAGCAGCAGTCATTTACAGCGACGCGAGGAGAACAGCTCGGAGGTCATTCTATTACCTTATCTGCTGGCGTTTCCTAATGTACGAGCAGGTGTTTTAACACTTGTTAACTTTATTTTCTGAGCTGGTTGATGGCGGGAAAAGTTTTAAATTCGCGCTTTTCTCCCCCCTCAGTCCACATGGAGGAGGCCAATAAGCTGATCGGCGCCGGGAAGAAGTTCCTGGTGATGGGGAAGGCCGTGGAGGCGGTGAGCGCCCTACAGGAAGCCTGCGGCATGCTGTGAGTTCAGTTAGTTTGGACCTCAAAACCCAATATAAATGTGCATGGCATCTTTCATCCCACTGACCCTGAACGCATCACATTGATCAAAATGTGTTTCCAATCATTTAATTAAGCGCAATTAGTCAAATCAGGTTGTAGACCAATTAAGCTGGAGTCGAGTTCGATACATTAAAATCTTTAACAAATGCTATTAAATAACAAAATTTTATATAAAAGCAAAACTTAAGTTTGATCTTAATGTATTTATTAGGCACTAGGGGTGTCTAAAGTGCTTAGCAGTCGCTTCAAATAGCCTTAATAGTATTTTAACTTGAAAGTAACCAACAGATTACACAAATGTTTTCTGAGGAATCGCCTGCAGTGAGATTTTAAAAGTGTCTTAAAAATGTAGAATAGAAAAAAAAAACATATTGATATAAAATGCTCACTAGACGAAATTTAAAGGACATTTTTAAACATTTTTTTAAGAGCGTTACGTCTTTTTCTTGTGGTTTTTCTGTTTTTGAATCCTAAATAGAATGTCTAATAAAGGTGAATACGATTCCTGATGAAGGTACTATTTTTATTTTTTCTGGATTTGCAGTTCTAATTCGAGGACAAGTATTTTAAAATTGCTTGTCTATAATGGGATATAACTCAGTCTTTCGTTCTTCCACCTTCAAAATGTCCTTTTTCTTCCTCAGAGCTAAACAGTACGGCGACACGGCAGATGAGTGTGGTGAAGCGTTCCTCTGGTGCGGTAAAGCTCTGTTGGATTTGGCACGGTAAGGGTTCGAATCCAAAGCAGCTCCGCTCATGCAAACCTTAAAAAGGAGACGGGTCCGATGATGGCTGTGCCTGCAGGATGGAGAACTCTGTCCTGGGAAATGCTCTGGAAGGAGTGCCGGAGGAAGATGAGGAGGAAGACAAACCCAAAGACTCAAACATTGAGAGCACGGAAGGCATCGATGGTGAGGAAATGCTTTGTAGAGCAGATGTCGGCGTCTTCATGGCCGCTGATGTTTTTTTCCCGTTTGGTCAGAGGAGACCAGGGATGAGCTCCGGGTTCAGGTGTACGACGCGATGGCAGAAAAAAAGGACGAAGAAGAGGAGAAAGCCGGAGAGAATCGGAGTGAAGGTGCAGAGAAGCCTGAAGGTCAACAGCCTAAAGCAGACGAGGGGGAGGAGCCCAACGAGGATGTCGGTCAGGAAAAATCGGAAGGCGGGAAGGAGGCGGACCAGGAGGCAGCTGCTGAGCAGGAGGAAGAGTTTGCTCCTAAAGACAAACCTGAGGAAGAATCAGAAGAAGCCGTAGAAGGTGATGTTCCTTTGACTTCTAGTGTCAGAATGCTGTTGATGATGACCTCTCCTTTAACCGCTGGTGTTCTTCAGACGATGAAGGTGAAGATGAGGCAGAGGAGCAGGGCGATGGTGCTGCTGAGAAGGTACATCCAGACGGCCTTGCGGTCCTCTCTGGACCATCTGTTTAAACATATCTGTGTTTGGCACCAGGACAGTGAGGATGAGGAGGTGGGGAACCTGCAGCTGGCCTGGGAGATGCTGGAAGTCGCTAAAAGCATTTACAAAAGGTTTTTCCAGCTCTTTCAGTGTTTACATTTCTCTCTTTTTTGTTTAAATAAATAAAGCTTTTTAAATCTGTTCCAACCAGAAAGGACACGAAGGAGGCCCAGCTACTGGCCGCTCAGGCGCACCTGAAACTGGGGGAAGTTTCTGCGGAATCGGGTACCAGAAGACTTGCTTTTACTTCCCTTACCTGCTTTTTTTTGTCTCTTTGAAGCTCTTTACAGGGGCCTCAAATACAGAGTTGGGTTTGTTGCTAAAGTATTTTTAATTTTGTAACTGCAGAAATGTGAGGATGACGTGCATCACTCACCATTTGTCTCTGCTGCTTTGTGAACCCATGTGGATTTGTTTTTTTCATGCATCTGATCAGCTGGTCTAAGCAGCGCACCGATTGGTTGATTGGAGAAGCAAAAGAATTGGACTTGTACCTTTTTTGTTGTTGTAGATCAATGCGGGTGCTTGAATGCATGCGTGACGTTTCTCACACGGACAAAAACAAATCAAAAAGGAGCTTACTGTTGTTGGGACTTATGTTACCGATTGAGGCAAAATCGTGGAATAAAACTGTATAAATGCAGCATTTTCAGAAACTTATTGCATAACGTTTTGCACATTGATGGAATTATTAAAAATCAGTATTTATCTGTTAAAGAAAATGATGCATTTTATGGTTATAAACCGTATTCCTGTTCATCAGCTCTAGACCTGCAGAAAATACTCTGGTTGCTATGCAATAGTCAACCTCAGTAGCTGCTATTCTGGCGAAAAAGACCATTTTGTTTGCTCTTTTTAAATTAATTTTTTTATTATGCAATAGAGATGAGGCCTTTTATTTCACGTCTCCTCTAACTTTAAGGAAACTACACACAAGCCTTGGAGGACTTCCAGGAGTGTCTGAAGCTGCAGGTGAAGCACCTGGAGGCGAACAGCCGTCTCCTCGCCGAGACCCACTACCAGCTCGGCTTGACGTACAGCCTGAACCTTCAATACAGCCCCGCCATTGAGGCGCTGAACAACTCCATCTCTGTCATCAAGAGCCGCTTGGGTAAGGTCTTAGACAAAAACCAAGGTCGTCCTCGGTGTACTCGGTCAGCCAGCTGGTTCGTCTTTCAGAGAAACTGGAGGAGCTGATGAAAACCGCTGAGGGTCCAGAAGCTTTGCCCGATGAGAGGAAAGAGATGGAGGAGCTGAAGGCTCTGCTGCCAGAGATCCAGGAGAAGGTGGAGGACGCCACGGAGGGGCTGAAGCTGGTGAAAGCGGCTGTGGGGGGAGATCAGGTCAGATGGCGATTGTTCTTTCAAAATAAAAGATGCAGAACAGATCAGAATCTGTTGTATTCCATGTGAAAATGTTAAATAACCTTCTTTTTTTTCCTGCAGGATGGAGGCTCTCTTGTAAATGGAGGGGCTTCCAGTTCATCTGTAAGTTACATTTTATTTTTTTTCCCTGTTATTTTGAAAGAACTTCTTTGCCATAACTCCTCCCCCTCTCTCCTAATTAGGTCAATGGCACTTTAAGCAACGGTGGGCAGACCTCCGCGGTTCCAGTGTCCAACATCTCCCACCTGGTCAGGAAGAAGGTCCGATTTCCTGATTTTTGTGAAGTAAAGCTCAAACTTTGAGCTCGTGTTCACGTATCTGAAACGACTCTTTCAGAGGAAACCAGAGGAAAGTCCAGTGAAGAAGAATGAGGTCAAGAAGGCAAAGCATGACCAGGACCAGGAGCCCGCCGCCAACGGAGACTCAAACGGACATGTCGACGAAATGGAAGTAGCAAAGTGAGACTTGGAAACGGAACCAGCGTCTGCTGCTCTGGACGGTCCATCTGCTTCACTGTTCTATTTTCTTGTGAGGTGTTTTGTATCGTCAGGATCTATAATTCTCCAGTTCCTTCTCTTTTAATGTAAATATGTATTTCTGTGCTTGTTGGTTGTAGTGACTGTATAGATCAATAAAGATTTGTTGAATAAAGGGAAGTGTTGATTTGATCTGTGAATGAAACAGGAACACACTTCCTAAGGTTTTGGGGTTATCTTCAGGTCAGTGTGGGACAAATGTTGAGTTTACATTTAAAAGGATTTTTTTTTTTTTTTTTTTTTTGGGAGCAATTTTTAAAAATGTTTGTCTACTTTAGTCACATGTTTGCTTCTAGAGGATGTTTTCCTTGATCTGTGGGTGGTAAACCCACAGGTGGGAATCGCGTTTCATAAATGACAAGGCTATCTAGTACCTTAGGCTGGAAGCCCTTTACAGTGGGTCACTTTTACCCGTGCCCACCAGGCCTGAATTTAGCAAGCCCCAGGTAAAATGCATAAACATGCTATCTTCTGCTTTGATCTATTGAATGACTTACAGGTTTCATGTTGAATGCTGACACTTGGTTCACCTTTCAGCACATCTCCTCATGGTTTGCCACAGCAATTCCACTTTTACATTTTGGTTTGGCACATTTTTATGCTAGATGTCCATCCTGACACAACCCTGTATTTTATCTGGGCTGGGGACTGTTTTTTTTTTTTTTGTTTTTTTTGGGCTGGGGACTGGCACAGGGAGACCCAGGCTTGGGCCCTCTAGTGGCTACATTACAGTGGAAAGCACGTGTGTCAAACTCGAGGCCCACGAGCCAAATGTGGCCCTCCATTTCATTTGGCCCACGAGAGCATAAAGGTTTTTAATTTCTTAAAATAAAAATTGGTGTGTATTTATTCATATCTAGGGGGATTCACACTTGAAATATGGGATTGGGTAATTATACATTAGGACTTAAACACTGTCCACATAACCTAACCTGACAGAATCAATTTAAAAAGGTTTTATGCTAGAGTAACAAGCAAACATGTTTTCTATGCAACTGTTATTGCCACTTTAAAAAGTAATAAAAAGTTACGGTATTTACACACACTGCCAACCTATAACCACCAGGAATAATGTGGAGTTCAGGGTCTTGTCCAAGGACACAGCGACCCTCTCAGGTAAGGGAACTGAACCTGCGATCTTTTGCTAAGAGGTTGACCATTCTACCTGTGCACCACGGCACGACCACATGCTTTCATAGCCCGTCATAAGGCCGTTAAAACTGAAAGCTTTTCTGTAAGGCCTCATTAGCGAACAACCGTCTTTTTTTTCCCCTTTCAATGACACCAATAACAGTACAGATGATCTGGTTGCTAAACTTCCTTTTCTACACGTTTCCCTCATTGTTGGTGTGATAAACATAAAACATTTGATTAGTACAAACCAAGAAAAAAAGCAGCTGAGACAAAATAACCATTAAGATTAAAATATATATTTATGGCCATAAACCATTAATAATTGAAAAGCAGTAAAAGGCTGATTTTATGATACATTGATTAAACTTGTGGAAATTTTAAAGAGCGGATTTAAGAACACTTTTTTCCTGTGAGAAAATGGGACTATTAGTAGTCAGATTTATATAATGCAGTTGTGTTTTCTTGAAAAACATATTTTCCAGAGGAGGCGTGAACATCACACGCTGATCATCTTCTGATCGATTGTCAAAGCGTTCCCAGTGGTCTTTCAATCACGATTATCGTTGTTAGCCATAAATCTAAAAACCTGTCGTTTTCTAGGACATAGTTTCGTTAGAGCAGCAGGCGTTCATTAGAAATTACCCTCATGAGTTGCGGGCGGAACCGTTGGTGCAGAGCAAACCCGCACCCACTTCCCATCATCCATCTGTTTATGTGCTCTCCTGCTAGCTTCCAGCCCCTCACACCCCCAACCGAAGATTACCATTGCAGCAAAAAAGGTGAACAGTATCGGAGCCTTCCAGCTGTAGTTTTGAGCCAGATGTTGACTCAGACGAGGAAAACACAGACGAACATGAATCCATTTGTCTGCATCAGAATGGAGCAGAGAGGGAACCTTGCTGTCTGCCCAGCCTGCTTTTTACACAAAACAATCTTTTTCCATCATATTTTTCCGTCTCGTCCTGATTTCCAACAATTGGAATAAAGAAATAGTCAGGAATGGAATTTAAAGCTCCATTTCCTCTAAATATGCCTTCCATCATCAGACAAATGCCACAAGAACACATAAAAAACAGGCTTTTCATCAGAGTGGGTCCAGCTTTAGTAAATAAAGCAGCTTCCTTTAGTAGATTCTAGTTTAGGATTTTATCTTTTTGAAGCTAAAAACAAAGCTTGGTTTCCATTTTTTCAGTTTGTCGAAGAAGAGGAAATGTTGCGTCATCTCTGACTAACCCCTCCCACCCAGCAGAAGGTCTTGAGGAGCCTTTCAGCTTCACCTTTGCCCCCCTGCCGAGTGAAGCAGACAGAAACACCACAGCAGGCGGCTTTGTATTGAAACATCTCAGCTTGACAGGAACCAATTTTTATTAATATCATTAATAATGTGTCATCAGCATCATCAATGAAATGAGTTAGTCTGTTTAAAGCAGAATCAAGTGTGCATTCGTTGCCCTTCTTTTCTTGATGAACACCTCAGTTCCACGAAGCGAGGAAGAGACGGGAAGGAGGGGGGGGGGGGCTGCTTGGGGTGGGGGAGTGTCAGAGGTCGGGGTCTGCCGTCAAAGAGGAGCCGCAGGAAAACGCAGGAATCCCCTCCTTCACTGGGATATGATTGGTTTTTCCCTTGTGCAAGAACAAAAAAAAATAAACTAAAGAAAAGAAATCAAAAGAAAGTCAAACAGTGATCTAAAAACAGAAAGAGGAGGAGGGGGGAGCTGCTTGTTGAGATGTGGTGTTGGCTGCTTTGTTTATGTGGTCATTTTATTATAATTATTATTATTGTTTTGTTCTGTAAAGCCACGTTAGGATTTGATGCAGTCGTCGTCGTCGGAGGTCTGGCTGCTGCTACTGGTGTCGGATTCCGAGCCCTCCTCCTCCTCCTCGTGCGCCTCCGCCACACTCCTCCAGGGGGTGAAGTGGAGGGTCACGCCCCGCGTCCTCGGCAGAACCCCGTTTCTCTGCATGCCGTTGCGCTTCAGCTGGTCAAAAGACGGCAGAAGTGAGGGCCGGAGCGGAGGGGGTGGGGTGGGGTGGGGGGGTGGCGCCGGCTGAAGCTTCTCCTCACCTGCTCGGTTTTAGTCTGGAACTCCTTCAGCTCGTCTTCGGTCAGAGGCAGGAAGTTGTCGTCGTTTTCTGGATACTCCTGCCACCCCATGGCCTTCAGTAACCTGCAGAAGAAGAGTGGCATCAACATCACTCCTGGTGCTTTCTAATCAGATTGACTTGGATTCAACAGACTAAAACACAAACAAACAAAAAAGAGCAAAAAAAACAGTTTAGAAAATAAAGTTAATGCAGATCATTGAATAATTCAAGAGGACAGTTTCAGCTTAAAAGCTTCAAGATTTGTCAACAAAAACGTTCCCATAATTCTGGCTTACTGGTTAGACAAAGTTGCGCATGAATAAATATTTGTATGAGTCTTAATAAAATCCTCTTGGGTAGATTTAGACTGAAAACATCCAAACAATTTGGCAAAAAGAGGCTTGATATTTTTGTGGTTTTCATTCAATAATCCTCCAGTAAATGTAATCCAAGCTTTCAGTGACTTTGAGCTGCGTCTCCAAAGCTCCATAAAGCGTGTAAGGAACAGCGACATTTACGCTCCGGTCACACCGGGCTCGGACAGCGCGCGTTCAGGCGACTACTTCTATTGAAAAGTCTATGGAAACGCGCGTTTAAGCACATTCCATAAAGAACAAGGGGGTTCATTTAACTGATAAAAATATGGAAAAGCATTCAAACATCTGCAAACAAACCAGGAGAAATAACAACCCTTCAGATGCAAAGAAATTAAAAAAAAAATCATTTTCTATATTTAACATGTTTTCAATCAAACCTTTCTTCAGATGCATTCTGGATTTTACACATATTTATGAGCACAACTGTCAGGATTCATTGAGATGTTGAAGAAGAGACTTTAGTTGGCAGCTGAACTGGAGGCGCCGTCCGTACCTGTGCTCCGCCTCCAGTGAGCTGGACAGATGTTCTGTATCCGAGTCACTGAGGGAGTAGGACATCCCGTTCTCGTGGCAGTTTTCCTCTCTGTATGGTTTGGGTTCTGGGGTGCTGCTTTCACCCTAAGATGACATTTTTTTTAAAAGATGAGTGCATTTTCTGGCATTATGTCATGGGCTCTGGTGACGGCGCTGTGCGAGCTGCACCCACTCCCCACCTCTCCTGATGTTCCCGGGCTGCTGCTCGTGGTCAGCTCTCCCGTTCCTTCGTCCTTCAGAGCTCGGAGGAACTCACTTTTGCGGTCCGGGCCGCGGCGCATCAGCTTCAGCCTTGACGGGGCGATATCTATGGGGGGAGTCGTGCTGGAGGGGTGCTGTGAGGACGAGCAGGACGGAGGATTGTATAAAAGCCCTGAACGCGTGTCTCATTTCTTCTTCTCTGGTGGCTGAGGACGGCGCTCACCTCTTTCTGGGGGTTGTGCTGTGGTGCGCTGACGGGGGTGCTGGGTTTGGCTGCAGACATGGGGCTGGTGAAGACCGGATCTCGGCCCTGCATGTGAAGACCCGGCTTTGTGATCTCTCTGCCTCCAGATTTCCACTGGGCGCTCTGAGGAGGAGTCACAGAGCTCGTCATCTCCAAACGCTCCGATTCACACATTTACTGCATAACTAAAAGACGAAATAAAAAAGACAAATGTAAAGCCTCGTACTTTGACGGGGGCCACGGCAGGCTTGGGGACCAGGTTCTTATAGACGCTGGAGCCTGTGATGGGGGCTTTATTGCCATTGGTGGGCAAAGCGCCGGCAGTGGCGAACCCTGCAGAGAAGGCTGTGCTGGTGTCCTCTTTCGAAACCTTTTTGATAACCAGCATTTTGGACACCATCTGTTTGCCGCTGGGCGGATTTTCTGGAACAGAATCCGGATTAGGGAGGATGAAACTTAAGGACAGGACAAAGACCAAGGAAATGAAGAGGCAACTGAACGCTCTTACCCCACACACCAGCATGGGGAGCCACTGCGCGCGTTTGAATCCCAGGCTTTCCAGTTGTTTCAGGGTTCAAGGAAGGCTAAACAATTACAATCCCCATTAAAAACCATGACTACTCCAAATGTTATTAATCTGTGGGAAAATGGCAGTCATCAACTTACAAAGTCCTCCTCTACAAACTTCAGCTTGTCATCCTTGCTGTCTTTGCGTTCCTCGTTGGGAAACTTGTCCTGGTACGAGGTTCCTTTACGGGGATGAAAGTTGCCGTTGCGCTGCCGGTGTCCCCCCTGCCTGTCCCTGTCGCCCACTGGCCTTTTGGGGTGACGTCCCTGATGGTGGTGGCCGTCCTGGGCCCCGCGCGGCGCCCCGTGCCAGTTGGACGCCTCCTTCCAGCAGGAGCCCCCCGCGAGCCCGCCGTGCCCCCCTTTGGCCACCCCGGAGTCCACAGAGTCGTGCCTCAGCAGCAGCGAGGGCTGCTGCCAGCCATCACCTGCAGGCAAACACAGAAATAGATGGAAGAACATGAAACACCAACAGAGGAGCGAAAAATAATCCAGAGAAATCAGAGAAAAGAAACAAACCAAAGCATTTGGATCATTTAGATCCATTTTGTTTTGTAGTACTATCTCAATTATTGTCAACAAGAAAGGACATTTTTAATAATAACAGTAATAAAAAAATAAAAACAATCTCAAAATGACCCCTCCCACATGACCTTTGACCTGCAGTGTGTAACCTGAAGAAGCAACCATCCGACTACAGTTTCAAGCTGAGCCACACCTTTACACCCTTGTCTGTAAATTCAGTGTCATCCCAAAGACCAACCACAAAATAAAATAAAATATAAAACTTAGAGGAGCAAAGATACAAAGAGGAACAAACACAACGCGATGTAAACAACAGGAACCACTAATGACAAATTTAAACCCCTCTTCTTATGTTGCATAGCTCTCTCACACTAATTTCTCTTGTTTGAGAGTCGTTTTATTTTGAAAAAAGGGTTTTGGTTATGCATGCTTTCATATTTTCCATTAATATTAAGAGAAGAAAACAATGACAACAAATTTAATAAAAAGAAAAGTAAATACAGATCTAACATATCTTTAAAAGCTATTCATAAAACTAAACATGTTGGAATAAATAAAAGGCTCTATTTGGGCTAAAACACAGAAACACAGGATGTTTTGGAGGAACTTCACTGGTGTTTGGAAAAAAAAGAAGCTTTCAGTGTGACGCTTTAAACATCAACACAAACATGCACAGAAATGTGAAATCACAAATAACAACTGTACGTTGTCCCTGATCCAAAACACACAACAGAACCAGAAGAACTAGTAAATATTTTGTGGAAAGTTTAAGAAGATGAGTGCACGTCATTTTTCTTGAGGGGACGCTGCGGTTGGTCCATGTTTTCATTTATGGAATATTCCAAAAATGGCAGTAAACCCTGAGCTTGTTGATGTTTTGCAGTGAGGGAAGTCCCATTCAAAGTCGGTGGAAGATGACTCAAGTTTCACGTCAGTAACCTGAAGAAAACCCTCAGACTAGGCTGAAAAACGACGGGCATCAATTCACTACAAATAAAACCCATTTTAGCTCGTCTATAAGTAGAGCCGTGAAGCTTTTTAGTCCGTCTCAGTTCATCTGGAAGAGCTGGAATTCAAATAAACAATAGGAATTTCAAAAAAAGAGATCAGAAAATACACTGCACCTCTGCTGATGCTTGTATTTGTGCATAAAATGCTAAAATACGTCATCTGTCATCAAGTCCAAAGCAAATGCAAATGCATGTCTGAATCAGCTCAGATGTTTGAACAATTAAAGGTTACTTTTAAAGACAAGCTTTGGATTTCTGTTGTTGAAGATGGAAGAATAAAAGCCCAACATCGACAGATCTGTGCTGCTCCACTGCAAACATCCATCAATAACAAAATATTTATAGAACGCCTTTCATATCATTTGCAAAGTGCTTTAAAGGCCCACTCCAATGAAAAGGCTGTTTCTGCTCATTTAAACATGTTATTCATTTTTCTGATGGAGGACATACAAGAAGAAAATTAAAAATAATATTGTACTTCTGAATATGTCTTTCTTCAAATCGTGAATCAAAAGCACACAAATGTTTTTTCTTTCTTTCTCATTTTTTTTTAAAAGAGCCTTTTGTGACGTTTAAACAGCTGGCCGGGCCACAGGCTCCTTGTTTTCAGCTCTCAGCAACAAGGAAGGGAAAGGGGGCGGGGGGCTGCTGTGTGCCAACAGTCCCGCCCAAAACCCAAAACTGTAATGAAATACTGCCGCCCTGCAGAAACTGTGGGCCGACATAATCATAATTAAAAGACCAGTAGGAACGCTTTTAAAAACTGATCAATAGATGATCGGAGTGGGAAAAACAAAAAAAAGATCCATCCTGCAATAAAAGCACAGCCAACTTACAGGTATGTAAAACCAAAAACAGACATAAACAAACACCAACGTCTAAACAAATGACAGAACCAAAGAGAGACCCTGTCAAACTAAAGTCAACTTTACAAAAATAAAAACTGGTGAAAGCAACAGGAAGCTTTCAAAACCTCAACGAAATAGAGACATAAAGTTGTAAATAAAATATAAGACTTATAAACACCATCAACTTATGAATAAACCATTATTTTCAACGAAAAACCACTCCATATATCCAAAAGTGATCAAACCAAAACCAATTTAATTCTGATTGAATAAAGAGCTAAAGTAAAACTGTTTCTCCCTCTGCTCCCCGTCCTGGACAGACACAGCAAGGGGTTGTGTATTTGCACAACTAGATATGGAGCAAGTTTAATGATTTACATTTGTGCGTCTCACGCTGGCTTTTGTTGTGCGACTGCCGTGGGCTGGGTTACCTGACGGGGCGCGCAGAGAGCCGTTGTTGAAGAAACCGTCGGAGGAGTTGTGGCGGCGGCGGCTCACAGCGGTCCGGGCGTCTCTGTGGTGGTGCGGCTCACCTTGCTTGTCAAGGTTGGCAGCAGGGGACTGCAGGACAACAAAAGCAGGGACGTCAGAAAGGGGGGGACATGATGCTTTGACACACAGCCCGAACACCAATGATCTCACCAGGACCTGCAGTTGCACTAACTTATTTTAGTCTGCCATAAAATCAGCTCAGATAGGGAATAATTTGCATTTCAAAGTTACGGTGACTCTAACCGTCTATTTTTAAAGGACAAAAATTAAAAAAAAAAAACCTACAAACTGTTTATTTTGAAAGTCTGCACTGAAACCTCCTGGATCTTTCTGCGGCATGTTCTCATAATCAGATCAGGTTCAAAGGCCGCGTCTGATTGCGGGCGTCACTCCTGCCAGCGACGGCGTGGAGCTCGGATAGCTTCAGACGCACAAAATCTACTTATACTGCATAAGCTACAGCTCCAATCCTGTCAAGTGAATGCAGAGCCGCCAGTCAGCGAGGTCATGCGTCAGGACAGAACCGATAGTCTCGTCCTCTTTGCAGATGCCATCGGCTCATCTGTGCAGAAACGTCGGAACGACGACATCGAGCTCCAAAAATAATAAAACACTTTATCAACTTTGCTTCTATCTAAACAGCTCCTAAAGTATCACAAAGAGAAGAAAATCTCCTGTTTGGTTTTCAATATACCCTGAACATTTAAGACATTTAAAAGATTCATATTGAAAACTGTGAGGGTATAGTGGAGCACAGCAAACCATAAAAAAATATGGTTTCCTTCTTTTGAACTGGACTTTGATGGCAGCCAACATTTTGACATCATCACTGACGTTCAAGGTTCAAGATTTGAGTTGACCTCAGAGAAACAGCCTCCAACTCAAACAAAAAAAAAAAGGGGCATCAAACCACAGAACATTTGTCGAAAATTATCTTCACAGTTTCTCTCAGAAATGACGCTCAAGAATTCCAAACAAGTCTTATTTGAATAGATATTTAGCGGCTCCTCATCGTCAAATGTAAGGAAGAGTTTGTTCCTGTGCTTTAGAGGACAGATCCAGATTTGAATTCAGCTGCAGGAGCAGCTTGATGTGACGGCAAAGCTCCTCTACAGCTTGTGTCGTGAAAATAAACGAGTTTCTAAAACAATATATTGAAGAGCCAGAACAGAAAAGCAGCAACGAGAAAGCAGCAGCAGCAGTCAGCAAAAACAAGAAGAATTCTGATTTCAAATCAAACTTTAAGTAAAGATAATTGAATAATTGAGAAACCCTGATAAACCTCTACTGTTCGTACAAAATCAAAAAAAATTCTAAACGATCCTTAAAGCACAGAGATCCTACAGGCTGAGATTTCTTTTTTTTTCTTTTCTTTTTTTTTTAAATCAAACCGAAAAAAGATGCACTCTGAAAAAAAAAGCAAAGAAATCCTGTTTGGGGCGATTTTTCTGATGATGGAGGAAATATTTTTTTTAAAAATTGCATTTCCAGGTTTTTCTTTTTTCAAACTGTTGTGAATCAGAAGCAGATTAAAAAATTGTGTTTTTGAATAAGTTTATTTGTGACGTAAAAACAAAACTCTGGGTGGGCCACAAGCTCCCTCACCAAGCTCTCAGCAAAGAGATGGGGAAGGGGGGCGGGGCTGCTCTGCTCCAACAGTCTTGTTCAACACTTCTAATCAACTACTGTCCCTCTGCTTAAACTCAAATAGAAACAGACATCTTTTTAGATTTTGGCCTAAAAACAGCATCATCATAATTAAAGGACCACTGGGAACGCTCAAAGATGATCAGAGAGGCTCTTTAAATGTAAGACAAACTAGTGAGCTTTGATTGTTTAGCTAAAGATATGTGTCAAACTGATTGGGCACAAAGAAAAGAAATATTTCTGTAGAAGGAATGATTTTTTTAATTTTATTGAGCTTTATTGAATCAGCTGGGACAGCAATAATAGAATTGAACATTCCTCATGATAATGAACATTTTCTGACTGTTAAATCAGAATATGCTCAAACCAGTTTCTAATGAAAACATGGAATTCTGTCTTTTGAAATATAAAGAGAATTTAAACACAGCCACTATCGGCCCCCAAACATCACGTTACTGTGAGTTTGGACCAAAGATGTGCACCCAGATGTTCAGGAAGGCGAGCAGAAACCGCATTACTGTTCTCCTTCACTCCGTAACACCAAACCTGAACGCGCGCTGTTAGATTTCCATGAATATCACAACATGTTTTGTTTGGGAACTATTTTTTGCAGCGTAAAGTTACGTGTCTGTATAACCAAAGGCGGAGCCTCTTGCCCCGCGTTCTTCATGGGTGTCAGGCTTCACGGCTACCAGAAAGGTGACAAAGTGTCTGCAGTCTGCTTATTACTGGGCAATACATTATATTTTGAGAAGATGCCTGTACCAGAGAGCACAGGTGAAACTTGCGTGCAGCTCCAGAGCGGTCCGCTGCAGATGAATCAACACACACCCCCCAACACAAGTGTGCGCACCGTCTTACTCCTACACAAGACGCTCCACGCTCACACACACAGTCAATCTACAACACCTATAGTTAGTTCACAAGCTAGATATGTAGTTGTTAGTTGTTAATGTTATTTGTTGATAAATAATACTACGTTGTAATTAGGGCTGCACGATATGAGGAAAACTCGCGATATGCGATATTAGAGATTAATATTGCGATAACGGTATAATTTGCGATATATAAACAAATAACAAAATAACCAAAAACATCATTCCCATTTCATTGCAACAGTTTAAAAATTATACTCCAAATGACCCTCGTCGACATAGGAGACAAACATCTAACATAATAGGCCTCCATCCAATTGGTCAACAACGTTAAGGCGTCCATCGGACTGGTCAAATGTATAAAGGGATTTATTCGATTGATACTGTCTATTAAATGCAGCTTTCGATTTTTGGAAGTGGAAGGCTCCTCTTCTGTCTCCTGGCTGGGCCTTTTCTACTTGGCAAAGAAACGTTCCAAAGACGTTTGTTTTTTTCCTTCATTTTGCTAGTTCCTGGGTTTTATTTTTGAGGTATCCTATCACGTGACCGAGACGAGCGAATTGGCCTCCGTCAAGAGTGACATAGACGGATGGAACAGAGAATCGGGCAATTTTTCTAAATAAAACATCTTTCAGATTCTGAAATAAGTACAACGGAAGTAATGCAAGCTATTTTATTTTTTCTGTGCGGCCCGGTACCAAATGACTCACGGACCGGTACTGGTCTGCGGCCACTGCCCTAGAGGGGCAGGTGACCACGAAGCTACAAACTATGGGCTCCTTTATGTCAGCCATTAAGATGCAGTGAGATAAAAAATTGTGTTTTTAGTCCGTGTAGCATTTTGCTCATGATGGAGGACTTATGTAAAGAAAATGACGATTAAAACTGCTTTGCTGAGTATTTTGTTATTCAAACAGTGGTGAATCAGGAGCGGACCGTTTGAAAAAGTTGTTGCACATAAGCTACAGTCGGTGGGCCAAAAGCTTCCTGCTCCGCTCCATTCTGATGCAGACGAATAGATCCATGTACGTCTTTGTTTTCCACATCTGAGCTGGAATCTGGGTCAAAACTGTATGGCTGCAGTGCTCACTATTTTTGTCGCACCACTAGTGTTAGGTTGGGGGTGTGAGGGGCTGTAAGCTAGCGAGAGAAGGTGTAATTGGAAAGCTCTCAGCAATGGGGACGCGAAGGGGGGTTGCTCTGCACCCAGAACTGCCATTTTAGACCTTTGTCCCAGAAAACGACACAGGTTTTTTGATTTGGGCTAAAAATGGCATCGTCATTGTCAAAGGACATCTGGGAAGAGTTTGAAAACAGATCCAATAGATTCATGTGTAGCTGTCACACACACACACACATATCCCAGAGAGCGCTCAGATGTTCCCCTACCTTGGCAGGCTGGGGAGTGGAGAAGTTAAGCCAGGCAGGGACAAAGTCATGCTGCGCCATTTAGGTCCAGTGTTTCCGGTCAGTGGATCGAGGCATCAAACCTCATGGCCAGGATCTAGAAAAAAAATACACAGACACAAATCTTTGACACACGAATTGACAGCTCCACTCATGTTTATGATTACATTACACTTAAAAATATTTGTCCAGGAGCAGTAATTAAGGGGGGAAAAAACACAGCAAAATAACAGCAACAAACAAATCTTCACTTGTTACAACAGAGTCTGAAACGCTGATTCCTCCTGCTTCAAACGATTAGCTAAACAGATTATTTCTGTTTATCAAATGCATAATGTCATTTAAAGGCCTTTAAATCTGAGTGGGGAACTGTGAAATTACCCCAGAGTCTTTGGCTCTGAAGTCCTCTGCCTCTCTCCTGGTCCGGCTGGGCTCGGTTCCTCAGGCCTGCTGGCTCTGACGATGGAGCGCGTGCACCGAGGGAGGGGGAGCAGCACACCAAAAACGCCCACACCACCTCCAACAGGACACCTCAGCCCCTTTCTCCAGAGGCAGATCCCTTCGTCCAGGGTGGAACACTTGGAGAGGAGCAAAAAGTTTTGCGGGAATGATCTGGAGTGATCCAGAAAGCTGGCCGAGGCGAGGTGGAGGGGGCGGCTTTCCCTTTTCAAAGCTGAATCCAAGTGGTTTTCCTGCTGGTTGATCAGAGGACGCTTCTCCGTTGGCGGGTCAAATCCTTCAACGTCTGCGACGCCTTTACTCCACTCGTCATGAGTAAGACTCAAACCCCAGTTTATAGGATGCGTACTGGAAAAACAAGGCGATGTGAAAGAGGACGAAAAACCCGACTCTTCTTATTAACAACAGAAATGGGACTGAAAAGTGTCCTGAAACATGGACGACAGTTTGGAAGGGTGTCCACACCAGAGGGAGGAAGAGACAGGTGTTGTCCTGCCACACTGCGTGCCAGTTCGCTTTTACCGAATCATTTTAAGATCTACCTTAAAGCATTAGGCGGGGGGAAAAAAAAGGAAAAATGAATTTCCAGTAAGTCTTTTATTGGCAATTGAGTAGCTTCGAACCACAGCTCACCTCATTAAAGTGGTTCAAAGACTGTCTTATTAGCAGAAAATAGCGCGCAAGAGGTTCAAAGTCACATGACAATGAAGGAAGTAAAGCTCTATGTTACATTGCGGTCATCTTGGGTTTTGGTTAATGAAAGGGAGTTGCTGCCGAAGGATGCATCGTAAGGCCTTTTCTGTCGTAATAATAGTTGCTATCACATTTGATAGATGCCCATTGAATGAGCTGAACTTTTCTGACTGTCCAGGATAAAGAATTCAACTCTGATTTCATAAGATATGCAAGGTCAAAAGTCCTTCATGGGTGGCCTTCAGCGAATAGTCCCAAAAATAAACTCTGAAAAAAACAGCTCAACCTGCTTCAGATCTGGAAAAGGGCCCAAAAAAGATCCAGAAAAATCAAAAACTGGGCTTGTCCTTCCTTAAATGTGTTTTTGTCTGACTCGAAAGGATGCTTTAGTTGACGGTTTTGACGGGTCTTGCTGACGGTTCATATGTACGGGCACAGGAAGTCAAGCTGCAAGAAACGACAACAAACAAACAAACAAACAAACAAACAATTAGGACTCGGAAAATGTGAAGCATAAAAAACCTGAGCGGGTTCTTAGTGGTACAAGTAACTACACATTGGTGTTGTTGTGTAGTTTCTGATGCTGGTCAAGCAAAAAGTCTGATCTATTTAGTCGAATCTTCAGTAAGAAAAGAAACAAGAAAACTGCTAAACAAAACAAAAAAAAACATTCAAAATATATTTACAAATGTAAACACATCGTAGACAAAAAACTAAAATAATCCAATTAATGGACTTTGGATATGGACTTCTTTTAAGACTGTTTTCATCTAAATAGATATTATATTTGTAAGATGTTTTGAATTTTAATAGCAATTCATTTAGTGTTTAAAAGTGTATTTTGACTAAACACCCCTCTATGTGTTTATCCTGTAATAATTTATCAATTCTGGACGCTTCAAAAAGAGATTTGGTGAAAGGAAACCAAACCAGAAACATCACAACTCGCACGGGATTTTTCATGTGAGGATGTTGTTCACCTTTCAGCACAACATTGCTTTTATGAGGATTATTTGGGGTTTTAGATCCTAATTCAGATGACTTTTGGGGAATCCACACATCTTCCCTTGAATGTTTTCAAATTACCCGTTAAGCATGTACACATTACTTAGAATTGCACAGGAAACATACAAAAATATGAAGATTAAAAGGTAAAAAAATTGAACTATTTGCCACTATTTATATATTTTTGTTGCCCATAAATATCTACAAATAGATTCTTGCAATTTTACCACTAATGCAGGCATGTCCAAAGTCTGGCCTGCGGCTCACGTTCAAATTTCTACCAGCCCACAGGTTCCTGTCATAAAATTAATAAGCGCCACGCATGCAGCTTCTAAAAACTGCGTGCGATGTCTTGATTGTGATTGGCTAAACTCCGTCATACGCGACACTGTGGCTGGACCTTTCTGTGACACTTTCTAGATCAAAATGAATGGATTTGTTTCTGGGATCAAAACCAGTGTTTTGCACTTCTGACAAAGATAAATGTTTTCTTATGCACATGATTTACATTTAAAGCTTCACAGTAAGCAATTAATAATAATTAAAAAATGCAATTTATATTATGAAGCCAGACTTAATGATGAAAAAAAATTTTTTTCTTTAATCAAGGCTTTCTTCATTTTATTTCTGGCTTACATATACAAAAATCACAGTCATTTGGGTAAAGTTTAATATATTTCTGTTCTATGGGAAAGAAATGAAAAGAATCCCAATGCAAAACACTTCAGTAAATTGTTTGTTTGCATTTAATGTTATAAGTGTTCAACGAATAAAGGCTAAATGATTGATTTCTGCAAATAATCACTGCATAAAACATTATGGTGATAAAATAAAAAACATTTGAGCTCAAATCGACCCCAGAATATAACATTAAAGAAAAGATCAAGTTTTTTTTAAAGGAAAAATAAAGTTTTTTTATTCTTGATACTTGTATTCTGGGGATAACACCCACACAATACAACCTTTAATTGCAAGACACCAAAGTCCTGTAATTTTCACATAAAATCGAGTTCAAAATGAATTAAAATTAACGTTTAAGTAGTAAAAAACCTAAATGAATAAAGGCTTTACTCACTCCTCCTTTTGTAACTATTACGTAACAGATTATCATCAATGAGTTCACCACGGCTGAAGTGTGCAGCATAAACATTAACTTCTTAGTGTTTCATGCTAACACAAAGCTAAAATGGCTACATTGGGAAGGGAAAATACTTTGGGAAACCTTAAACCAACGCGAGCAAGCAACACAGCCGATAAACACTGCAGCAACTCCACAGCTGCGCACGTTTTAGCCAAGCTAGCTAGCTAAATGTTGTGTTTCATGCTGCATAATAATCATTGAATGAAAGAGATGCTAACACAAGTGACAAGAACTTCAGTTTTAATTAATTTAGCAGCTAAATAGGCTCTAACTGCCCAGCTAGTAAACTAGTAGTGAGCCAAAGCTAATGTTAGCTGCTGGTTTAGCCAATCGCTATCGATACCTAGCTAGTTAAGTCGAAGAAACTAAACTTTGAAGTAATTTAGATTAGCTAGATCACCAATTGCTATTGGACCAATAAGAACACATCCGTTATTTTACAATTTGCTTGAAAGTATATGTCTATGCAGCTGTCAATGTGTACAATGGAGGTAAATATACCTGGCTCGGCTGGAACAACACTGTATCAAAATGGCTACCTTAGCAGCGGCAGCACACATTTATCAACTGCTAAATGCTAGCGAGCTAACTTGCAATGTTGCAAGACGTTAGCACGTACCTTTGCTGTGCAGACGGTCAATTGAGCAGAATAAGTCAAATATATAAACACGCTCCCAGAACCAAGGGGATTGAGCTCTTAAGCAAGTATAACCTTCACTGAAAAAAGGGGCCGTCGATGTTTGTTTGGGTTTTAGGTGCGCTTTACCACTGGCGCTGGCACCAGGGGATTCGTGCTGTATTCACTGTGCTGCGTTCAACACCGCTCGTGGTTAAAAAACTTTGTTGTGGCTCGGAAGTTTTTTGTTTTTTTTACTTAAACTTCTTTCAACAAAGCTTGGACAAATAAAAAAAATCATAATCAACAAGAAAATACAAAATGTATACAAAGTGTATGATTAATTTTATGCTTACAAATTATGTTTCCGCTGATAATCATTTCGGAAGGGATTTGCGATTGTGAACACAACTCAGTCCATCCCCGCCAACGACAGTCATATCAATCGACGGACTCGAAGTAGCGAGGCAGGCAGGCATTTAATCGAACACCGATGTAACAGAAGCCAACAATCGACCCCCAGTCTTGCTAACGCGGTTTAGCCTTGTTTTTGTTTTTCAATACAACCTAACGGCCGGTTAAAAAGATAAATTGGTTTGCAAAATATAAATACGTTTGGCTTAGCTCTTTGGTAAGTGAAATATGTAACGTAACTTTAAATTTAACAAGCTAGCTGCTAAGTAAGTGTATCTTAAAAACTGATTTTTAAATGTTTCTTTTTTAGTTCTATTTAAAGGTGAAAAAATGATAAGAATCTTATCTGGAAGATGGATAACATCTGGGGTAAGCATCATATTAATGAATATAAATGTGCTGTTGCTGGCAGAAAGAGAAATGAATGTTTGAATTTGGATTGTTGTGGTCTCAGGTTCCAGTGTGGAGACATTTTTTGCAGACCATAAAAGTCCCAAACAACATAACCAAACCCCAGCTGGAGTTTTACTTCCCAGCCTCCTCGGTGTTGATGGCAGGAAGGGCAGCCTCCACCAACAGGCCGCTGAGGATCAAACCAGTGACCTGGCACGCCTCACGCCTCTGCCAAAATGACTCAAGAGCTGCCGCCTCAGAGGGAAACAAGAACCAAGAGAGCTTCAGCATGAAGGCCCTCGCTCAGGCACCCAAACCAGCTCTGTACCTCGGCTTTTCCGGGCTCATCCCCTTCCTGTCTGCCCCACTCCTCATGACTGCCACCCAATCCTTTTTCCCTGAAGTGGCGTTTGCTCAGATGGTATACGGAGCCTCCATTGTATCCTTCCTCGGAGGCGCCCGCTGGGGGTTTGCCATCCCTCCAGGTAGTCCCGCTCAGCCAGACTGGATGAACCTGGGAAACAGCGTGGCGCCGTCGCTTGTGGCCTGGCTAGCACTGCTTTG
Source organism: Oryzias sinensis (assembly GCA_037389245.1). NCBI lineage: Eukaryota > Metazoa > Chordata > Actinopteri > Beloniformes > Adrianichthyidae > Oryzias > Oryzias sinensis. Next base: position 17,487,187 of record CM074494.1, read on the forward strand.
CAGGGACAATTTCACAGAGGGAGCTCTTCTAGTTGTCATGGGACTGGGCCTGTCGCTCCATTATGACCTGACCTTGCTGCCCGGTTATCCCGCCTGGTTTAAGGCCATGAGGACTGTTCTGACTCTAGTTGCCACATTCTCAATTGTGGCTTCTCTGCTCATAAAACATTTTTGCACTGAGAAGAAAATCAAAGATGCTTGGAAGTGAATTCAAATCAAGCAAATATAAAAAGGTAACGTTTAGTTAAGATGTGCAGGAAACTTTTGTATTAAATGCTACTTAAAAGTCTATTTTAATTTACATTGTAAACTGTTATAAATGTAAGTATTGAGGGATTTTTTTTCAGTAGTTTTCCACCTCTAAGTTTAGTTGAAATCAGCCTTTACATAAAGTAGAGGTACTGTATCCCAATAATTAAACATTTTATGTATTGTTAGTCATTCTGTTCCGGGTTACTCTAAATATGTCACTTGAGAGGTGGATTTTGACACCACTCCTTTATGAGCCACCGTCCTCTTTAAGACACGAGGAACAAACGGATACAACCAAAGCCCACTAATTAAAAACTTAATATTCAAGTTTTCCCTTTTCTGATTTGTTTTTCTTTTTTAACACTTTGGTTTTTTTTCACCCTCATCACTACTGTTTTCATATCATGTTTAAGCTTGTAAAACTTCCAGAAAGGTGGAACTGAGTCATTTAAAGTTGTAAAAAAAAGAGAAAAGCACAATAAACTTTTTTAAAGATGGACAGAAAAACATCAGCCATAAATACACAATTAAAACTTTACATTCAAAGATCAATTATAAGACATTTGCAGATTCTTTTCTTTATAGTTCACAATAGTTTTTAGATGTCCATCACACCTGGAAGAATCGCAGTGCCTCAGAGGGAAATCTTCTCAGTTTTTAATTTTCTTTTTATCTAAATCTAAACTTTACATGTCAAAGATGTGACATTTTCATTCATTCATTCATTCATTCATTGCTGATGCAGAATAAGGCTGCCTTGAAGACAAATGTTTCCAAAGATTTTTCAGCTGTTTTTGCTCAAAAAAGGAAGCAAGACAGAAAAGTGGTTTCAGGAGCAGCAGGGAATCAAGAGTTTAAAGAAGAAAAAAGGTGCTCATTGGTTTTGCATGAATAAAAAGCGCATGAAAATTGTTTTTTTAACATGTTGTTGTAGCCTATTTCTTGATGGACACAACAAATAGGCGTAAGATTGCATTTCTGAATATTGCTTTATTCAAATCGTTGTGAATCAGGAGTAGATGCTAAAATGCTCTTTGAGTTTATTTGTGACGTAGAAAATCTGCTGGGCGGGCCTGAAGCTCCGAGGAAGGAGGTTGCTTTGCTAACGGTCCCGCCCACAACTCAAAGGCAAATTTCTCTGCAGGAACTGTCCATGAAAACAGCACAAACTGTTTGATTTTTGGCTAAAAAATACTGGTAAAATCATTATTAAAAGACCACTGGGAACACTTTGAAAATAGGTCCAAAAGATGAAGAGGGTGAGGGAAAATGTAAAAAACTCCATCAGTTTTAGGAGAAGACGGAAATATTTCAGATGTAAATGGATTTTTATTCCTTCATTTCTCTCAGATCTGGCAACCCTAATCATAAATCAGCATATTTGAAACCTGCTTGTTGTGCTAAACTCAATCACTCTTAAAGAACGTTTTAGAACCACCATGTTTTTGGACTGTGGGGGGAAATGGAAAGCCCAGAGGACACACCCCTCCACACACAGAACCTGCTAATGCTGGGCTTTTTTCTGCATTTGAAAGTCAAAAACTTATGTTCTTTTCCAGTTCTTAAGCATTTTTATCATTTCACAGTTGAGTAAAAGTTAGAAAATACGCTTTATTTACGCTTTTTCATTATCTGTGTCCCAACGTTTTGTTTCTGAGTCAATAAATCCTGTCATTCCAGTGACTGAAATGCAAATTTAGTGAAACAACTTAAGTACGAATGGTAGTTAAGAAGCATAGCTTCCTAGCAGAAACTCAAAGAAAAATCTACAAGTGGAGTGCATGATCTGGCAATTCAACACACTTTGGTCTATAAACAGTCCAGCTCAAGAATGTGGGAGATTTGACCCTAAAATCAGCATTTATCCATCAAAAAACATCCTTTTGAAACATTCAAACTAAACTAGGACTTCTTAATGATGAAAACTCATCAGGACTGTAAACAGAATCGCATGTTTGTCACTTTGATATTCACATAAAAGGACTCAGAATAACGGAAAAGGAAAGCAGTGAGTTGTGTAACAGCAGGACATCTTTCCAGTTCAAAAATAGTTGCTTGGGTGTTTGAAAACCACAGAAACGCTCCGTTCCTCCTGTCGGTCTTAAAGTGCCGTCCACAGTTTTTCAGGGGTTCACGGTGTCCGTCAGAGTACGGCCAGCCCGCCGTCGCAGCGGCTGGTGATCATGTTCCCCACCTCCGTCCACGTGTCCAGGTGAGGGTCGTAGATCTCCACAGAGTCCACCGTCACCGGCGCAGAGAAGTCTCTGCTGGCGGCTCTTCCTCCCACCGCGTACAGCAGCCCGTTGACCGCGGACACGGACAGCCCTGCGCGTGCCGTGGACATGGATGCCACCTCCACCCACTTCTCCTGCGCAGACATTTCCATTGACTGTTTTCAAACTGAAACAAGAGAGCTGGAAAGGAGACATCTGAAGCCACGTTACCTCCTCGGGACAATACTTTTCCACCGTTTCCAGCGCTCCCAATGCCTCGTTCCAGCCTCCCACGGCGTATATGGAGTTGTTCAGGCAGGCGACGCCCACGTACGCCCGGCGAGTGACCATCACAGGTAGGGCGCTCCACCGGCGGGAGATGGGGTCGTACATTTCTGCTGAGCGCAGCTCCATTCCTTCATCACTGATGCCTCCAATCACGTAAATGAGTCCTGCAGGGGGTTGGGGACAAATGGAAGCATTTATTCCTGCAGCATTTGACTGATTTTGAAAAAAAAAAAACAAAAACAAACAAACCTTGCAGCTCACAGCATCCAAAGTAATAGCGGGGGACCGCCATGCTGCCAATGACCTCCCATTTGTTTTCCTCCGGGTCGTAGCGCTCCATCGTCTTCCCGATCTCTGATCCGATCCAGCCACCTGCAGTCAGGTGACATTTCCCCTTTTAGTCTTTCTGAAATGACCTTCACGCTTTTGGATTTACAGGAAGCTCGACCGAGCTCAGGTCTATTAGTTTTACGAGAACCTGTCACAATAAAAGCCTTTTAAAATCCTACACGTGACCTTTCACGCCCTGTCATGACCTACTGCACAAAACCAGACCCTTGTCCTGTAAGGAAGGCGGAGTGTGCTATCTAAAGGAGGCCATAAAGCTGGATTTACTTCTTCTTTCTACAACAAGATCCTGCAGATGTTTTACCGGTCGGTTGTGGGGAGTGCCACCTTCTGCCTTGTGGTGGAATATTGGGGCCGCTGGCATCAAGGAAAGAACGCCAACAGATTAAACAGATTTAAAAAATAAGTAAAAAAGAGCAGCTTCAGTGATGGACTCATTCAACTGTGTGGCTCTAAGGAACCGCAAAGGAACCGACAGGAAACCACTTCCTCTGTCTGAACCACCATTACTCAACTGGATTCAACCTGCTGTCGTTCCTGCACCGTGTCTCCCAACGCTGGAACACATACTTTATTCTATACTCTGTACGGAGGCCCTGAAGTGCAAATCACTCAATGCATAAGCATATTAAAGCAAAACAAATCATATCAAATAACACAACATTTTAGAAATGAATAGAAAATTCCAGAAACCAAAATATAAAAAGACAAAAAGAATTCTGAAAACAAAAGTTATTTCCAGAAATCAAAGTGAAGCAAAATAAGAGAGCAGTAAAAGAGTTGATTGAGCAACCACTGAGCTTTTGTGGTGGCTGTCGTCAGATAACTTCCGGTTAAAAAGGTGAACAAAGGTCTCATCCAACCAGGGAGGTTCTGTAAGATCTACCTTCTGTGGTTTCTTATGTTGTTAGATTTTACTTTGATTTCTGGAAGTTACGTTTTAAATGTTTCCTTTTTATTTTTTTTGGAATGACCTATTGCTTTTTGGGATTTTGTTTAGGTCTCTTTTTTTATTATTTATTATGGTTTATAATTTTTATTATTATCTGTATCATTTTGATCTTTAAGTGCTTTTTCATTAAATGCTTTGTGAACATAATATGGACATCAGGGCCACCGTAGATATTGGATCAAAAGCAACAGTTTTGCCACTTTACAACTTTAAAATAAACATTAAAGCTCTAAGTTCTCATTTGAAACGGATTCCCTTGTGTAAATGCTTGAATGTGAGGCATCCTTTACCCAGTGCATACAGAGCACCGTGGCAGGGACACACTCCGACCCCACAGCGAGGGAAATTCAGAGACGCGGCAGCAGCCCACTGTTTGGTGACGGGGTCGTATCGCTCTGTGCAGTCAAAAATCATGGAGTCTTTCTCCCCTAAAATGAAGAAAATATATATTAAAAAAAAGATATTTGTTTTTTTTTCCTTCCATTTGAATTTCAATTCTAAACAGGAAACAGTTCTCACCTCCCACCACATAAATCATGCCCTCCAGAACGGCCACCCCCAGTCCGCTGCGAGCCTGATGCAGCGATGACACGGTGGTCCAGTACTGGTTGAAGGTGTCGAAGCGCTCCACGCAGCTCAACGCCCGGCTGTCGCTCCAGCGGCCGCCCTGCAGGCGGGTGTAACCTCCTGCAGACATGAAGACTTTCATGAAGTCTCAGAGCTTCACTCCAGCAGTTTCCATCAAAATCTGCACCCAGAACGACGCGGTAAAGTAATGAATGTGACAGAGAACCTATGGCATAAAGGTATTTTCTGGCTTTCCGTCTGGGCCTCATCTTGGCCGGCTGGAGTTGACTGTACAGCTTATTTTCTTTGGGAGACTTTGAGACCTCAGTGTACTCCTTCAGCAGAGTCTGCAGTGCCACCCGCAGGCTGAAGTCGGTAATGCCTTTGTATGAAAAGAAAAAGGAATTTTCAGTTATTAACAAAACTAGAAAAAACACACAAGTTTTATAATAAACCCTTTGAACAAATTTAAAACAACATAGCACTTAATAAAATTAATAGAAGTATATGTAAAAATAAAAGATACATTTGTACTTATTATCCCCTTTTTTATCATTTAGAATAGAAAACCCAAATTTTACCCTTAATGCTCCTTTGATCCTGCACTTCAAAAATACTGGATTAAATTTCACTAATTATTCAAATCTCACTCAGGTTTGTTTGCCTCGAAAAGGAGGACCTTCACTCTGCTCAAAAGCATCACTTTTTAAAAATCCTTTAGCAAAGAAAAGCAATTTTGTGACTTATTTAAAAACAAAAAGTAACTTAGATGTTTCGGCTTAAAGTATAATTATGCCTAGTTGGGGTATTGAACCTTCAACCAAACAGTTCCCACGTCTGCTGTATTATCCAGTAAGACACACTTTCTAAAATACAAAAAATTAAGAGGACAAATTCAAATTCCATTTTTTTCTTTCCTTCTGTGTTTTTAAACCTGTTTCAATTTTAGAAATTTTCAAGTCTTCTTAATTTTGTGTAATTTTTTGCACACTCTTTTGTCCTTTGGTTATAAAATGCTGTATGTAAAGACAGGGAATGAATGGATTTAGCTTATTAAAATGTCTAAAAAAGAGTTTGTTTACTCTCAGGCTTAGTAACTTCTATTCTGAAATGTCACAGAAGGAAGACAGTTTAAATCTTATCAACTTCCTGTTTATTTGTGAATCTTCTTTTTCGGCCTTCGCATCTTTTAGTCGCATGAGCAAATAATAATAACTTCTTTTTTTAAGGGGTTGCAGGTGCTTTTCTACAAGTGTGAAAATGATAAACTATGTCTGTTGGATGTATGATACTTCCTGCTGTTTTGGCCATGTGGTGTGAAACGGCTTTCGCTCATTCTCTGCAGAAACTTTGGAGCTCCTAAAACAAATATTCTTCTTTTCATGTTGGAAGTCTATCCTCAGAAAAAACTGGAAACATCCTCACACATTTGGAGTAAATGTTAAAGAAATGTTTCTATTTTGATTCGCCCACATTAGGGATGGAACGGCTCCACTGCCCTTCTTGTCATTTTTCCTGTTGTTTTTTCCTTTTTCTGTGACTCTCGAACCGTGACACGATCCGAACTCTCAGTTCTGTGATCCATTGCACACCTATCCCATATGTTGTAATGCGACACCTTAGTGTTCTTACAGACCCACTCCAATAAAAAAAAAACATGCTTCTTTGGTTTTTGTGACATTTTTCTGATAATAGATGACATATATTAAGAAACTTAAGTTTAAAATTGCATTTCTGAGTATTTTTTTATTAAAATTGTTGTGAAGAAACAGGAAACCTAAAAGAAAAAAAAGGATAAGTTCTCACCTTCTATGTACTTGAATAGCCTCTGCGGGGAAAGCAGAGGGAAGCGGACCGCTTCCAAAACTTCCACAACATGTTTTTTCCTCTTTGGAACATCTTGAAGAACCCAGTCCATCGCAGCAGTGAAGACCTGGTACTCATCCTCAATCCTCAACTCCTCACTTCTCAGAAGCCTGACTAATTGGTCTTTGGACAGGCTCCTGAACTCATCGGAGACACAAACCTGAAGATGAAAGACGTGTTTGTTAACAGTACTTTGATTAAAACACTGCGTTGCTGTATACAGACCTCCAAAAAGTGAACGTAGATGTAGTTCTCGGTGAATTCCAACATTTCCAAGCAGCCGATTTGCTCTGAGAACTGGAAGATTCCCACACAGTTGGAGGAGTCCATGTGACTTTTAAGGAACTCCCCGCAGACGGAAACAACCTCGTTCAGGTGCAGCATGTCGGCGGCCACCATCAGCTCCTGAACGTTGTCCACGGTTACATTGATCGCTCCTGAATACAGAAAAAAGGTTTGCTTTTATGTGTTTTTTGTTTGTTTGTTTCACCCCCAAAAAATGTGATTCAGATGACAACCTGTGTACACAAATTCCAGCAAACTCTCAAAGACGACCGGGTCCACTCCAATGATGTGCACCTCGTCCTTGTCCGCCTCCTTCATCCCCCCCGAGAACAGGGCTGAGAAGTACGGGCTGCTGGCAGCGAGGACAAGCCGGTGGACCCTGAAGACCCGGCCCCCGACGTTCAGACCCACGTCGCAGAAGTCTGTGCGGAGACGCAGCTTGTTCATCTGGGCCAGCATCAGCCTGGCATGACAATCTGAGGCCAGCACAGCCTGGTCACACCCTGGGGTTGCCATGGCAGCCGCAGCATCACCACAGATAGCGGATGTTGACAGGGAGGACATGGTAACCGAGGTGCAGCGGTGTTACCATGGAGGCCAGAACCCCTCCTCTGTAAGGGGTTTCAGCATCTAGAAGTAACAGAGCAGAAAAGGCAGAAAACTGGAAACTGTTGTATAATAACCAACATGTGGCACGTGTAGATACCCACGTGAAACTCCGGTATCTGTCTAACAATAAGACACATGCAGACGTAAAATAGTCCGTGAGTCGCATCAATAATAATTACGAATAAAACCCACTACACTTCACCACTATTTTGTTAGCTAGCTATGCTAACCATCGAGCTGACCGTATATGCTTTCAAATGTTGTATTCAAAGTTTAAAATGCGTGTTAACCAAATAACAGTTTTGAATTTTCAAAAACGAAACACAACAGTATCACTACGCAGAAAATTACAGAAAGAACTGCCAAAAAAGAAAGAAAGAATGATTCTACCGTGAACTTACTGGTTTGTTTACAGAGGAAGTAGCCGCTAACGAACTTCCGGTGATCTGCAGGCTGTCAATCCAACTGCTCTGGATCGATTACTTTGGTCTCAACCAATCAACATGCGCAAAATAAAACAAAATAAAATAAATAAATGAAATAAAACAAAATAAAATGTAACCTTTAATTGGCAGTCCGTTTTACAGAGCCCTACAAAGGACAACTTCATAAAAAAGAAAGATAAGACAATAACTATATTATACATACAAACTTAAACAAAAATGATCAATTGTGCCATAAAATATGAATGTCAAACTATTTGTTAACTATATTATAGTGAGGACTGGGGGAAATTCATAAGACATATCAGAGAGGGTGCGAGAATGTTTGGGCATTTAAAAGCAATACAAGGTTAAATTTCATCCCACTAATTCGAAATAAACAAATGCAGAGAAGGAGAAAAAGTTCCTTAATGCATCTCCGCCTGCTGATTTTTCTTCATGTTTTAGATTAAATGTGATAAAGCATATTTTGCCCATTGCTATGTGATTTGAACATTTCTTGGAAAAAGAAAAACCCCAGAAAACTTCAGAAAAAAGGTTTTTGATAATCATATCACCAGCTGCTGGCATCATACAATGTTGGATGATTTTTATACTATCTATATATATATATATATGTATGTATATGTACAGGACCATAAATATTTGGACAGAGACACATTCTTTCTCATTTAGTTTCTGTACATTACCACATTGAATTGTAAATAAAACAACTCAGATGCCATTGAAGTGCAGACTTTCAGCTTTTATTCCATGGGTTGAACAAAAAGATTGCATAAAAAAATGTGAAAAACTAGAACATTTTTTAAACACAATCCCGTCATTTCATGGGGTTGTAAGTAATTGGACAGAGTAAATTACTTTGTATGTCCACTCCTAATACTGTAGCAATTTCTCACATGGTTTTCTTCTGTTTTCTCAGCCTAATGATGGCTCCTTTTACCTGCATGGAGAGCTCCTTTGACCGCATATTGAATGTTCACAGCAAAATCTTCAAAATGCAAGCACGAGTCCTCTTATCAACTCCAGGCCTTTTATCTGCTTCACTCATAGTGACATCACAAGGGAATTGCCCAAAAACTGCCCATGCAATAGCATTCAGGCCACTTATGGGCGAAGGCAGGGGACATCCTGGGCAGGTCGCCAGTCTATCGCAGGGTCACACATATCACACACCCATGCACACTCACATTCACACCTATGGACAATTTGGAGTGACCAATTAACCTATGAAGCATGTTTTTGGACGGTGAGAGGACGCCGGAGTCCCCAGAGAGAACCCACGCATGCACGGGGAGAACATGCAAACTCCACACAGAAAGGCCCCCATTGATGTTCTGTTTCAGGTCCATTCATTCATTCATTCCATTTCAGGTCAATTGTCCAATTACTTACGAGCCCATGAAATGAAAGGATTGTAATAAAAAAAGCTTTAGTTTTTTTTTTTTTGTTCTTGTTTTATTCACTGTGGTAACGTACAGAAACCAAATTAGAAAGAATGTGTCTCTGTCCAAATATTTATGGTCCTGACTGTATCTATCTATATCTGTCTGTCTGTCTGTCTGTCTGTCTGTCTGTCTGTCTGTCTGTCTGTCTGTCTGTCTGTCTGTCTGTCTGTCTGTCTGTCTGTCTGTTTATAGTTTGTTGAGAAACAAGTCCTCACTTTATTGTATTGAAAATATGGCTTAAAAACATTTAGTAAAAAAGCGATCACTTCGTGTTACAATATTTATTTAGTGCTAAAATCTATTTACTTTTTTATATTTCCAATTCATTAAAATTTCTTAATTTTTTGTTGAGTCTGTTTTGCAGTATGTTGTGATTCTTCTTCTTTTCTTTCTATTTTTTAAACTGCCTTTTTTTGTTTACTGATTCTTTGGATTATCAGTTATTTTCACTTCATGTTTGTCCTGCCAAAAAACGGTTTCAAACTTTGTCTTACATCCCTTTTTTGCTGTCTTTCTTGTTCAAACATGTAAAAAAAACATCTGTTTCAAATGGTAATTCATGAAGCTTTATTTTTTGTTGTTTTTATTTGTCATTCACTAGATTTGTTCAGCTGACTTCAACACTTTACTTGGTGAAATGCAACAGCAGGTGGCAGTGCTGCCCTTAATCTTGCAGATGAAGGCAGAGAAATCCTTGACAACAAACCACAGAAAGCTTACATGTAAATTACCGTGGTGTTTTTGCCATTTCAGCTCCCAGCAGAGTGGTAATTTTAGATAGATTGATTCTCCAGAGTTGGCTGCACGCTGCACCAAGAAGAAGGCTCCAAGAAGCAGCATGGGTTTGGTGGAAGACTGTGCCACTGCCAGCATGTTCCAATCAAATCAAATGAGTGAAAATAAATGCAAAAATGTGCTTTTATACACATCTCTGTTCACTATTTTTGTTGGCTGTCTTTCAAAATTTCTGACATCTAATGAAAAAAACTTGTGAGCTCAAAAGTTCACACTCCTGAAATTCAAGTCCAGTAACGACAGTCTCCAGACTTGTGCTGCCTGCTTTTTTTTACTGTGTCACTAAGAGACAGCCAGTGGTTTACAAGGAAAAAACTGCTGGCACCAGTGCTGGCCAATAAAAACTCAAGGTGAGTGTGTGCCAATCTGCCCACCCTTTTTAGTTACACCCTCCTGCAACACTGCATTGATAAATTTCCAGTTCATCTGGTTCTCCCAAAGGGAATTCCACCATGATCACTTTCTCGGCTGAACAATTACCTCATTGGATGCGACTGAAATGACACTTTAAAGCAGTGCTTCTCAATTATTTTCTGTTACGCCCCCCCAGGAAGAAGTAAACGTTTCGCGCCCCCCAACTCTCCGCCCACCACTGTAAATCGTATCATTTTTCTATAAAATTATTATAGGTACACCTCTGCATAACATTGTATCCTTGTTAACATTAAAGGCAAGAAAAAAGAAAGTAATATAGATCAACTTACAATGAAGAATAACTTTATTAACACTGTTTTTGTCTGTAACAGAGAAGACTTAAAGTGCATCAATTTGCCTGAAACTTTTTAAAAAAATCACATCCTTATTCAAACTGTAAACACTGGATCAAGGTACATTTTTTGACCATTTGATATTGAAAAATAAAATTAAATAAAATCAATAAATAATAATAAATCAAATTCATCAGCAACATTAACTCAGGAGCACAATATGACAAACAATTTGACCAACAAAACAAAAATTAAAACAATTTGTGCTGATTTTCTTTTGTAAATCAAAATGAGGAAGTCAGGGTTAATGGCTACAATGAGCACGTTTTGCAGTGCACAGCTTTTCAAAGCGGGGTTTGAAGCATGATACTGCAACTCTCAGCTCCTGCTCAATGTTTAGCTGGGATCTGTACTTGGTCTTTAGAGCAGCAACAGCAGAGAAGCCAGTCTCACAAAGATAAGATGTTGCAAAAGGAAGAAGAATGCCCATAGCCCTCTGGCCTAAGAGTGGATACTGCCTCTCTACATTCAGCCAGAATTCACTCAGTGTCTGTGATGTGAACCTCAGTCTCAATGTGGAGTCGGACGTCATATCAATGAACTGGTCCTCTTCTGCAGAGCTGAAACCAGTTGGAGCTGGTGCGTTGAAAGGATCTCTCACCCAATCATATTGGGAACTGTTTTCAGGGAAGTACTTTTAAAAGAATCCAATCAGTGAAGAAATATGCTCCTTAATATGGGGAATCACTGAGGTGGCATCATAGTCAGTAGTGGCAACAAATTCATGCAGGTTCTCGAATGAATCAGTATTTCCTTCATCAAGTCGCCTGCCCCACATTGCTAGCTTTCGAGTGAAAGAGCTGATCTTGTCTGTGACCTGAGGGAGGTGTTTATCTTTCCCTTGAAGCTGTAGATTTAGTTCATTTAGCTTTCCAAATATGTCACTCAGGTAGGCCAGTTTTGCCAGGAAGTTCTCATCACTAAATTTTTCTGCGACTTCATGCTTGTGCTCCTGTTCCAAAAACATTCTTATCTGCTCTCTGAGCTCAAAAACTCTGGACAAGACTTTTCCTCGTGACAGCCACCTTGCTTCACTGTGAAACAGCACAGCTTGATGTTCAGCCCCCATCTCCTCACAGATAGCAGAGAAGACTCTTGTTTTTAGTGGTCTAGTCTTTATAGAATTGACAACACCTACAATGTCACTCATGACCTCACTTAATTCAGAGGAAAGTTTCCTTGATGCCAGAGCTTCTCTGTGTATAACACAGTGTGTCCACTCAACATTAGGTGATGCCTTCTTGATGAGTGCCCGAAGTCTTTTTTTCATCCCTGCCATGGTCTGTGCACCATCACTGCAAACACCAATGCAGTTCTCCCACTTAAGCCCATTCTCAGTCAGAAAGCAGTCCAGCATTTTGAATAGCTCTTCAGCTGTGGCTCTTTCCCTGACATATTTACAAAAAAGTAGATCCTCGCACAGGGAGTGTGTCATGTCAAAATGTACATAAGCAATGAACAAACAGTCTTTGTTGCTGTCAGTTGCTTCATCAAACTGTAAGGCAAAACGTTTGTCTTTGAGTTTCTCTACCAGCTGTTCTTTGAGATCGTTGGCAATGTCATTTATACGTCTGGCGACAGTGTCATTGGACAGAGGGATAGTTTTTAATTTTGCAGCGCTTGCGTCGTCCAGCATGACAGAGACCATGTCTAATGCTGCAGGCAGTATCAGCTCCTCTGCTATGGTGTGGGGTTTTTTGCACTGAGCAATTTGGTATGCCACTTTATATGATGCTAACAGTGCTCGCTGGTTTACTGAAGTAGCACTCACAAAGCGGGACGATTGTTTGCAATATTCGGCACGTTTTCGCTGAAAAAACTCAAGCGGCTTATCAGCGTGATTGGGGTGTAATGTCTTTAAGTGCCGCCTTAATTTATTTGGCTTCATGCTGTCCGCTGCCAACATTTTTAGACACAGTAAACATACCGGTCTTTCCTCGTCTCCCACCGTAGTAACAGTGAAGCCAAGCGCTACATACTGCTTCGTCATATTTCCTCGTCTTGGCTTTCGGGAGACTTACGTTTGTCTCATTATCTGCGTCCCTCTCCGCCTTTCTTTTCACCCCTGTCAAATATTTTTTCATTGTGTTGCAGAAGAGTTTGTTCGTTGAACTTTCACATCTCCCGCTCTGTGCTGTGTGCTCTTGTTTGGTGCAAAAATACCGTAACTCCCTGCGCGAACTCTGAAAATGAGCGCGCCACTGCCACCCACTGAGTGGATGTGCAATTACACTTCATTCTAGTACGGCGTACTAGAATGAAGGCACGCGATGATCCAGATCCAGGTGTTGGGGAACAGGCAGCCTTGCTGCTCCTCCGTGTGCCCCCTGTCACCTAGCAACCAGAGCCCACACCACCCCTCCCCTTTCCCTCTCACACACGCAGCCGCGTGTGACAGGAGACGGGAACTCGCGGCTGCAGGGATGGTGATTCACAGGTTTCAGGCTGTATTATTGCCCGTATTATTGCCTGTGCCTAAAACCGCCACTACCGCGCGCCCCCCCTGGCATCGCTCCGCGCCCCCCCTGGGGGGCGCGCCCCACTATTTGAGAAGCACTGCTTTAAAGCAAGATAGAGCTCCCACTGCGTATTAAGTCAACTTTCTAAAAAACATTAAAAGGCAAATTTACCATGTATAAAATCCCAAAAAAGGAAAAATTAGGCTTCAAAAAGGTCAAACTTATACTTACAAAATGAATAATTTTGAAGTCCTATTTCTCAGAGTCAGTTTGTAAAAAGATGACATGATTTATTTATTTAAAAATTTAAAAAATCTGTTTCAAACTGATTTCTGCCATGTTTTGTGAACTTATCGGATATCAGTTTTACCTTATTTAATTAAAATGTCCAAAATATTAGTGTGTTTTTTTTTCTCCTCTTGTCCTCATTAACCTCCAATCTTTTCCGGACTGACTGTGTTCATGTGAGCTGAAGTTACGTGTTAATCACATTATTTATTTTTAGCAGTCATGAGGTGATCGGCGCTCATTTGCAATTCAAGAACCTTATTAGTGTTCCATTGAAGCGTGACTTCAGCCTCCATTCAGTGCACAGATGGAACATGTTACATACATGCCTTCAACATGGTCGACATGAGAACATCTGGGGATCAAACGTCGTATTTGATTTTGATGCAGAAGGGATAAAATTGAGCTTAAAAATTGGAGCCTATTATATATTAAATTTGTAGCACAAGCGTGCTGCTTTTGTTCCTCACGCTGTTGCCGAGGGGTGGTGTCGCTTGTAAAACAGGTTTTAAGGTTTAATAAGTAGGTGAGGCACTAAAAGCAATACAATTGTGGTGACATAGACTTCTTGTGGTGAAAATGATTCTCTGGCAAAGGAAATGCTATAACTCAGCTTTTCTTTTTTCCTCCTATAGGCAAAGTTTTGAGTTGGTCAAGAGCAAAAATTGTTTTCCTCAATCATTATATTTTCTCCGTTGTGGTAAGAGTTCGCCCTCCCGCCAGATTTTCCCATGCAGCAGGAGACAAAGTAAATAGCGCCAGGGTCATCCTATGGAAAAAGCTCACCATAATTACTACTCTGTTGTTTAAGCATAGGGTACGTTTAAGTTTTTCATTAGGGCTCCGTCCTCTGGCTAAACAACACTTTATGGAAAATATTTGGAGATAAAACTGACAAATGTAAGGTACAAGTGAGGGTAAATATTACATTTTTTTATATCACTGAAATCTTTCCAGATTTAATAAAACAACGGAGTGTATATACGGTCAAGACCACAAATATTTGGACAGAGACACATTTTTTTTTATTTAGTTTCTGTATATTACCACATGGAATTTTAAATAAAACAACTCAGATGCCATTGAAGTGCAGACTTTCAGTTTTCATTCCATGCGTTGAACAAAAAGATTGTATAAAAATGTGAAAAACTAAAGCATTTTTTAAACATAATCCCTTCATTTCGTGGGCTGGTAAGTAATTGGACAAATGAAATAACTGAAAACAAACTGGTCATTACTAATATTTAGTTGAAAACCCTTTGTTGGCAATGAGAGTCTGAAGTCTTGAACTCATGGACATCACCAGATGCTGGGTTTTCTCCCTCTGAATGCTCTGCCAGGCCTTTACTGCAGCGGCTTTCAGTTGCTGTTTGTTTGTGGGCCTTTCTGTCTGAAGTTTAGTCTTCAACAAGTGAAATGCAAGCTCAATTGGGTTAAGACCAGGTGACTGACTTGGCCATTCAAGAATATTCCACTTCTTTGCTTTACTAAACTCCTGAGTTGCTTTGGCTGTATGTTTTAGGTCGTTGTCCATCTGTATTATGAATTGTCGCCCAATCAGTTTGGCTGCATTCACCTGGATCTGCGCAGACAGTATGTCTCTGAACACCTTAGAATTCACTGGGCTGCTTCTGTCCTGTGTCACGTCATCACGTCATGTGTGCTTTGGATCACGAGCTTCTCCACGCCTTCTCCATACTTTTCTCTTGCCATCATTCTGGTAGTTGTTGATTTTGGTTTCATCTGTCCAAAGAATTTTTTTCCAGAACTGTGCTGGGTTTTTTTAGATGCTTTTTAGCAAAGTCCAATCTATCCTTCCTATTCTTGAGGCTTATAAGTGGCTTGCATCTTGCAGTGTACCCTTTGTATCTATTTTCATGCAGTCTTCTTACTTGGTTATTGACACGCCTACCTCCTGGAGAGTGTTTTTCACTTGGTTGGCTGTGGTGAACGGGTTCCTCTTCACCATGGAAATGATTCTGCCATCATCCACCACTGTTGACATCCGTGGACGTCCAGGTCTTTTTGCGTTGCTGAGTTCACCAGTGCTTTCTTTCTTTCTCAGGATGTACCACACTGTTGATTTTGCCACTCCTAATACTGTAGCAATTTCTCACATGGTTTTCTTCTGTTTTTTCAGCGTAATGATGGCTCCTTTCACCTGCATGGAGAGCTCCTTTGACCGCATATTGAATGTTCACAGCAAAATCTTCAAAATGCAAGCACAAGTCCTCTAATCAACTCCAGGCCTTTTATCTGCTTCACTCATAATGACATAACAAGGAAATTGCCCACAACTGCCCATGCAATAGCATGGAAGTCAATTGTCCAATTACTTAC
Organism: Oryzias sinensis; assembly: GCA_037389245.1. Classification (NCBI taxonomy): domain Eukaryota; kingdom Metazoa; phylum Chordata; class Actinopteri; order Beloniformes; family Adrianichthyidae; genus Oryzias; species Oryzias sinensis. The sequence goes on from CM074494.1 coordinate 17,503,107, forward strand.
GAGCCCATGAAATGAAGGGATTGTGTTTAAAAGATGCTTTAGTTTTTCACATTTTTATGCAATCTTTTTGTTCAACCCATAGAATGAAAACTGAAAGTCTGAATTTCAATGGCATCTGAGTTGTTTTATTTAAAATTCACTGTGGTAATGTACAGAAACAGAAAAAGAAAGAATGTGTCTCTGTCCAAATATTTATGGTCCTGAATGTAGATACCCCTGCTGAACATGGGGTTGTGTGTTTTATCTCAATAATTATTTTTACTGGTGCAAAATGAGATGGCTGTCCTAGTTTGTAAACAGTTTAACCAATCATTATCAACTGGCTGGAACTTTTAACCCACCTTTACCCAGAATACACAGAAATCTGAGGTCAATCAATGAGTATAAGTTGCATTGTTTTGTGTAGTTTGGCTGATGTGACTTATATATGATTTAAAAAAAAAGTGATAACCACTAGACGGCACTGTAGGTGTGTATCATTTGCTAATGAAATTGACGCAGAAGAATAAGTGACTCTCAGTTTTACGTGAAATTGTTCCAAAACAACTCAGAGGAGACTCCAACGGATTAGTGACTTGAAGTGATATAAAGGTTTTGTTGTCTTGTTAGCATATTCTTTATGCAATGGTAATCTGAATAATTGTTGATATGTTGAGCTAATATACTAGATTTCTTCTATGTTTCATGAAGATAAATGTGTTACATTAAATTTGTTGTTACGGATTCTCTTATTATGACATGCATTTCAAGATGAAGTGTGTGTTTATGGTCCCATATTTTGTTAAACAAATTTTTACCAAAAGTGCGAAAAATAAGGTACTCAACCTTGTGGCCAGTTTGATTGAATGTCTTTTTTGATTGCTGCCAGGAAATGACATCCAGAGCTTAAGTCAGACTAAGGTGGGGTTTGTATCTTAAAAAAGAAAACAATACAAATGTCAGCGGTGCTGTCCTGCTATGTCTGATTCAGTTCAGTGGCATCATCTTCCATTCTTAACAACCTGGAAGGTCTAAATCTCATTTGGTTGTAGACTAAGTTTCGATGGTTTGTCAGTAAAGCGGTCCGTAAGCTTCTCCTTAGCAGGCTCAATGTCCCATTGTGACCCACTGTGAACTTAGCTTATTACTCAAATCCGCGTCACATAAGTTCACTTAAAACAACACACATATCCAATTATGAATCCCTTTAAACATTTGAAAACATGCCAAGTTGGATCAAAATGCCCCATAACGATCATAATCAGTCTGTGGTCTTTGTGTCAATGGCTTAAAGTAGCTCAACAGATGAGAATTTAGATTTAACAAAGTACTACTAATCTTTCTCAGTTTTTTTGTGATCTCCTCTGGTATCCTAATTTTTTCATGTTGGATATTTGAACAAAAACTCAATTAATTACAGAAAATAAGTGCAAACATTTTGAGATCTAACATATACATATTCTCAGTATCAAACTTGCTTTTTTTGCACAAATGTTTGCAGACGTTTTGGTTGTATTGGTTCATTTTTCTTTCCAACCTTGCCTGTGACCTGAAAAGAACAGAAAACGAGGCTCTGGTGTCTTTATTGGTTCAGTCTTTGGCAGACATGTTGGTTGGCAAGCAACAGGATATCTTGCCCTAAGCCTGCAAGCCTGCTATAACGTGAGCAAGTAAAAAAAAGAGAGAGGGGGGGGAGTGGGGGTGGAAAAAAATCCCTCTTATCGATTCTTCCTCCAACATAGCAACTGGGTTCTGATTGGCCGGCGTGCGGAAAGCACTCGGTTCTCATTGGCTGACCGTGTAGCGTGAAACTGGAATCGGACGGAGACAGAGAAGGCGAGGCACCCTATTGGCTACTCCAAACTGAAAGCGAAAACCTATTTTTCTGAAAGCCTGTGAGACAGTTGGTCGTGTGTGTGTGCGTGTGTGTTTTAGGCGTGACTCCAAAGATAATTCGTCCTGCCCCCCACTCTCCCTGTCAGTCAGGACTTATTTAAATCGGGAGGCATAAAGCAAAATGAGATGATTTTAAGCCAGTGGGGTGTTTGCCGAAGTTGTGCAGACAAATGAAAAGGGTGAATGAATGAGTCAAAAAGATGTGGGGACAAGGTTTTTACATACTATCAAACTTTTAGAAATGTGGGAGGCAGAGCAACTGGAAGCTGGTCATTCAACATTAAATAGACCTGGGTTACATGTAAAAATGTAGACAATGAAAAGCAGCCATGAAAAAGCATTTTGTTGACCTTTCAAGACCTACACATTAAATGATGGAGCCTACGTGAAAAGAAATGTCCTGTCTATTTGGATTTTAATAGTGCTCGAAATCTTTGTGCCATCCTAAGAGGATTTCTTCATGTTCAAAGTAAGTTCGTGAAAAAAGATAACAGGTATATTGTGGGAGAGACTTTTCAGACTCACTCCAATGGAAATTGCATTTTTTACAAGTTCTTGTAGTGCTTTTTTCTTGATAGATAACATATTTAAAGTAAATTAGGACCAAAGGCCCGTACACATCGGGACGAATTTCGTGCGCAATATTCGCCGACGTTTAAAGCCTCGTGACTAAACAAAGGGCACTAAATGTGAGTGTGCACACCGATGCGAAAAACGCCACGCATAAAAGCGTCATTTTTTAAAAAAACGCCTCGGGTTTGTTTTTTTTGGTTTGCCTCGCCGCGTCAAAAACTATACGACCAATGAGAATGGCGCTTTTGCACACGTGTCTGGAGCTTCTGAAGTTACAGTAAAACACAACTTGGGGGCGCTCAAACACAAAACTGTCTTGCTGAGCACACATACGTCACGGCGAAGAAGATATACGCCAAGTAGCGTCTACACTGCCGCAAAGAAATAAGACGAAGAAGATGCACTCACTGACGGACATTCTAAAATATCCCCGAAAACGCTCATGATACATTTTCAGCTCTTGTACCAGTCGATAAAACTCCCCATGTTCTTCTATTCTCGTAACTATGGGATGTACCCAAAATCGACGTCTTTTCCGGCGTCTTTCCTCATTCAACAGAACAATAATTTCTTCATCGCTGGAATCGTTGGGAATCATAAGCAGGCAAAAAAAAGCAAGAAAGAAAAAGCTTGTAGGAATGTCATAGGTGCTACAATCGGCAAGTAACAATTCCCAGCAAGCAAGGCCAAGTGGGCACAAATGGTTTAAGAGTGGGAAGAAAATGTGGGCCCTGAATTGGTTTGTCCACAGTTTCTGTGGTGGCCCCACCTGTGTTTGGCCACATTGGCTTATGTGGACACTCAGTGTCTGGGAGAGCTAGCGGGGTCGCCGCCCAGGCTGTTGGTCCCTGTTAGCTCTGCCGGACCCTGCTCCGCTGCCCACCAGGCGGCTGGCGTAGCAAGCCAGCCCACAAAAAAAGCTCTGTTGGGCAAACACAGGATGGGCCACCACAGAAACTGCAGACAAACCAATTCCGGGCCCACATTTTCTGCCAACTTTCAAACTAGGCCCACTCAGCCTTGTGCGCCCCTGCCCTGTTTCATTAAGATCCATCCACTTGTAGACAAATAGATCCATTAACGTCTTCATTTTCCTCATTTGAGTTGGCATCTGGTTCAAAATGTTATGGCTGGATAGCTCCAATATTGCTCGCTATTTTTGTTGCACCGGAAATGCTAGGTAGGGGGTGTAAGGGGCTGTAAGATAGTGAGAGTGATGGGATATCAGCAGAGGCTTACTCCATGCCAACAGTCACGTCCACAATTCATAGGCGAATTTCTGATAAACTGCTGCCGCTCTTCAGAAACTATCCTCTTGAAAATGACGCAGGTTTTTCTATTTTGACTAAAAATGGCATAATCATAATGAAAAGATCACTGCGCTTTTAAAGATCATCAAAAGATGATTGAAGTGGAACTTTCAGCATCTTCTCCATGGCTTCTTTTTATTTAAGTCAGAATGTATAAGATTGTTGCCAACAAAGCAAGTGGTTAATACTGAACCACATCGAAGGCATATAAACAGTTTTTTAACAAGTAATGGTAAATGACGTATACTGATATACCGCTTTTCTACCTTCTTTGAAGGCCCAAAGCGCATTACAGTCACAGACCCATTCACACACACATTCACACACTGGTGGCGGCTCCGCTGCCGAACACTGGTGCCAACCTCCCACCAGAGGCAAGGTGGGGTTCAGTGTCTTGCCCAAGGAGACTTCGACAAATGGGCAGGCAAGACAAAATCGAACCCGCAATCTAACGGATGACCAATGGCATACATTTTTTAAATCTTACAACTTCTAGAATTTTTTATTGGGATTAGGTGGCTGAAAAAGGAAACACATCCAAAATATTGCAGTGACCCAGACAAAGATCAAAGTATGAACAGCTTTAACATGGTTAATCAAAATGGCCCTCAAAAACCTTGAACTGAAAGCTGACACAGAAACAGTTTCATGAAGCTATTATCAGCTGAAGTGATACATCAACATTTTAGTTTGATTTTACAGTTTGAAATGTAATTTCCGATTGTTACTGTTATTGCTAGCTCTCCACCAGGTACAAAAAAAAGGTAACTTTGCCATAAAATCCTTAAACATACTAAATTTTAAAAGGAAAAAGGAATTAAGGAAGTCTGGAGTAGAATTGTACGTAAGAGTGGTGCAGAACATGGATGAGAGCTATAAGACAGTGGTGAGATGTCCTGGAGATGTAACAGAAGAGTTAAAGATGCAGATGAGAGTTTGAGCCTCTTCTTGTTTGCTGTGCTGATGGACAGACTGTCAGAGGAGGTTAGACAGGAGTGGATATTCTGTGGACATTGATATTTGCAAATGACATTGTGATTTGAAGTGAGAGCAGGGAGCAGATGGAAGAACATCCAGAGAGGTTTAGGGTAGTCCTGGAAAGGAGAGCAAACATGTTGAGGTTCTCATCAAGGAGTGACAAGTTTGTACAGGGTCAGAAATCAATTTCAGAAGAACCACTCATGTTAGACATTTTGGAGACATATGTTGAGAAGCAGACTGAGATGATTTGGACACATTGACAGAGGGGATGGTGACAATGTCTATAAAAGAATGTTTTAGTTGGAACTATTAGAAAGGAGGCCTAGAGAAGGCTTGAAGAGGAGTTTCATGGAGGAGGACAGGGTGATCAGTGTAGGGGAGGAGGATGCAGAGCATAGGGTTAGATGAGGAAGATGATTCGTTGTGGCGACCCCTAAAGGGAGCAGCCGACAGACAAAGAAGTCCACAGTCTGCGGTATTGTAAGGTAAGTAACTAAAGCACCCTATAAATCATTTTCACATTCACTGACTGTCACCGGTGTGTAATGGAGAGGGGTAAAAGACACCAAAAAGCTCTGGGTCAAAGAAGACGATTGTTTTATAAAGACACAGCTGTGGAAAAAAGTGCAAATAAACACGGCATCCCCCCAGAAAAACTGAATCAGGAATCAGCTAGGTTAATTTATAGGAACAAAACCCAATGAGAGTTGGTTTTAATAAGTGAATCTGGCAGCTGTGGAAAAAATGCTTTTTCTGAGTGTTCTTTCCTGTCCCTCCTCTTTCCTGTCTTTCCCACTCATTTTTTCTACCCACACTCTGTCTTCTAGACAATCACGCACTCGGGCATGACTCAACTTTGGTACATTTTGTCCTGCCCATCTATCTACAGTGCATATGGTCAATCCCAGCAGAGCCCTCCAAGCTTACACAGTTAACAGGGAGTAATCCGTGGCCTGGAACGCAGGTACTCCCTTCAGTACATCCCTGCCCTCTGCATCTCATTAATCCTTACCTAACACAGACCGTACGTGATAGTTGAAAGAGGCCACCTGTTGCTGTGTATATGTTACAGAGAGGCCAGGTAGTGGTGCCATCCAGGGTCATCAGCATGAGAGGCCACAGCCTGTTTTTCCATGAGTTTGTGTGCACTTCTATGAAGGTGCGCTCACTTTTTAAACACATTTCAGAGCAGAAACTCTCCACATTGTTCAGTGATTAAGGCAGCTGCATGAAAGTTAGGAAGTGCCAGAAGTAAGGTTGCATTCCTTTCACAAGCATCTAAGGGGGAACAAATGGGATGTTTTTCAAGAGTGACGAAGGTTTGATACATATTTTTCTAGTGACAAAATGGCAGACAGGCTGAATATGCTAAGAGCTTGCAGATATCCTGCCATTGTCTTTATCGCTTCCTCTCTTTTCCATCTGCCTTCCAGTGGCCTCACTGCCTTTTAACACTACGGATAAGCTTGTCAACTTTAAATGGCTAAAGCAGAGATAAATTCAAAGTTTTCCTTCCTGATAGAAAAGAGAACTTTCTTCAAAGTAAAAAAAAGCCATTGACCACACAGGTTGACAAAACTCTCTTTAGTTTATTGTCTTTCAGCAAGAAAAAGGTCAAGATCTCACATTGCTTAGCTTCACCCGAGGAGTTTCCTCAGTCCTCCAGTAGAGTAATATTTTTCAAGAGGCATCATTAACCTCCTTCCCCAAACCAACGTCAGAACTACATTTTATGGCATCTCTATACAGAGTGTCTATTGTCCTCAAACTTGAAAAATGTGCCAAGATCAACATGGATTCCTTTCCTCATCAGCTATGCAGGCTGCATGTCATGAAAAACATTCATAGCCAGAGCAATGCCACAGTTCAAGTAATGGAGGCAGGATACTTCCGGACCTCTGGCAGTTCACGCAAACATCGGAGGCCACACTATATCAACACCACCAGGGAGAGTGCATTTCTGTGGCAAATGCCGACCCCTAACAGCATCATCGTAACAGCATTATCGTCTCCACCGCTGCTGCCGCCATTATACATTGCAACAATAGAAATACTGTTGGATTGCACTTTCTTCAAGCTTTCATCTTGTGGCATGTTTATAGAAAAAATATATATAGAATACAAAAAGCTTATACTTCTTTGAGTAACAGAATATAACATACAGTACTTCAGATTATGATTTGATCAGCGTATCAGCAGGTGTACATAACTTGCCCTACCTTTGCCCAAATGCAATGACCACACTAAACAGGGATGTAGTTTTGCTCACTATCAAGTGCTTTGGTCAATGGGAATAACATTGAGTATGCTTTTACTATCATTTTCTAAAGTATGTTAATGCTACATAATTATCCACTGTATATGAATGTCTCTTAAGAAAGGGGGCAAACAGTTAAGATGCATCACAACTTTATATATTCACATGTGGCAATTTGAACCCAAAACGGTTTAGGATGCGATCTGCCTGTTAATAGCACCCATTTTCCCCCACTTATTCACGAAAGCACTTTGTAATAACAACCCAATATATTAAACATATTGGTCGGATTTTCTCAACTGGATACATTTGGGAAATGGATATCTCCAACAGCCTGGAAGTGCAACAACCTGGAGCCAGAGAAAACATCTTTCAGGCCAGCAACATCCCCGCCGGAGAAAGAGTCCTTTTGAATGAACAGCAATAAATGAAGTATAAAATTGGTTGGAAAAGCTTGAACAGTCAAGCTGACATTCAAGTTCCGGCCCCACTTCACTCTGAAAAATTCCATTCACAAATCCTGATGGAATCACTGTAGTGCAAAACTTAACACATTGCCCCCTCTGACGCAGTTGTTCTCGCAGGATACAGTCCACTTTCGTCTGCCAGATCACATCTCTGGAGCAGCGGGAGGGAGTCCCGACGTGTGTTTCGGAGTCTGTAAAAGTTTATTTTCCTCTGTTTGTTGAGAAGCAGCGGCTGTGGTGTCTTTGGCGTTCACTGGGTGCGACAGCCGGACATCCAGAGCATCGTTGTGTTGCGCTAAGGAGTGCAGGCGATAGTGCAGGACGAGGTCTTTGAGCGAGCAGTGGATGTCGTAGGGTTCTGCGAAGCCATATCCGTGCGGTGTGCTGTAGATCTTGCAGTGCTTCACCTCTTTGTTCACGCTGCAATGAATAAAAGCTGGTTAGCACCAGTCAACCATGCCATCTCACTGTGCCAAAGCTGGCTCCTCTATGGCAGAAATGTCCAACTTTGGGTCTGGAGGGCCGTTGTCCTACTTGTTTTCCAGTTATCCCCATCTCACCTCATTACCTGGAACAAGCGTGTTCTTTCCGATAAGAAGCTACAAGGGCAGGGGTGTTTGGACAAGCAGACAGTGTCCCTCGAGACCCGGAGCTGGACATCCCAATCTATGGTGTACTTACACAACAGAGCAGGCGTAACATCCCTGCTTGCTGCTCTCGCGGATCAGGAATGTTCCAGCAGCTTTGTCTTGAAGCATCTCTTCAGCCTGCGTCCGACTCAACTCGCCAACAAACCAGCTTGCTTCATCATTATGTGGCAGGTTCTTCTCATCTCCTTTCAGCACGTACGTACTGAAAAGGCAAGAAAGGAATTGCATCACTCCCATGCTGCTTCAACTTCATGCTGTGTGAACGCAAAAGGGAAATTTGCTAAAACGTACTCATCAAGGCTGTCGTTGTGTATCCCCAACCAGTCATTGATGCGTTTCTGCCGCACGCCTTTGTGATTAAGCCAGCTGCAAAGACATAGCTCTTTTAATATACAAGGCAACAATTGAGCAGCTACAGCGGATTCGTTCTGCAATCAAACTCAACATTATCACCACAGATGAGCTACTTACTTAAGGTATTGGTCTCTGATGTTGCGCAGTTGGATGAGGTCTGGCCGCAGGCTGTTGATCTTCCTGTCTGTATCTCTATAGTCCTCCACTTGTATTCTCAAGTCTTCTTCAAGGTGGATTTTACTGTCATAAATCTCCCCGAGGCGACATTTCAGCTTCTCGTAGTTCATAAGGAAGCTAATAAGGAGGCAAAACAGAAAGACAATGAGCCAAGAATGCACAGATTAATTCCAGGATGTTATTTTTAGAACGTGGTGGAGTGAAGTACCTCTCCAAATCATTGTCAGTGCCTTCTGAGTTCCTCTCTATCTCCTCTCCGTAGCGCTCCTGCTCACGACACTGCTCCTCAAATATCATCATTGTTTCATTAAAGGCCTCTATTGCTGTGCGCTTCATCTGGATCTCCTGCATCACAGGAAAAAGATCCAGTCAGGAACAACTCACACACACGTCTCCAATAAAATGTCAACATTTCATGAAAGATGAGGGGATACATGGGCTTATTACCTGTGAAGTCTTTGTAAAGGCTTCATAAAGCTGGTCGAACTCCTTTGATTTCACTTGGTACTGATTGTGAAGCTCCTTGAGCTTTCTACCAGCAACATCCACATTGTCCTCCTTCACCTGAAATCCAAAACACCACCAGTTAAACTTGAACAGCTCTCCAAAATGTCTCTGCCTGCACCTTTTTGTTGACACTAACCTGCTGGAAACGGGACACAGGGTTGGTGAGCATCAAGTCCAGGGTGGCATTGTACTCAACCAAAGAGTGGTGCTGATAGTACCAAATTAGCTCTACCACCGAAGTGAAGGTTAGCGGGTCCGAGAAGCCGTACTTGCCGTCACAGTGATAAATTTTAATCAGCTTGTTGTGTCCATCTTTCCTGTGATGATGGAGGAGCAAACACATAAAAATCAGGGCAAAATATTAGACGATTGATAGTTGTGTCGGCACTTTATTTCTTCATTTTGGGGGATTTTCTATTTTCCCCCCAGCTTACCTTAATGTCAGTGTAAAGTCCCCTTGCAGCTTTGTGGATGCGTCACGCACCAAAAAAGAGCCATCAGGTGTGTCCCGAAGCTTCTCATTCACCTCGTCTCTGTGGGTACAGGCACGTATTTCTTACCACAATGAACTAAACCAAAGAACCACATAGATCTGGTTTGAAATTATGGGGGTCCCTGGTTCTTTACCTAGTTATGTCTCCCCAGTACCACTCAGCATCCAGCAGCGAGTGCACAGGTAGAGAAAGGCAGTTGTTGTTCATACCAGACATTACTGGTTTACTTGATCTGGGAGGAAGAGCTACAAGAAAAAAAAGAAAAAAAGAGAAAAGGTTTGGCATTTATCTATGAAAACATAATTTCCTGAATACCATGGCCCTCCCTCACCAAAACCCACACACACACATGCAGGAACTGAGGTCTGAGGGCAAGCCCCGGCATGTTTCCAGCACATGCCAGTCACCAAATCCTCACCGACACTTCCACTTTGGTCATCAGTGGCAGTTACGGAGTTGACGCATTTTTCAGAAGTCCAGTTTTTGACAATTTGCAATGACAATACACAATGCAATGCTATTTATGCTGGAGATAACAGATTCATGGTTTAAAAAAAAGCTACTTTGGTGTTCTTGGGGAGTCAAATTAGATAAAAGAGGAGCTATGTGACACATTTCCCCAAATGTGCCTTTTCAGAGAGAAAAATGTGGCGTCTAACGTCTGTTTCTGACTTTAAAAGACGCAAAAGAAAGACAGGTGCAGTGGAAACAACAAGCAAAATGCTGCATCTTAAACACATATCCAAACCCTCTTTACGCCTGAAAAACGGAAAATCCAGCATTGACCAGAAAAGAAAACAGACAAAAATGTTTAAATGTGGCCCTTTTACAAAAAAAAACAAAAGGAAGTTTTATCTTCATCTAAAGCTTTTGTACTAACCGTACTAAAAATAAAAAAAGAGAATTATAGCACGAGCTAAATAAAATCATTGCCAAAATGTTTAAAAACAGTAAAAAACGCCATGGAAGGCAGATTTTAAATGCGCAATTACGCACAGAGAAGGCGCCTTCCTTAAGTTTTCGCAGAGACGAGCCGTCTCGCCTCCTCGCCTGTAGCCTACTTTTCGGAGCACAAATTAAGTACGGCTGGCTGCAAAGGAGAACAAAGCGCCCGTTTCATGCGGGGCTCATTACGCGTTTCCCCTTCCACGCAGCCACGCACTTTGGGGCGAATCTGCTGCCAGGACGCTGCTGCGGCATTCCGACTTTGTCATATGTGCCGGGACAAAAGAAAGGCGGCGAGCCACTGCGCTTGTTCCTCCTGAAAGGTATTACGTAATGGGCGAGTAGATTGCGCTATGCATGCCTGGGCAATGCCGCTGGGGGAGCGCAGCACCAAGGAGCTGTGGTTCTTCTTCCACTAATATTAACGCCTGCATAGGATTTTTTAAATCCTTTTTAGGGAAATATGTCAACACATCGGATAAAAATAAAAAATAAAACATATATTCTTGCACAGCAGACAATCTGGCAGATTATTTATTAACCCCAACCCACCTGGTGGCGCTTGATCCATTTCGATGTAGAATAAACCTTCGGAAGGATAAACCATTCCTGTTTCACATAAGACGTCCAGGTTGCAGTTTTGTCGTTTTTTGCGCTTAAAAAAACTAAAAAGCAGGTCTGTTAAACTTCAATGCGAGCGCCACGTCCTACACGGATAAAAAAAGAACAAAAGAGATGTCCTCCTTGAAAATTCCAGAGACCAAATGTGTTGTGTCAGCATAGCCTGACAGACTGAGGGCCAATTTTCCTTTTTTTAACTTTTAAAGGTGCAGATTGACGCGTACCGCCCTGTTTCAGCGCGGCGCAGCTCTTTTCAATGTGCGTCCGAAGCGGAGCGGCTTTAAAGCTGCTCCCTACATCATCTTGGTACGAGCCAACCCACCCAGACGACGAAGGGATGGCCAGTTCCTCGCAGCATTTGTTAACGGTGGAAAAATACCACATATTCAACATCTTAACCTTGACACACATTTAATATCAAGTTTACAGTGAAACTGTTCCGAACCCTAGGGTGTTTTGTTAATTTATTCCTCCTAAGGTCTGTGGCAATCCGTGAAAGAGACACCCCCTAAAATTATAATTGGTACATTCCAGACTCTTTCATTCAGTTCTCCTCTCGCTCGGCAGTAACAGCTGAAAAAACCGTCCAGGTCATGAATGGAAAAGGAAAAACTAGTCCCGATCATTATCAAACAACCAAGAATTATGCTGTTTTAGGGCTGCCCCAAGGTAACTGGTGGGCAAGTAGGGTGTAATTTAAGTTTTCTCAATGCTACATTTGAGCAGAATTAAAGTTTTCCCTTTGAGCAAGCACGTTTTGGGAAGTAGTGTGGCGATCGTCCTGATCCAGGCCTAACTTGGCTTTATGACATGTTTGTGAAAAAATAACATGTTATAGGTTTTAACTTGTTGGAAAATGTATTTTGAGGACAAATAAAAGAAAGCTGTGGATTCTAACATCTCCATTTGGTTGCTTTCCTTCTTGGGTGGATTGGACCACCTGAAAACATCACCAAGTGTCTTCAGCTGCAGGTGGTTTGGGGGTGGTATTGCCCAAAACAACCAGAAAGGAGCAAAAAAATAGAAGAACTAAGAACTAGAATTGCCTTTTTGTTTAATAAGCTTAAAAGATAATCTAAACTCAGGTCAAAGAGGAAGCCCTGAACCTTAAAACAACAACCAAGTTTCATGTCAAAGCGAACCCTGGTGTTCTTCACTACAGTCTGATAAGCAAAAGCTAATTTAAGACTGTCTGTATGATGCTACAGACAGACTGGGTGCATTCTTGAACGTGTTTTTAGCATAAGGTGTTCACTGGACTGCTGCTACCCGATACCAGCACATATAATTACATTTGGATAGGCTTGGTACAAAATGTCAAAGCGGTGCAAACTTCGCTCTGGCCTTTTTCTTGCACAGCTCTACTCTGAAAGATGGTGTCATATACCATATTTTCCAGACTATAAGTCGCCCTTTTTTTCATAGTTTGGCAAGGGGTGTGACTTATACTCCGCAGCGACTTATATTAGAAATAAATTGAAATAAATACATTGTTAACCCTCCTGTTAAGTTCATTTGTGAGGAACAGAGATGATGTTCCTGGGTCAATTTGATGTATGAGGTATGTTAAGTGACTCAGAGAATCAGCAAACCTTTTTTTACAGTTAGATCTTGAAGGCTAAAAACATAATGTTCTATTTTCCAAGGATTCAGATTCAGAAATGCAATAAAAATGACAACTGTTTCTACAAATACAGGATGAAAACAGAGTATTAGTTGGCCAATGATGCTTCATGAAAGGCATAAATAAATAAGTATGACAAAGAATTAATGTGAAATTATGAGATAAACAGTCTGCTATGACTGTGTCATATGAGTTTGTGCAAGTTATTATATCTTTATTATATTATGTCTCAGATTTTGTCAAATAAATTTCGCGTCAAAATGCGACTTATAGTCCAGTGCGACTTATCTGTGTTTTTTCTACTTTATAATGCATTGTTGGGCTGGTGCGACTTATACTCCGGAGCGACTTATAGTCAGGAAAATACGGTAATTCCGTGTGCGCACAATCCACAATTATAAATTCTTCCTTCAAAATCCATTTTTCAACACTTGAATTGAAAAGGACGCTATCCATACGTCACTACCAAGTCTGAGTCCTGATTAAATCAGTTAAATCAACTGGTTTCACTTTCAATGTGCGTTCAATGGACGCACGATTTGTACATAGAGTCCAAAAAAATGATTTTAAAACTTGCGTAGCGGCTAATGAATACAGGAGTTTTGAATGTGTAGAGCCTGAAACATAAACTTTTCATTAAACATGGACACTTTAGCACGCGTTTCCAAGATCGGTGTAACGTAGCATGAGTGAAGCACTTTTTAAGTAACCAAAAACAAAACAAACAAACCAAAAAGGAACAAACCCTACACAGCATGAATTTTAATAAATGTGAATCGCAAAAAAAGTTTCAAAAAATGTCTCCCGGACAGACAGAGTCTAGTGAAGCAACATATACTTTAATTAATACACAACAGAAAGAAGACTACCATATATGTACTCTCTGGTTGGCTGCCTTGTGGTGCCTTTCTTGCATAGTTACAGTGCTCCCAAACTATCAGCTGTTGTTTGACACGTGCAGGGAGTGTGGCCTCTTCCAAATGTTCAAGGTAACCAAATACTTTTTGACATTCCCTGTACAATCAAACTGATCCCTCATGACTATCCTAGCTTGAAAACAACCATACTTCTTTTTGGTTCCTTTTTGTCTTTGTTTTTAGACGCACCAGACCCACAGGGCCCAGAAAAAGGGGCCGGCTCTGGGCATGGGGCAGCTACTTTCAAGCATACTCAAATCTATTGCCCTAAAAAGTAAAACAACTGCTCCACATTCCTTGTTTCTGATTTTTGGTATAGTAGTTCTTAGAGCTCCTCACCTTTTTCTGAGAAGTAAAAGAATAGCATTTTACTCTGGCAACTGAATATTATTTTCTTGTTTGGCTTGTCCAACCAGCTCAACGGCAAACATGGCTGTCATACTGCTGTCACCACTCTAATTTTTACAAGGAGTTTAAACACATCATGTGGTCAGTCTAATGATGACGCAACAGTAAGTAGGCTAACGACAATAACCTGAGAGACTATAAAACCGCTGATTCACAATGAAGCGTTTTGTCCTTATGGGCCAAAATAAGCCATTTCTGTTGTTGCAGTGAAGGAATGGGGGCACTGTAAGCTCCTCACGACACAGACACTGGGTTGTATATTTCAAACAGTGAAGGCCTCCTCCACTAGCTCAGTGTTTTTCAACCTTTTTTGAGCCACGGCACACTTTAACCTTGACAAAAATCCTGCGGCACACCAGCATCCATAAATTAAAAAAAGGAGAAACTCTATAGTCTGTATTGATGTACATTCCTTTCGCAATCTCACATGCATTTTTGTGATAATTGTGGCAGAAAAAGCTAGAAGTTGCAGCAGTTTTTTTCTAAAAGATGTAATAAAAGTTAAGTTAGTTTTCAGTAATATTTTTCAACTAAATTATTTTGTTCCACCAGTTTATTAACATGCAATTTTATGTAACCTCACAAAAAACCAAATATATTCTTTCTAAATAATGATTTATTTTTTAAATATTTTTTATTCAATGTTGGTGCAAAATCAGCTATAATTTTTGAACAATGATATCATAATATGTTTAATAAATTTAACACAAAAAAACTAACATTATGTTTATTGTAGCTACACAAAAAGTAAACATGTTGATGTTTTTTAGTTATTCTTTTGTCTTAATTAAAGATGAAGTCTTTAAAAACTTTAACAAAAGCATTTTATTTCTTTTTAGATGATTAAATTGTGTCAATTTAGTTTAATTGTGTCTGTTGGCCACTTCACCTTAATACATTTTTCAAGTGACTGAAGTCTGAAAGCGAATTTGTCCTTCAATCCAGACATTATTAGAAAAGTGTTTCAGTTAGAAAGATGACTTGGACCAAACTCTGGGATGTTTGGCTGTTAATAAAGACAAACCTTGAAGGGAACCTTGACCAGTCATGTACATTCTTGTTCCTGCTGAGGTACATGCTTGTATGGTCATTTTATGCATTAGTGATGTACAGTATGATGTACGAGTGTTGTTCCAATGGCTCCATGTCTTCGTCTCGGAGCATGTCATGACATGTCACCACTTGGCTGTCACCCAACCCCCACCCTCTACCTCTGACTCCCCCCAGCACACATTTGACAGAAGCACACAGATTTGCATCTTCAAAATCCCATTCCAATCTTCTTTTGATGTTTTCTTAAAAGCGTTCCCAGTGGTCTTTTGATTATGATTATGCAGTTTTTAGCCAAAATACCCAAAAAAAACGTGCTTTTTCTAGGACATAGTTGTCAGGAGCCGGGGCCAGGGCGGTTCATCTTTGTCTCACTTCCGGGTTTCGGGCTTTTATTTTGTTAACTCATGTTCTGTCTTCTGTTGGTTCTTTAGGTAACTTACCCCGGTCTTCACCGGCACCTGTTTACCCACCTGTTTTCATTTATGTGTGTGTATATAAGCTCCTGTTTTGATTTCACTTGTCACCGGATCGTTCTACTTGTTTGACCTCTGTCTTTACGAGCTTAAGAAGCCTTCCTTGGATTAAAATATCCTTTTTGATTCGAACTTCTGCCGTCCTGCTTTTGTGTCCGAATTCACACCTTTGACATTACGATCCGGTCATCATGGACGCAGCGGACGCAGGAGTTCCACGAACGAGCAGCGATGCCCAGGAGAGGGTCATTCTCCAGCAGGAGGAACAGCTAAATTACCTCAGGCGAGGTATGCTGGAGATGGCTGGGCGCCAGGAGCATCAGCTGACCATGATCGGTGATCGCATTGAGACATTGGCAAAGCAGCTCCAGCAGCCGCCGTCATCTCATCCGCCACATCACTCTACCTCTGCGCCGACACCGGTGATTCCAGTCCAGACGACGTCACTCGCCCCGGGGGTTCAACTGGCCCGACCAGAGAGGTTTTCCGGCGACTCAGGGGATTGTCGGGCGTTTATCACTCAATGCGAGCTCCATTTCGAGCTGCAGGCAGCCAGTTTCCCTACTGATCGGGCCAAGGTGGCATTTATAATCTCACACCTCTCTGACAGAGCCGGAGCATGGGCCACTGCGGAGTGGCAACGTGGAGGAGCGACCTGCGCCTCTCTCTCTGCCTTTCTCGACGCCTTCACCCAGGTTTTTCAACACACGAAACCCGGCAGAGAGGCGGCTCGGGCGCTGATGCGGCTGACACAAGGTAACCGTCGGGTGACGGATTATGCTATTGAATTCCGGACTCTCGCTTCAGAGAGCGGGTGGAACCCCGCAGCGCTTACGGACGCTTTTCTAGAGGGATTATCAGAGGAGCTGAAGGACCACTTAGCTCCCTTGGAGCTGCCCTCATCCCTGGAGCCTCTTATCGCCCTGGTGATTCGTATCGACAATCGACTGCAGGATCGTCGGCGGGGGCGCCGGGTGGACGTTTCCCAGTTCAGGGGACACCCTGACGTTTACGTCCAGCCCTCCCCTCATATGTCTTCTGTTACCCCCACAGTGCCTCCTGCAGCCCCGTTGGAGGAACCTATGCAGCTGGGTCGTGGCCGTTTGTCCCCCACTGAGCGTAGACGAAGGATGGCAGCAGGTGAGTGCCTTTACTGTGGTCAGCGGGGTCATTACTGTAAGAACTGCCCAAAAGCTTCCGCTCGTCATTAAAGGTGGGCACACTGACGAGCGGAGGCCAGGTGCCCGTCGATTCTAAATCCACCTCCTGTCTTTTGGAGGGTCACATTGTGTCTAAGGGTGGGGGGTTTCCTGTTCGGGCCTTGTTAGATTCTGGGGCTGAACAGAACCTTATGGATGCTGAGCTAGCCAGACAGGCCGGTCTTAGGACCAAGTCGCTTCCCCGCCCTTGGCGGGTGATCTCCCTCAACGGTGAGGTGGTCGCCACAGTTAACCAGATCACTGAACCTGTTCACCTCATCCTTTCTGGGAACCACCACGAGCATACCAGTTTTTTTCTTTTTGAGTCCCCTCATAATCCGGTGGTTCTAGGGTTTCCCTGGCTTCTGAATCACAACCCAGTCATCGATTGGCCAACCAATCGCGTAGTCAGTTGGAGTACTCATTGTCACGAGGCCTGTTTACGCTCAGCTCGGCATCCAGAGTCTGACTCCGCTGACCCGGTAGGGGAGCCGCCCTCACCTGACCTCTCCAAGGTGCCTCCTGAATATCATGACCTGGGGGAGGTATTTTCCAAATTCCGGGCTCTCTCCTTGCCCCCGCACAGACCGTATGACTGCTCTATTGAACTGCAGCCGGGTGCCACACTGCCCAAGAACCATCTCTATAGCCTGTCCAAACCTGAGAGGGAGGCAATGGAGCAGTACGTAACTGACTCTCTTCAGGCGGGCCTTATCAGACCTTCTTCGTCTCCTGTGGGGGCGGGGTTTTTCTTCGTGGGGAAGAAGGATGGAACATTACGCCCATGCATTGACTACCGAGGTTTGAATGCCATTACGGTAAAGAACCATTATCCTCTTCCACTTATGAACTCCGCTTTCGAGACGCTGCAGGAGGCCCGGTGTTTCACCAAATTGGACCTACGGAATGCGTACCATTTGGTTCGCATCAGGGAGGGTGACGAATGGAAGACCGCCTTCAACACGCATTTGGGACATTACGAGTATCTGGTGATGCCTTTTGGACTATCTAATGCTCCAGCTGTATTTCAGGGCATGATAAACGATGTACTCAGGGACTACATTCACCATTTTGTTTTTGTATACCTTGATGATATTCTTGTTTTCTCCAGGAGTCCCGGCGAACATAGGCGCCATGTTCGTCTGGTTCTTCAGCGCCTATTGGAGAACAAGCTTTTCGTCAAGGCAGAAAAATGTGATTTTCACTCCTCCAGTGTGTCTTTTTTGGGTTTTGTGATTGCGGAGGGGGAGGTGCGACCGGACCCAGCTAAGGTCAGCGCGGTGGTTGATTGGCCTGCTCCGGTCAATCGGAAGCAGCTTCAACGATTCCTGGGGTTTGCCAATTACCTACGCCGTTTTATTAGGGGTTATAGTTCGGTCGCGGCCCCCCTTACGGGTTTGACCTCCACCTCCTCTCCTTTTGTTTGGACAGAGACTGCAGAGGCCGCTTTCCGGCGGCTCAAACACCTTTTTACCACCGCCCCAGTTCTCATCCAACCGGACCCCTCCGCCCAGTTTATTGTGGAGGTTGATGCCTCGGACGTCGGGGTTGGAGCTGTGCTGTCCCAGCGGCAGGGTGCTGACAGCAAGCTTCATCCTTGCGCTTTCTTTTCCCGCCGGCTTACTCCGGCGGAGATGAAATACGACGTGGGGGATAAGGAGCTTTTAGCTATCAAGCTGGCGTTGGAGGAGTGGCGGCACTGGTTAGAGGGGGCGGGACAGCCTTTTGTGGTCTGGACGGACCACAAAAATCTGTCTTATATCAGGACCGCAAAACGGCTTAACCCGAGGCAGGCACGGTGGTCACTTTTTTTCGCTCGGTTTGATTTTGTGGTGTCGTACCGCCCTGGCTCCAAGAACATTAAACCAGATGCTCTCTCCCGACAACTGGAACCGGCTATGGAGGATTCCCTTCCTCAGACTGTAATTCCTGCCTCCTGTGTTCTGGGTACCCTCTCCTGGCAGCTGGAGAGGGAGATCAAGACTGCACAGGCCCGGGAGCCAGACCCTGGTGGGGGCCCCCCTAACAGACTCTATGTTCCCAGGGCCGTAAGGAGCCAGGTCCTCCAGTGGGCGCACGCTACTCGGCTTACCTGTCATCCCGGGGTACACAGGACGATCGCCTTCCTGCGTCGCTGTTTCTGGTGGCCCAGTTTGGCGAGGGATGCCCGGGAGTTTGTTTCTGCCTGCACGATCTGCGCCCAAAACAAGGTCAACAATCGACCTCCAGCTGGCCTGCTGCATCCCTTACCTGTTCCGAGCCGCCCTTGGTCCCACATAGCCCTAGACTTTGTGACCGGCCTGCCCTCATCTGCTGGCAGAACTGTGATCCTGACTGTTGTGGACCGATTTTCTAAGGCAGCTCACTTCGTGCCCCTGAAGAAGCTGCCTTCGGCCTCAGAGACCGCCAGACTCATTGTGGAACACGTGTTCAGACTGCATGGGATCCCAGTTGATATCGTTTCTGACCGTGGACCACAGTTCGTCTCACAAGTGTGGAAGAGTTTCTGTGCAGCTTTTGGCCCCACGGTCAGTCTCTCTTCTGGCTTTCACCCACAGTCAAATGGGCAGGCCGAGAGGACCAATCAAGACCTGGAGGTGGCCCTCCGATGCATCTGTTCCCGGCACCAGACCTCTTGGAGCACCCTTCTGCCCTGGGTTGAGTATGCCCACAACTCGATGACGTCATCTGCCTCGGGTATGTCCCCATTTGAGGGTTCTCTAGGCTACCAACCCCCATTGTTGCCAGAGCAGGAGAAGGAGGTGGCGGTGCCGTCGGTACAACACCTCTACCGCCGCTGCAGACGGATCTGGAGGGAGGCTCGCGCTGCTCTTCTTCGCTCGTCCGCAGCTAACAAAAGACTGGCTGATCGGCATCGGTTACCGGCGCCTACCTACGTGCCAGGTCAGTTAGTACTCCTGTCCACTGCCAACATCAAGCTGCGGACAGAGTCTAGAAAGCTGTCCCCACGATTCATCGGACCGTTCGAGGTGGAGAAGGTCGTCAACCCTGTGGCGATCCGACTACGCCTTCCTCGGTCCATGCGCATACATCCAGTTTTTCATGTTTCCCAACTCAAACCCCATGTTACTAGTCCTCTCCAGCCCCCTCCATCTCAACCTCCGCCACCTCGCATCATCGACGGTCTGCCTGCATGGACGATCAAACGTATCATGGACGTCAGACGTCGGGGCCGGGGTCTGCAGTACTTGGTTGACTGGAAAGGTTACGGTCCTGAGGAGAGGTCCTGGGAACCCACATCGAGGATGTTGGACAAAGGCATGCTCAGGGAGTACCACAGGCGTCACCCTGACAAGCCCGGTGGTGCGCCCTGAGGCACCCCTTGAGGATGGGGTACTGTCAGGAGCCGGGGCCAGGGCGGTTCATCTTTGTCTCACTTCCGGGTTTCGGGCTTTTATTTTGTTAACTCATGTTCTGTCTTCTGTTGGTTCTTTAGGTAACTTACCCCGGTCTTCACCGGCACCTGTTTACCCACCTGTTTTCATTTATGTGTGTGTATATAAGCTCCTGTTTTGATTTCACTTGTCACCGGATCGTTCTACTTGTTTGACCTCTGTCTTTACGAGCTTAAGAAGCCTTCCTTGGATTAAAATATCCTTTTTGATTCGAACTTCTGCCGTCCTGCTTTTGTGTCCGAATTCACACCCTTGACAATAGTTTCTGCAGAGTGCCAGAAGATCGTTAGAAATTCACCTCTGAGTTGTGGACGGGACTGTTGGTGTGGAGTAAACCCACCCCCTTCCCATCATCTATCTGTATACGTGCTCTCCTTGCTAGCTTGCAGACCCTCGCAACCTACTGGTGGAACTAAAATGGCGAGAAATATTGGAGCTATCCATCCCTACAGTTTTGATTCAGATGCCAGATCAGACAACTCTGACTGCATTTTTACATCTGTTCCTGATTCAAAACAGCTTGAATAAAGAAATACTCACAAATGCAGTTTTAAGCTTAATTTTCTTTATATATGTCCTTCATCATGAGAAAAAGGCCACAAGAACATGTTAAAGACATAAAAGTTCTATAACTTCCATGCCAATGCAACACAAGCACTTCTATCCCTATAGGTCATAAGTCTAAAATAGTGAAGCCTCTTCTGGACAAGTCTTTGCGAATACTTTCTTACAAGTTATTAAAGTTTTCTTATAGATTCTAATAAGTTTAGAGAACTTTTTTCTTTCATATGCCCCCCTCCCATGTGGTGCGTGCTTGACTTGTGGGATAAACCTCTAGGTTATGCACCCCAGATCCAGGCAGTTCTGATGGGATTAGTGAAGGCTAATCATGTGATTATCGGATAGGCTGATACTGCAAGGCTGCCAGCTGCCAGTTAGCTGATGTGACTCATCAGGATCTCCAGTGCCACAATATCCCAGAGGAGTACAGTGGCGCTGGGGGAATCCTGCACAGGCTTTAAAGAACACACGTATTTGTGTCATGCCAAAAATAAAGTCCCCTATTCTGATCGAACGATGCAGACTCAAAAACTTATAGGTATTGATTTTATTGCCGTATACAAGGCTGAAGTGTCAGGGAAAAAAGAAAGTCTACAGGTTTAATTTGAAAAGTTTTCCTAAACAACGTTAGTGTTGTGGAGATTAGGAGGCATGTGTGGCTTTCTATGTGAAACCCTGCAGTGAAAATATGGAACAATATGTTAATCCTATTATTTATGTCTGTCAAATGTGGACGTGATAGGTTTCCTGCTGTCGTTCATGCAGCCTCAATAAGCCAGAACCACCCACATTTGACTCAATGGAAAATTTAATGATATCAGAAAATGTTTCGACTTTGCACTTAACTATGTCAAGGAACTGATTCACCAGTTGTTTTCATCTGCTTCCTTTATGCAACATAGGACACTTTTTTTTTGGTTATCATCAGGTTTGGCTTTTGTTGTTTCCCATAAAAAAAGACCCACAGACACAATACAGAAATCTCATGTCAGGAATTTGACTACTTGACCAATGTCAGAATCTGTGTCACGGTCTTGCAGTGTGTCCTTGGAGGAAATGCACGTCTCTCAAATCCTGCACTGCATTGTGTTGCTATTCACAGCCACCGAGAGGATACAAAAAAATGTCTTGGCAGGTTACTCACAGTTCACCATGGAGAAACTGTGGGGTTTCCCTGAGCGACAGCCAGAACCAGCACTCAAAGCATGCAGCAGTCCTGCCAGAGGCAACTCAGCTGTGGGCAGGGTGCAGGGTGGCTATGGTCTGGACCCCAGGATCCTGCCATTGTGGAAATGTAAGTGGGGACAGAGTAGGAACGACTTGAGTTGTGACCAAAACTATGAGCTTCAAATAGCCAGGCCCTGGGAAACATTGCATGTTCTTTTAAGGAGGTCAGAGAACAGCCAAGGCAAGAGGGAAACAGAAACCAGGGTTTGATGGAGGGAACGGTAAATTGGTGGCTACTGTAAATATAGGCATCAGCAAAACGGACATACAGTTTTTCCAAGTGCTTCAATGTCTGCCTGCCTGCCACTGTTATATTAAGATCTAACCCCCAGCTTCACCTTCTCCCTCCTATGAATTAGCAGCTAGTGGTCAAACCCACCATTCATTATCTCCATTCTGGCCATCATGTTACCAACAGTAGTGGCGACTGAGGCAAGCCGCCGCATCAAATCTGCAGGCGGAGTTATTCTTCGAAGGACAATCAGTATCATAGGACCTTGTTTCTCATTAAACATTTTCCACTTCTCTGAATGATTAATTTGAAAATAAATGAAAAGAGAAAGTACAAAACACTGCAGTTCTAGTATCATTATTTATGAACTTGATGTGAGAGCTGCAATCCTAAAGCTGTTTATGAAGATTGAAAAAACATGGACTTCACCTGCTGACTGATTTATACTCTTTACTGCTAAATTGATGACCTAAGAATGCCAAAAACATTTATTTGTAAGGGGACATAACTGTAACATTGACTCAAAGCAACACACTGTAATTCATTTGACCTTAAGAAAATTGTAACGTGTGAATTATCTGCAATTTGTTTAATGGACTGTCTTAATAAAAGCTTGTGGTGATCTCAGTCATTGGTTTATATTGAGTCGATCTGAAGCCAGGTTATCAGCTCTGTGGTTACCACCTTCGCAGCCAGATATGACGTCACCAAACCAGCCGTTTCAGGAATGGACAAAAGAGCCTGAGAGTTGTTGGAACACACCCAGTCAGGTCATGATAAAGTTCTGCCATTTAACATAGGAGTAAATGACGTCTGACTTCATTGTGTCACCTAGTTAGAACTTAGTAAATGGATCTGCTTACTGATTCATCAATAGGTCAAGCCTCATGTCTACAATAGACCTCAATTATCCGATATTTCTTTCTCATATATTTCTGTTTCTCACTTCATCCATGGTAAATGGAGTATACTTACGTATAAAGCGATTTACTACCTACTTAGAAGGCCCAAAGGGCTTTACAGTCACAGTTCCATCACCCAAACACATTCACACACTGATGGTGGCTCCGTTGCTGGCGCCAACCTTTAACCACCAGTAGCAATGTGGAGTTCAGGTGTTCTTGACTCTTCAACACTTGAGCGAGCTGGGCGGACATTGAAACTGTGATCTTAAGATCAGACGTCCACAGCGTCTACCTCTGGACCATGGCCGCCCACATCTTTCTGCAGTCACATGACAACATAGCTCTTTTGCAGTATTGTATTAATTTGCACACTTTGGTAGCATCGCATCAATCACGGCTCATAAGAGATAATGAACCTTTACGTTTTTTTAATGAAATTGGTTGCAATTCAATTACTGCACATGATGTAATATTTAAGAAAAAATTGAAAAATAAACAGCAAGTAGAATCTATAGGTCACAAAATAATGAGGAATCATGTTTTTTTTAATTCTGCACAAACAAGAACAATAAAATCCCAATTTAACAGATTATGAAAACACAACATTAGCTCTGGATAAATTACTTAGCTAACTAAAAGAGTTTCAAACCTGAGAAGGCCTTACATGGCCGCAACAGTACAACAGAGGACATTTGAGGCTTTTCAATGATACCAAATGTGAAGGGGTGGGGCTTTGGGAATTGTAGTTTTTGGTGGATTTTTGACTGGACAAGTTTTTTTTTCTCTGGTAAAAACCCAGACGTTTTTCTTCATGATATAGCTCCTTTGATTATGTTGACAAATGAGAAGTCATGCTGGAGTCAGCCAGCCTGTGTGTTAAAATCAGCAGAACACAGGCATTGGGTCTCGTCAACTGAAACTCTTTAAAGTGAGGAGTCATGTGTGGAGGCTGGCTGATGTTAAGTGAGAAACCTCTTTCTTTTTCCACCGCACACGCACGCAAATGCAACCACACAACCCCGGGCTTTCATGCAAAGCAAAATTGCAAAGCTGAGAAATCTCTCAAGCTCTTGGGCAGTCCCCCCCACCACCCACCCCCACACTTACACAAAAGGACACTGCTCTCCTCAGCTCCGCAGCCATCACATCAGCACTATAACTCTATTAGGCACAGCTCCAGGACACGCCGAGCAACTCGTAGCCCACAATGGCATCATTGTCAGTTGGGATTGCTGCCATTGTGATCCATGCTGCAGGATTTATTCCCCTCCTCCCGTTTTGGGACCTTTAACTCTGACCTCAGCTAACATCTCACATGCTTTGGGAGCAGGAGCTTGTGAGATTCTGTGCCTCCCAGGTCTTAAAAGCGTCATAATAACCCATTCCTGCTAAGTGGCTCCTCTCTGCAGCAGCGTGGGGTTATTCAGGTGAATCATCAGGGGTGGAAGGTGTGTGCGTACGCGTGTGGATGGCAGCGGTCTCTGAATAAGAAGTTGTGGTTGGACTGATTGACCCAAAGGTCACTTGGAAGGCATGAGAGGAGCTGCCTAAATGGCCCTTTTCTCTCCCTTTTTTTTGCCCCTGGCCAGCATCTTCATAGTTATTTATAAGAGTGTGGGAGAGCAATTGGGGCCGTTCTAGACCCGCCAGCCCTCTTCCTCGTGAGGACTGGGCTGGGCCGATGCGCCTGCCATTAGCTCGCTCTGATATGCGTGCAAGTGCTTGCAGACTTTTAGGAACCCCTCCCAGAGCAGAGGACAGGACACTGTTGCGAGGCAGATTTGGACAATAAGGTAGATTTCACACAATAGCTGCCAGAGGTTTGATGGATGCCTCTCAGGCATTTAAATCCCACGAAACTTCAGGAAACTTGAGGCCGCCTTCGTTGTTCAAAAGCAAAGTAAGGTTGAGGTTTAATGCAGGGTATCATTTGCGCCACTTCACTAAAACAGTCAAACAAAGGCATTCCAAGTCTATGCTACTGTGTTTCTTTCCAGGCCCAACCAAGATATTACCTATTTAGTTAAAGATGATTGGCGTATACAACACAAGAGTTTAATTTTCTGGCGCATAACTTTTCCTTCCTAGAACTGCATTTCCTTTTTACACCACTGCAGCTCTCTGCCAGTGTAAGGCACACCACATTTCTTTCCCCTGACAAAGTTAAATTAAGCTTGAATTTCATGTTGAAGTCAAATGTTCATGATGTCATGGTTTGAGGACAGAATGACTTGGTTTGTCTGTTGACTGAGAGGGCCTATTCTTGCATGTTTGGGTGGGAGTGTGGCATATAATTGCAGAGCGGGATAGCACGGAGGTGGTGGTGGTGATGGGGGGGTGTGGGGGAGGGAGTGAGTTAGCACGCAACATGAGTTCTGGCCCAGTGTTGATGGTGTTGGATGCCAAAGTTGTCCAGAGGGCTGCAGTGCGTGTGTGTGTTAGTGTGAGGCCGGCTCTGCTGCAGGCCTGCACCTCTACTGCACACATCTTTCATTTGCACACGCCCAAAAGCTCAGGGAGGCCAGGGCAGTTTGGAGTGGGAATAGATGGCACTTTGAGAGGGATGCTTTGTAGTTACACGGTTGCTATGAGAATCCAGATCCCTTTTCTTGGCTGCGACGTGCAAATTTCTCTGTTAAGGAAGCACCATCGCATTGTTTGGTTGTCGAGTTAGTCGTTAGGGAGCAACCGGAACCGCTGTACACGTGTTCCAGCCATCCGAGGATTACACTGATCCAGAAATCTTACAGTAGGAGAGGAGAATGGAAAGCTTAGTTGGCCTTTTCATATCCTCTCAGTGGGAGGTAGAAAGCCAAGACCTCTAGACATGGGCTTGCACTAGTGGGTGTTAAAAGGGATAGGGGGGGCTCTCAACTGCCAACCAGATGGATAACCAAGCCCTGTGTATTTAGGGAGATCATATGGGATAACCCTGTAGAGACAGATTGACATTTTGCTGACAAAACAAGCCACCCCTGTCCGGCACGCAACAAACCCCTGCCTGCTCACCTGTTGCCCACACACTCGGTTATTTGCTTCTTAGAGAAGTTATTCAAACACTCATACACTGATCAGGAAGTCATAACAAGACACGGATAGGTCACAAGATCCAGGCTTACAGATCTCCTGAGAAAACAGCTCGCACCTGAGCAAATGACAAAGCCTTGAGCCCACAGGGACACAAATGAAGTTAATTTCTGCGTCATGCATTAGGATCTAAGCTAGCCTTTTAAAACCATGCATGTCCCAGAGGGCTAAGAATGTCATCATCTGTTTGACTTTACCTGGTTTGACCTGATTTTATCTGGAAAAGGAATTAGAGCACTAAAAAGATCATGAGTCATTGCTTTACACTAAAGCAGGCCTGCACAACAAACTCAAGTGGTAAATGTAATACGATGCCATGTTGATAAATGAACCATTTTAGCCAAACTACTCCACTCGGGCCACAGAGCAAAAACAATTTTAGGCATGAGAACTGAGTAAATGGGGCCCAAATTTGGCAAAAATCACTGTAGTAACTCAGAGATTTATGACACATGAAATCCCCCCCTAACACAACACTAACTTACATTATTATACAGCTTGTATCCACACTCACTGTTCCAAAATACTGAGTAGAGTTATTGTCACAACAAATTAAAGCAAATGTATATGGTCCCTCACCTTTATGCCTGGTTTTGTGGCCTTTTCCCTATTCTTTTGATCTCAACACAGGAGATTCTGGGCAACAGATGACTTTGCTGTGAAAACGCTGACTGCACAGACTGCAATTGTCATGGTGACACGGGGAAATGATGCCAGAGGCTGTTTACTTTATCTGATTCTTGTGACCCAGGGAGGTTTTTTTTTATCCTGCAGGATAAAATTTAAATATTTATTGCATTTGCATGACTTAAATTAGATAAAGCAACACAGAAGAAAGTGGCTCCAGGATTTAAGTACTCATGCAATAACATTAAATGAAAAGGGAACAAATTCAGTGTACACCTGTAGTTTGCAAGCAGGGTGGAAAAAAGTCACAATTGAAAAAAAAAAGACCTCCATTTCTTACTTCTAAGGTTTTATGCAACCAGACATATAACAAAGTCATCTGGTTCCTACCAGGTCTGCAAGAAAGTAGATACAACCTCAAATGAACCGCAACACATGACATATTACACCATGCAATTATTTATTAAACAAAAATAAGCCAGAGCCAAGCCACAAATAATAGAATCAATGCCATGGTCCAGTCAAGCCAAGACAGGCTGAAATGCTTCAGCAGGACCTGAAGAGAGCTGAGCAGGAGCAAATGCCCAGAAACCTCAAAGAGCTGGAGCAATGCTGCGATAGTTCCTCCACAGTGGCACAAGTGGCCAAAAAGTCACACAGAGAACAATTACTTTAAATTACGGGTTCCAGAGTAGGTTCTACGCCAAATTGACCATAGTGAACTTATATTTTTACACAGAACTACTGCTAGGGTTGGTTTTGCTAAATCTTCCAGCACTTTGAATACAGGATTGTAGAACCAACTCAGATGGACTGGGGGAGTAATTAAAAAAAAAAGTCACGTCTGTATTTGTTGTTGTTTAATTCTACGTTCAAATGGACTGAAAAACCTAGAAGAGATACATTGTTCCAAAAAAGATAACAGTCCGACCAAGAACACAAAAACAACAACACAAAAAAAGAAAAACTGCCACCTCTGGACACCAGAGATGCCACTCTGACATACTGCAACTCCTCGACCGTTCACACAATCGACGTGAATCTGCTGATTCCGACGCAGAGAAAAGCTGCTTTTCTTGTCAGCTATGCAACACATCACCATGTTAAGTGTTGCATATCGGCGCAAAGTCGCTTATTAAATCTCCAGTGTTTAAGGGAGAAATCAGTTTCCTTTAACTTACTGCTGTTGTTGCTAAAATGCTGAAATATAACAAAAGTAGCCTTACCACACCAGTTTAGTTTGGGCTTTTCGAAGCATTTGAAATCAGAAGAAGTATAAACTAGATCAGTTTTCAAAGTAAGAGCTTTGGACTTGTTCAGTAGACAAACAGTGCATATTCACTCTGTTACGCAAAACAGCTATTGGTTTTTCAAAAACCTATTTTTTATACTCACAACCTCTGTAGCGGGACAACATTTGAAGAGATCTATCCTTTTTTATCTTTAGTTTTTGTTGACCTTGAAATTGCACAACAAAAAGGGGGTGGGATTGTATGATTGACATTTGACAGTCGAAACCTCAGCTCTCCTTTGGAGTTCTCCACCAACTGTCAGGCTTGTTTGTATTTGGAAAGGTTATGGTTTGATTATAGCTGGCCAAGATGATTATTGCCAAAGAACTAAAACAACCTGGCTTCAAGCTGGCCCTGTGGAAGCCAGAAAAGTTAATTATTCACCTGTGATGTGATCACATTTATAGCCACTAAAATCCTTTTTAACTGAATTTTGAGGGAAAATGTAGCCATGACATCGACGACAGTGGGAAACTAAATTGACTTCAATGTGAATAGGGGCCCTGGAACAGGCAACCTGTCCCAGGTGTACCCGTTTTTGCCCAACAGTTGCTGGGATAGGCTCCAGCAACCCAATGACCCTAAAAAAGGATTTGGCAGGTTTGAAAGGTGAATGGCATAGACAAGACTTGGATAGGGATTCTTTAAAAACCAGGTCATTTACCGTCTCCTAAACAATTAGGGCTCTCGCTGGCAAGCTGAGCTACCAAGCTGTGGGTTTTCATAAACTTCCATGTATGGTGCAACTGTTGCTTTTTGCCCCCTGGGGTGTGTTCTACCTAAACCTGACGTCCTCTGAACTCTATAAAAATGTGCCTGTTTTTGAAAAACCGTTGCGTTTGTAGCAGCCCAAATCAAACCAGCGTGTTGTCACATGAGTTTCCTGTCCATCCATACACAAGTACATTCGTGAAATATTCTGTCTAAAATCAGTTATGAGTATTTTAACTAAATGACATTTGCCCCACATCTCAGAACAGCAAACCAGCCGTAGCTACTGACAGAACTAACATGACGAGTTGGTTTCAGCTTAACTGTGCTTTGTTCCACTGTTTTCAAGCTCTTTCTGTGAAATCCCCTTAAGTGAAGACAAAGATGGGCTCACGGAAAGGGGCCTCGGACTGTTTGGTCGTTTAGTGAGGGTGGCTGCTTAAGGTTTAAGGCCCTCTTAAGCTCATATGACCACTTTGACAATTAGGCCTGTCACAGAGGGTCGGCTTTTATCAACACAGCAAATGTCAAAAGGTAATTGGGTCACAAAGAGCCTGTGCTGGGTTTCAGCTGCAGAGGCGTGTAATGAGACGTTGAGGGTGAAGTGCAGACGGTCGGCTAAACAAAGACATCGGTGAGCAGGCAAGCTGGGAGGCATGCACATAGAAAAAAAAAAAAAGAATCCCCAAGATCACATAGATGGTTTATGTTGCATGTCTAGCTCTTCTCAGTTTGATTACACTCATCGGGCGCAAAAGATATGTTACCCACAGAGATTCTTCTTTGTGCTATTTTTGTAGAGGCTGTTGCTTGTGGGCTTGTCTCCGCACAATTCAGCCCTGTCTTGGCCTCTTTCTGTCCTGCATACACACACGCACTGCTCCTCCTCTCCCCGT
Source organism: Oryzias sinensis (assembly GCA_037389245.1). Taxonomy (NCBI): domain Eukaryota; kingdom Metazoa; phylum Chordata; class Actinopteri; order Beloniformes; family Adrianichthyidae; genus Oryzias; species Oryzias sinensis. The sequence continues at coordinate 17,532,946 of CM074494.1, forward strand.
CTTTTCCTCCCCACCGCTCCAGCCACATCGCCGCTCTGAGTTTGTCCTCTCATTCCTGGGTGCTCTGCGAGCTAAACCGAATGAACAACACAATCCGGAAACGGGGTTTCCAGCCAAAATGGTGGGAAGGAAAATCCCTTGACTCGCTCTGGCAGGAAAGAAAAGAGGGGAAACGGTTGAGCAGCCATTTACACTTTTCTTTCCTTCCCGTAAATTGCTATGCTTTTGCAGTGAGAGTAAAACTGTAACCTGCATGAGGGCACCCTCGGAAACTGCATGTGGTGGTTGCTTCACAACCTGGGGGCAGAGGTTAACTTATCTTCAGCCCAACAGCTCATAGATCAGCGTAAGTCAAACTGGTGGGCAGTTGTCTGTATGGAGGCTTAATGGAACCAGTCTGGGGTTCATGGACGGGGGGAAAACACAGGTTAAAAGCTGGGTCGACATCCGAACCACAGTGTTATCTGGATACCTCGCCATGGTGGCCACTCACAATCAGGCTGCGGTGAGACCGATGGGCTGTCTGGCAGCCAGACAGCCAGAAAAAATATTCTGGAGAAACTGCCTTTTTGGTCAAGGTGGTAAAGTGTTCAATCTTTATTTGTCAGAGGATGTGGTCAGACCTCAGCTGCAAACACTCAGGTTCAGAGCAGTATGTTCCTGTGCAGCACCATTACAAAAAAAAACATTTAAAAATTCTCTTTTGGATCGAAGAAATAATGTCCAAAAGCTTCACAAAAGTGTTTGAGTGTGCTGCCACTCACATACCCGGCAACGTCTTGTTCAGTTTTTACAAAAGGAGGGACAGCCTGTCTCACAAGAACAGCGAGTAACATGAGATGGGGAACCACACAACCGCTACATCAGTAAAACGGGAACCCAGAGTCACTGTAATTTGGTAGACAGCTGGTTAACCACTCCTTATAATGGATGGTGTTTCTGTTTGGCCTAAGGCGTTGGAGCTAAGGCCATATGCAAACACGGCAGGTCAGGATCGAGTTTAGAAAATGCTTCTCCATCCTCTCCTTACCGTATTTCAATATGAAAACCAATGTCTAACATATCGTTAGCTGTTCTCCCCTCTGGGATTTTTTGCTTGCTTTACACCAAAATTAGCATCTTATGTAAGAAAGTTAGATTTTTCTCGTGCATACATCAGCCAGAGCCCAAGAAGTTGTTGAAAATGTTCGCTTTTTTGGAACGGGCAGAGGAGGGGGCCACCTAACCCTAGCCAGTTTTTCAAAAATATACAAAATTCCAGAAGTCAAATGTCTCGTATTGCCGCTGGAGGCCCTGCAGTTCTGCAATTTGGCGCATTGGGACTACTCCTTCTCACTTAATCGAGCAGTCTTTACGTTCTTCTAAATACTTTTTAAATGATTTCAAAAAGGATTTCCTCTTTTTATTAACTGAGTTGAACCAAACCCTGGCTGCCTCTTTAACTCAAACTCTGTCCCTTGAAAACTCCTTTTAGTGAAACAAATGTTTGATGTGTCTTTGCAAGATTTAAGTTTTGTGATTACATTACAGATAATAGAATAGATTTCCAAATACAGTCTGTCAAGTATTTTAGACAAAACAAAAAATAGGGTGATCCTTTTATCAGCAAACGGCAAGCAGGGAAAAATCTATGATACCAAGAATGAACAACTTGCTGCAGAAAAGCTGTTTGACACCCAACATCACAGTATTATGTTCCTCCAACTAAAACTTTTTAGGTTACATTTTTTATTCTTTAATTATTTTTTTCATGATTTTTTTTTTGTTTTGTTACAGTTTTGAAGCTGGATGTATGATGCTAACTGTCCTGTGAATTCTTTTTGCAAAAGACTCACTCTGATGAAAATTGTGGTTTTGGTGTTTTTAATATGTTCCTGATGGATTTTTCTCATGATGTAGTACAAACAGAAAGAATGTCTTTTCTGAATATTCATTCATATTCAAATCATTCTATTGCTATTGGGAAAAGCTTGTAGATGTGACGTGGAAGCTACAAGAACAAGCCACAAGCTCGCTGCTCCACTCCATTCTGATGCATTTACATGCAAACAAATAGATCCACGTACGTCTTTGTTTTCCTCGTCTCAGCTGGCGTCTGGCTCAAAACTGTACGGCTGGATAGCTCCAAAACTGCTCGCCTTTTTTGTTTCACTGGTAATGTTAGGTTGGGGTTCTAAAGGGCTGTAAGCTAGCAGGAGAGCACATGAACAACTGGATGAATGGAAGTAGGGGGAGGCTTACTCTGAGCCAATAGTCCCACCCACAACTCAGAGCTAACCTTCTGATGAACTCCATCTAATTTTATGATTTAATGATTATTAAATGAACTCCTATACATTGGATTATTTTAGTCCCAAACCATTCTAGTCCCTCCACCATGTTAGACCATAAAAAGAGCTTAATTTTGTTGCCTGTTTAAATTGGATGCACTTCTACTCCTTAGACAAAACATTAAACACATTCCCTCTAAGGTGCAAATTTGGAACAAATTCTACAAGCACTATTTGCACCTGCATGTATCCGTCCTTCACTGTGACTAAGCCTGCACCTTTCCAGATGGCACAGCCTGCCTGCCCGGCTGTAAAATATGCACCATGCATCCTCACAGCTGCAATACAAAGAATCTTTTCTTTGTTGATGTCCTAGCATTGTTAAAAAATAATGCCCACATCTTTCTGGCAGTTAAGAAAATTAAAAACACTCTGTTTGGGTTAAAGCTTGCTGTTTATTATTCAGTAAGGTGAGTTAAATATGATTTTTAATTTTAGGGTCACACTACATGTGTCTGCACTTGCTTACTTGATATTCAATTATAATTGTCCACTTTAGCTTATATAAATGCTGTGGTTCTGTTTGTGTTTCAGTCAATTCTTTTTTTCCCGTCCCCATATATAGGATTTAGTAAATGCCCCTTTAAATGATTACATCATTTCTTTGCTCATTTTCTTCCCCCTGGTGTTCCTTCATGGCGAATCTTTTCTGCCCAGAGACAATTGGTTGAGCAAGTTAGAGTGCCACCTCCTGATCCGCTGCACCACAGCATGTTGAGCCTACTGCGTTGTACATCGCACAGCCCTGGGATCAGTTGAAGCACACATCTGCTCCACAATGCAGCACATTTTCATGGTAGGAAACTGCAGAACAAATTCCAGGGCCCCTTTCCCTCAGTATGAAAAGCCTGGTCTCACTCCATTACATGCTACTAATGTGGGTCAGGAGTTTCCATGGTGCTCTTGTGCCACCTAGTGCCGAATATTTAGACAAGAACTCTGCATTCTTGCAGATTTTTGACTCTGATTTCCGTTGTCAGTAGAACTCTGCAGATTGGGACCTTTGTCAATGCTTATTGTCCACTCCGTGGCCTAAATGAGGCCATTGTCAAAACTGCAAAGCATCCAAACAGTGCTTGCATATCTTTGTTATCCCCTCCCATAACAACAAGCCCAGGAGGCCAGGAGTTTTTAGCATGGTCGGGTTTGATTACATAGTTACACTGTATTTCTATATTTATGAAACTTGCCTGTGCTTGTTTGGAGCTTTGGCACTCACGATGGTTTTGTTTTCAGATGCACTGGTCAGGGAAAAACTTGTCACCAAAAGATCTAAGAAAGTGACAGAACTGATCAAGTCTGGTAAAAAAATAAAATAAAATGAACACCAAACTGTTATTCTATTAGATAAGATTTGGTTCACATATTCAAATTGACTTGATTTAAACATCATTTGCATCCTTAAAACATTTTTTTGTTGTTACAGCATAGCAGTATTGCAACTTTTATTTGTAAATGTCATTTCTGACCTTTTACTGCAACTAGAGCTCACTGCTCTGTAATGCTTGTAATCCGGCAGGATTGAAAAAAATGAAATTCTTCTACTTCTATACTGTTGACACACAGATTTGCTTGCCATTAAATAGCAACACACCTGTTCCTATGTCTGGGTGGGGTGAAGGCATGATGGGGAGCTTAGTTACAGGGTCAAACCCTGAGGAGACAATTCTGGCACCAAGAAATTTGTTGAATTTGGCTCAGTTTTAAGTTTGAAAACGAAAAGTTTAAATTCCAGATATTTTTTGGCTCTAATAATAATAATAATGGATTAGATCTATCTGTGCTTTTTCCAGACGCTCAAAGCGCTTACATTGTGTCCATTATTCATTCACTCCTCATTCATACTTGGTGATGGTAAGCTATGGTTGTAGCCACAGCTGCCCTGGGGCAGACTGACAGAGGCGTGGCTGCCATTAAGCGCCTACGGCCCCTCTGACCATCACCTGGATCATTCATACACATACACACCATCACTGGGATCATTCATACACATACACATACACATACACACGCCAGCGGAGCCACACTGGAGGCAAGGAGGGTGAAGTGTCTTGCCCAAGGACACAACATTTGGCTGGTGGGAGCGGGGAATCGAACTGCCCGCCCTTCGATCATTGGATGACCTGCTCAACCACCTGAGCCACTGTCGCCCCACTGTTGCTATCGCTCTATTCTGATGTCCAGTTATGTGATTTTAAAACAATAGATGTTTGTATCCATGTTCATTTCAACTGCTGTAATGCTTTATCGTATACATTTTTTTTCTTTTAGAAAAACATCCTAACAAGAAACCATTGCACTAATTTTAAGGTCACTGCATTTGTTTCCTGTCAATTTTTACCAATTTTAAGATTTTTTTTTTTCATTTTTAAAATGTTATACTATATATCAATAAATAAACTGGCTTTCCTCATACGTTTTTATCCCCATAAGCGACTTCAAGAAGTCCGGCTGCAATCATCTTTCGATCTATTTTAAAAACAATCCCAGTTGTCTTTTGATTATGATGATATTGATTTTTTGCCTAAATCAGAAAAAACCTGTTGCTTCTTCAGGAAATAGCTTATGCAGAACAGCAGCAGTAATTCTTTAGAAATCTGCAACAAGAAAATGTTAGAACTTTTCTTTGGAATGGGAACATTAGGCTTCCTCTGCTGTCCCCAAAAAAACGAAAGAATTTGACATTTAGAAAAAATGGCACTAAATGTATTTTTATGAATCAGTTTTATTTTCAGAACGCTGTGCATTCACAAATAATTTTGATAAAATGCTATTTATTAGGTTTTCGCTTTGGAAAATGGGTGGGATCATATTTGCAGTTTAAAATAAAAAAAAGCAGTGAGTATGCGTCTGTATTGCATTGATGATCCCACACTAGTGGTGAGGGAATTTGGATATACTGTAGGACTTTCTTTACACAGAGTTTGGAGTTTCTGTGTGGAGTTTGCATCATCTCCCTGTTCATGCTTTAGTCTTCTCCGGGGACTCCGACTTCCTCCCACTGTCCACAAAAACATGCTTCATAGGTTAATTGGTTACTCTAAATTGCCCCTAGGTGTGAATGTGAGTGTGCATGGTTGTGTGATTGTGGGCCTGTGGCAGACTGGTGATCTGTTCAGGATGTCCCCTGCCTTCCCCCATCAGTGGCCGGGATAGGCTCTGTCCCTGAAAGTGACAAAACGGGTTTAGAAGATGAATGAATGTAGGACTTTCTCTTTGAGAGGAGAAGCACCACCTTGTTTCAGCTTATAAATTAAGATTGATTTGATTTATTTTAAATGTCACACTTATTAGATACTTAAAATATGTGTTAAAGATGACAGAAAAACAGCTTGGACACTGCTTCAGGTCAGTCATGACTATTTAGATGCAGGATACAGGAGAGCAGGCGGCAAGGTTACACCATCACCCCATGTACTGACAGCAGCAACGGGACCAGTCAGGGTGACGTGGACGCCAGGGGATGGGGAGCACAGATCTCAGACAAAAACAGCTCATAGAGGAAGAAGACCATGTCCAAAGGTGCGACAAGTGTGCAAAGAAGCCAATGAGACTGAAATTACACTATAAAAACCAGCACCTTAGAAATAAGTAAAAAAATTCTTACCGGGAACCTCATCAAATTTCCTTCATCTATTGTGGGATAGCGTAGCATCAAGTACAGATACAAAACGATTTTAAAATGGCTGCTTCAAACAGTGAAACAGCATTTGGTGGATAAAGCTCAAGTAATAAAGAATGAAAACAAAATTAAGTAAGGAAAATCCAGGATAAAGACGACAAAACATCAGTCCCGCGCTGTTGAATCAATCTCCACACAAGTTATCCTTAATCTCACCTTGAATATATGAGAATTGTCTTAAACTCTGAAGACAGCATGACGAAAACCTGAATAATATTATCAAAAATTTCATATTCCTAAACCATCAAGCTTAAACTGAGACATTTGAAGTAGTAGCTCTACTTTACAATTATTTATTTAGATTTACATTATTTTTATTTTATCATTTTGGAAATATCTCGTCAAACGTTTCATAAAGTAAACCAAATTAGCCCTTGTGCTATCCTAGGGACTTTCACATTCGGAGTGGGGTCGTCTAGACCCCACAAAACCTTTTTTCTTCAAATATATGTGATTTTCACTGGTGTCCATGGAATACATGAAATCCTCTTCACCTTTATCCACCTTTGTCATGGTAGGAAGAACCCGTGAATGTAAGGATCAGGTCATCTGGACCCCATAGGGTTGCACAAGGTTAAGAAATGCTTTGCTTAAACTCTTACCTGCAAATAAAGCTTGCATTGTTCATGTGGACGTTGTAACTAGTGCAGTCCAATAGGTGGCAGTATCGAGCCACCCACAGTGTAGGGACTTGCTGCAGCTTCAAATCCTCTCACAGTTTTCACTTAGCAAAGCCTGTTTGAAGGCCACAGTGTTTTGCTGTGGTAAATGTGGCCTTTCAGGATGAAAACCTGTTTGATTTTTAGTATTTTTGCAACAGAAAGAGTCTGAGTTAATATGATTTGCTCTGTCAGAGGCCACATTTCTATCTTTGTAGAGAGATCCAAACCAAGAAGTGTCGGGGTCTTGATGGGGGATCCTTTTTTTAGTTTGAGCTGCTGGCACGTTGAGCTTTCGTCAAATCCTTTCTGTCAAACAACTGTCTGTGATGCGTTCAGACTCTGTTTATTGCAACGCCCTGCTGCTCGTGCCCTCTAATCCCAGCTGCTCTGACCTCCGACTCCTGATGGACTGTGACACATGGGGACACCCGGTGAACTCTTCCTGGGTAAGCTCATTAACTTCTGAATGTCTAAGCTAGCAACTACAAATAGACCTCGGTGTTGGAAACTGGATTAAAGGGATGTGTTAAGCCTCTGACTTTATTCGGGTTCGTTTTTTTTTTTTTTTTTTAAGGCCCATGATACATTCATTTCTAAAAGGTACACAAAGCACACATTCTTAGCTCAGACTGACCCTTAAATAAGATGAAAGGCTGCAAATGAGTTTTGAACTGGATGAGGTTGATCTTTAAGGCATTAAAGACTGTGGAGACAGTAGCATGACAGGCTGTGTTTGGTTTTCACAGTCATTAGATGTCACTTTACCCCCACAATGTAAGTTTTTAGTTCTTGATGGCTAAGCCAGCCAAAAAGTTAGTTTTTCCTCATCTGCACATCAGCACTACTCGTTTTTATGCCCATCTTCAGATTACAGTAAATGTTCTTTTACTGTAAGGTTGAAATACAGAGAAAGGGTTTGAGCATCATTTTTTCTTTGCTTAAAAATGTTTTCTGCTCTACCTTCAGCAGCAATAGCAGTTATTTATTTACTTCATGACTGTGGCTATGTCCGAATTCCCTCCCGAAGTCCCTACTAAAAATCCATACAGCGCATGAATATCTAGTCAAATCAATTTGAACACCGTACTCACAACTTTATTGTTTTTTTTAAATAGCAAATATGATCTGACAGATATCCTGAATGAAAAACCTAAAACAAAATGTCATTAAATGAAAACTATTCATTAATCCACCATGTTCTGATGATAAAAAAAATTGGATTACAAAATTAATCACATCACATGAAAAAGAGCTTAATTGCAATGCATTGTGTTCTATATTCGCCAATCAATGCACACTGGTTTTCACAGAGACTTCTGGGAAATTTCTAAGGCACTGGATTTGGGAATTTTTTGGACAGCCCTACAAAACGCCAAATGTACAACACTGTGTACTAAGTGGTACGTAGTCAAGGAATTTGGACACAACTGTTTATGTCAACGCCATGGTTGAATTCTGAGACATTTCCTGCCATTTAGATGTTCAGAAGGATCCAGTGCTTGGCCCAGTTTCAATCATATCTTAGCTGTAGGACAGGAGGACTCATATCTGCACCTGTATATTCGGGTTGTTAGATGAGAGGCTCCAATATGTTGAGGATTTGGTGTGATCATAGCGTCCTCTCCAGAGGAGACCAAAACTTTGACGCTTATTCCGATCATCTTATCCTGACAGTGTCATGCGGACACTCTGGATTACAAATTGGAAGCAAACTCAGAAATACCAAATGTTGCAGTTCTCCAAATGGTCACTGGGTGAAGGTTTCAGACAGGAGAAAATTCTCATAACATGCTGAGATGAAGAAAAGTCTGATTTTACACTGAAATTAATTATATTTCTTTGTTTTTAAAAAACAAAATGTTTTAATATGGGGGAGGGTAATCAGTCGTTTCAATTTTAATTAGAGCTGTATTTTCTGCATTATTGGGGCTGTGTCTTTTTATTAGCACGTTGGTAGACCCATGGGAGATTCAACAAATCTTTCCTTTTACTTCATCTAGACAAATATTAAAACACAGTTTTAATAACTTTTTATAACGTCCACATGAACAATGCAAGCTTTATTTGCAGGTATGAGTTTAGGCCTCGTTTTCTGCATCCGTTTATTTTCTGTAGTTAAAATAGTCACGCAAATAGGTCAGGATGGCTTTAATCATGATTTAGTAACCCGACGACAGCTTCTCCTTGCAGAGAAATCAAAAGAAGTGGCCCCACAGCTTAAAGATGTTTTGTGACTGTCTGCTGGGGGCAGGGAGGTGGCATCAGGGGACGGCAGCCACGTGACTACGGCTGTGGGGATTGGCGGAGCGCAAATGTGACATCACAGATCCTCCCACTCCCTCCCCTCCTGGCCCAGTCTCTCCCCGCTCCTCTCCTCTCTCCCTCCTCTGCCTTTCCTCAGCATCCCCCCTCTCGGAGATGGCGTTTGTCGGTGTTGCTCAGGCATCTGGGGCCTAGTCTGCACGGATTGCATCCCCTTCCAGCTGGTTATTTTTATTTTTTAGGGTTAAGGGGACAGGCTGTGTCCTTCATTACTTGTGCACCCTTGCAGCTCTCCCGTTGCCCTCTTCTTCTCTGTGAGGGGCGAGCTTGGAGTCAGGTCCTTGGAGAGGATTTGGAGGAAATCGTGCGGGTGGTGGTGATTTGGCGACAGCATGCCCTGCCCAGGCTGCCCCTGACCGGTCAGATCTTTCCCTGTCCACCGCCTGCGCAGCAGAGGGCAACATAGGATGAAAATCTGCAACCATGATGCAAGGTAAAAAGCCTGTGCCATGTTTTCCACGCCTCACCCCCCTGCGTCCTCCTCCCGTCCTCGTGAGTCCTGCTGGGCCGTTTAAAGCTTGTGAAGCCATTGATGTGATCTGTCACGCTGTGTGGAGCAACTGAGGGGCATGATCAGTCTAACAATCCCTGGGCTGTGCGTGTCCCACTGCGTGACAGATCTTTATTTATTTATTTTAAGGAGTGGTGAAACTGAGTAAGGAAACGAGCCCCAGAGCAGGCGGTTCTTGTGTGGCTTCATGTTCGGATTACAGTTGTGTCCTTGGCAGAAATCTGAGGCACAACTCTGCTGCAGCTCTGACAGCGACAACTACATTTGAAGGACACCAGAAATAAGAGCTGGATGAAGGAAAAGTGCACCCCGCAGGAGAAAATAAAAAGAAAGAAAGAAAAATAAGGCAGTTGTGGCTGAAAGAACAAGAATCATGAATGGCAAGCAGGGCCTTTCCCATGCATTCAGTCCCATGTGGCAGTGCAAGGTTGGCATTATTAGCGTTGGGTTCTGCAGTCAGCCTGCTATCTTCACCTGGATGATGAACGCCACACAGATGCCACAAACTCCTAACACCCTATACAAAACTTTGTCAGGTATGATGACTAACTAATTTGCTTTTTTCTGAGCAGTCTGATTCCAAAAGTTTGTGTGAGATCATCTCATGCTGGTTGGTGCATTTTCAACAACTCTTTGATAAAAGCCATGAAGGTTTGGAAAGAAATGTTTTCTGTTCTTTGCTGGCAACACTTTCTTTCTTGCCTGAATGGCAAACTTGATGACTGCAAGAACAACAAACAAAACTATGTTTTTCGGTTATCTCATTCTTCTTCTTCTTCTCCTCCTTTCGGCTTTTCCCTTCAGGGGTCACCACAGCAAATCAGCTTCCTCCATCTAACCCTGTCTTCTGCGTGCTCTCCTCTAACACCAGCTACCTTCATGTCTTCCTGCACTGCATCCATAAACCTCCTCCTGTCATAATGGATTCAGATTCAGTTTTAAACATAAATGATTAATAAGAGGATTTAGATCATCAGCGATTCTTTACTACTTTGTAACCAAGTTGGTTACGAGTTTAAAATGCTGATTTTAGGAAGTGCTCCATAACGTATGTGTGCAAACCAAATTTTAGAGGAAAAATGGATTTGTGTTAAATGAAAACCTAAAGAATTTTACCTTAACGTTGTATTTTAACATCATTGCATAAATGATGCAGCAAAGGTTTAAAATTAGAAAAAAAAAATTCTAAATTATATCTGCTCCAGTTTTCAGATTGGTTGGACGGAGGTTCTGTTTACTGCAGTCTTGCGTCTTGTCTTCTATTTAGAGGTGTTGTGTTCATGAGTCTTTGGGGTTTTATAGTTGGGCTTTGATGTCATCTGCAGCAAAAGGTCAACCACATGTTTGACAGTTCTTTTTTTAATGACATTATGTGCTCTATATATCAAAGATGAGGACTGCAGACGGGTCCATTCACCATTTGGACTCCTCCAAGAGGAAGACACACTGTTGTATTGTCAGTTTCAGTCTGTGGTTTTGCATTGCCGTGCACAGGTGCACATTTATCTGGACTTATGCACCCCAAAATATAGCATCATAGATGCTGGCGTTTGAACTGAGTACACTCATCAGCTTGGAGGAAATAGTGTCCCTGAGAACCGACAAGAATGCTAAATCTCCACTTGCCTGATTATGACACAAGTTTTATTTTAATGTGGACTTCAGAACTCACTGGTGCTTCTGTTAAAGTATGGATTCATTTTTGCTAATTTAGCTTTAATAAACATATACAGATGGAGAATTACATTAACTTAGAGTCATTTCACGTCCAATGAATATCAGCCTTGTTCCTTATACAAAGGATTTCTCCGTTTTTTTCCCCTAAATCTTTTGATGACGTTCTGCACTGTAGGTGATTAGATTTCCAAAACCTTTAAAGGCTGATTAAACAAAAATGGATCTATTGTAAAAACGCTCTTCTACATATGGCTTCAGCAGAGCAGCAGTAGTTCGTTAAATTTCACCTCTGAGTTATGGGTGGGAGCATTGGTGTGGAGCAACCCCACCCCCCTTTCCCATCTCTGTTGCTGAGAGCTCTTCGTTTACGTGTTCTCCCGCTAGCTTACAGCCCCCCACAACCACAACCTAAAGTTACCGGTGCAACAAAATAGGTGAGCAATTTTGGAGCTATCCAACGATCCAGGTTTTAGCCGGATGCCAGAGGAAAACAAATACGTGTATGGATCTATTTGATGCACTTGCAGTCAAACAGATCCAAGTGCATCAGAATGGAGTGGAGCAGGGAGCTTGGGGTCCACCCAACATATTCGTCACAAATTTTCGAACAGCATTTTTCCAGCTGCATTTTAATTTCTCTCCTGATTCACAACGATTTGAAAAAAACAAATACTCAGAAATGCAATTTTGAGCTTAATTTGACTAAATGTCTCCCATCATGAATCGTGTAAAAAGACCAAAAAACAGTTTTCATCGAAGTAGGTCTTCAAAGATTCCTCAATGTTTTTGCTAGGGGTGTCCCAGGATATGATATATATCACAATATTTTACCAAAACACATTTTCTTTTCTTTTTTTATGAGCATGACTAAGACAAAACTTACCTGAATATTAATACGTCTTTCATTGTAATAAAATGGTAAAAGTTATTGTATTTAATGATCACAATGTTAAGCACTCAACTGTATCTCACATACAAGTTGCTTTTACCCAGGCAAATTCATGGTGCTTTTATTTTGGTAACTTAAAATGTATTTATTCTTAAAGGGAACAGTCAACATTGTCTGATTTCCACAACAACACATTTTTCAGTAAAAGGAAAAAAAAAAGAGAATATGTGATCCTTAACCACTAAGGTTCTAAAAGTATGATTGAGGAAATAAAGTGTTGTTTATTTTCAACATTGTTGCTAAGATGCTTTATTTTCATGACAGTCTGAACTGCAGCTGCAGCTCCACTTTCTCACACGGCAAAACATGGATTTCACCGCTCATCGCCACGACGTGGGCCGTTTTTTAGAGCATTGTGCACATCACTCTGATTCATCAGATCGCAGAACTACAATCTATTGCTGTGAGGTTCTGCAGAACTTTGGCCCGCTTTGCCGACAGCATGTTGGCTGGTGCTCCGTGCGTTAGCCTCTGTGCTCCAATGCTTCACTCGTTCCTATCTGAGCGCACTACAAAGCACCACAATCCATGTTTTGATACTGGCAGCAACATGGCACAGAGTTTCGGTTCGGTACCCATCCCAAGTAAAAACTAAGTATTCTATGTCTCATAACAACAAAACAAGCTGGTTTTCGCAGAGATCTTGTAGTTGTTTTGTGTGGTGTAGAGCTGCTCAAAGGGGCTCAGTGTGCTCTGCTGCCAACTTGCGGTGGGGGGTTTAAGTGGAAAACAAGAGTCAGGCGCTGATGGACGCTCATAAATAATTAAATAAATATCGTCCTGACAGCATTTTAGGTCGATATAAATATCGGCAAAAGAAATGTATATTGCTGAATAGGTTTTTTCCTACACCCATAGTTTTTACCCTCTTTTTCACACTTTGGAAACCATATGTCCATAAGAAGGTCTGGCTCTTTAAGAAATTTATTTTTAACTGAATCATCAAACAAATACGACACAAATGAACCTGGTTAGTTTTTAGATGTTTAGATGCGGTCTACAAAACTGATCTTGCGCTTTTGGTCGCCCCGTCCCAACTATATATAGATCGGTAGAGGGGATCAACCGCAAAACAAGCTTTTAGTTATTATATAAGTGTGAACACTTTTCAGTTTAAACCTCTCCTGTATTCTGTTGAGAAATTGTTGAGTCTTGGGATTTTTGGCGGCTGTGGCACAGAGGTAAAGCATTTGATGTCAGCACAGGTGTTTTTTTAAGTTAATTAAAAATTGAGGGCACTTTAAAAAATATTCTAGACTTTTGGAGAGAGTAGGTTTGACTTTCAATTACACAATTTGATAGCTACAAAATCAACTGACTGCACACAATTTCACAATTGACCTTTATTTCCCTGAAAAAAAAGTTTAGACTTAAACTAATTAAAAATATGTAATAATCATTTTTCCATTAAAATAGCATTGGAAACTAAAGGTTTGCCTGACAGCAAGTGACTTTTTCTGTCACAATAATTTTAAAAAGTTTGGAAAAAATGTGACAATTTTTATTTGGCTTGTTGAAGTTCTTAACTTCCCAAAAATTCCAGCCAAAGCTTTTAATTATGACAATTCCTTTGTTTAGCGACGGTCTCTTCAGGCTGACTGTGTCGCTGTCGCTGGCTTACAAAGAAAGGTTTAACTTAATTACAAAGAGATTTGTGCGTCAATTTGCTGTCAGGCCACCTTAAAACTAGAGAAAAGGGTCTGTATGATAGCGTGGAGCTAGGTACCATTACATCATGGACCCAGACATGTCCTTTAGAGACGGGACAGGATATGATGAGAGGGGATGTCCAAGCACAGCCTTCACGTTCACTGTTTTCCTTTGGGATTGTTAACAATTCTGTTTGAGTGAGGATTTCCTTGGGTACTCAATTTAAGCCCAAAGTAACTGAGTAAAATAATTATTAAACTATAGCACATATATAAAGAAAATATCTGACAGTAAGACAGTAAATGTGCTTTTCTGAAATATTCTTTATTCAGATTGTTGGGAATCTGGTGAAGACAAACAAGCGCAGGTGGAAAAAGCTTGTAGCTATGACAGTCGGGCCACAAACTCCCTGTTCTGCTCCATTCTCAATGATCCACTTGCAGACAAATAGATCCATGCACGTCTTTGTTTTCCTCATCTAAGCTGGAATCTGGCTGAAAACCGTACTGCTGGATAGCCCCGATAATGCTCGCCATTTTTGTTGCACCAGTAATGTCAAGGGGTTGTGAGGGACTGTATGCTAGTGGGAGAGAGTGCAAACACAGGGATGATGGGATATCAGTCCTGGCCACAATTTCGAGGCAATTTTATAATGAATTATTTCTGCCCTGCAGTCCTAGAAAATAACAGTTTTTTTATATGGCTTAAATATGGCATAATCATATTTAAAAGACCACTGGGAACACTTTTGATTGTTAGGGGGCCTTACAGTAACAAACACTGATAAGTGTTAGTGTGAGAGTCCTTTTTGTATTTTTAGTAAGCTTTGGGTGATGTAAATCAACAAGCTGGTATAAAAAGCAGCATCATAGTCTTAGTTTTTTGGCCATGTTGCTCTATTTTATCAGGCAAGAGTGTTTCTCTGTCCTGTTAGTTGCTTTAAGGTGCGTTCAGGTGACGTCTGACTGCAGGAGGAACACAAAAGGCCTAAACTGTTTCTTTTGTTTTTCTGCTTTAGGACTGAAAAACCGAACCAGGAAAGCCCTGGGTTTACGAAAAAAAGAGAAGGACACAGACTCGTGAGTTTGACCCGACACCCACTCGACAATCACTCAATCATAAAATGTAGAGAAAATGTGGGATCGGAACAGAAGATTTCTGGGCTGTACCTACACTTAGCAAGACTTATTAAACTACCTATTTTCTGAATCCCTTTTGGGGTCACGGGTTGCCCTAGGCTATTGCAGCTACTGTTTGCCAAAGGGGGGGTACAGCCTGGACAGGTCGGCAGCCCGTTGCAGAGCTTAACAAGGCATGTTTTTGTAAAAAGAAAGTATATTTAGTGTTCAAAGGGAACACAACTGTAGATTTAAGGAGGTCAAATCAACACTGAACATATTTTCTGTAATTTCTGTTCTTATGTTTTTTTTTACGCTTACATCCCTGACAGGAGCTCACCTGACAAAGAAGGAGGTGGCAAGAAAGGAAATGTACGTAAAGGTTTTTCTTCAGCTTTGTTTTCCAAATATGAACAAAGATAGATAAGAGAGGACAGTCACAAAGATGTTACAGTAAATAGTAAAAGTAAAACACAAGTTGCTGCCACATTCTGCAGCAAATCCATTAAAGATGCTATAGAATCATTGTAATAGATACGTACAAGAAAAAACACAATAAATGTAATATAACATTGATAGAAATGATCCTCCTCTTTTTCACAATTTGTTTTTATTTTTTTTATTTTTAATACTAGAAAAAGGCAAATGGGGCTCCTAATGGTTTCTATGGGGAGATCGACTGGGACAGATATGTGAGTCTCTTTTCTTTCTTCAGTTCCACCCTAAATTTCTCTCTTTTCACGAGAGGCTTTACTAAATAAATGGCAAGGGGGGGATGGCAGCAACGCGTGGTGTGAGTCGACATGAGCTTAAGCCAGGAAGTAGAGCGTCTCGATGATAGAAATCTACATTTCTGTAAGCTGGGGGCGCAGTGGGAATGACCATGCTCTCCTCTCTCCACAGGCCTCTCCTGACGTGGATGAGGAAGGTTTCAGCCTCCGGCCTGGGGATGGAGGTGATGATATCTTTTCACAAAGTATGAATAGCAGAAGTATTTCTACTTGACTGAATCTCAGCATTAAGATAGGAAATCACTGCATTTGTGAATCCCTGCTGAATCACAAAAAAAAGTCTGCAGAAAAAAGTCAAAAAACAGATCAATAATTACGCCCCTCGGACAACATACTTGCAATTCTGCTTGGTGATATTTTAGGTCGTTGCTCGACCTCGCTTTCCAGATGCTTTTCTCTCCTCCTTATGCAATGCTCTACTTTGAAATGCTGCTGCAAACTTCCCACCCCAGTTATTTCTCTTTAACCTTGTCTACCAGCTTCCAAAGAAAAGCAATTGTTGTCCTCCAGTGACTCGGAAGAGGACGAGGATAGCAAGAAGAAGTTCAAAATCCGGATCAAACCGCTGGTGTCAGACAGCCCCAGACGCATCCCTCCATCCATGGATGAGCTGAAAGCCTCAGTGGGGGGCCTGGCGCTCTCCCCTTCTCTGGTGAGCCAACACGACACTCTAAGAGTACACAGGTTCATCCAATGCCACCATCTTCTTACCACTCGTTTCTTTTCTCCTGACTTGTCTTTCTTTTCTGTAGAAGAGAAGTCCGGTAAGCCAGTAATGTGTTTTCACAGCTGTATCACTGCCAAGACAGATTGCATGGCATGTGCCCACTTGGTGGAAAGGCCTTAATAGTAAAGGTCCTTCTTTCTGCATGCCGTTTTAATGTATTTGTTTTTATGCATTTGTTATTTTCTATTCAAGTCCAGCTTTACTTAAACCTGTTTGGCAAAGTAAACATGGCACAAATGCATCTCCACACCAGACTTCAGCTGGTTCTGGTCCACTGGATCCTGGATGTTGTGGCCTGTGCTGCATTTTTAAGGCTTTGCGGTTTTAAGTAAAGAGGTGTGCTGTGTAGCCTTTTAGTTGGTGTCCATTTGACTGATTTGTCACTCACTCTCTGACCCAGGTCTGTTCTCTCTTCCTTTTTGCTGGTCTCAGAGACGCAGTCCGGTGAGTTTCTCCCTCCATCTGCAGGATGACAGCCTGAAACAATGCTTTCTAATCTAAGTTGGCTGACCGGTTTTAAAATGGGCTATGGGATATTTAAGCAAACCTGTGGCCGTCCAGCGTCTTTCTAAAACTGACTCAATATCAGGAGTTAGTCCTAAAATGAAAGAAAAAAGTTTCTTTTCACAATTCTCAAATATTTGTTGCTTTATTTAGTTCAGAAAAAGCATTAACAATGGACTCCATGTCTATTATCTTTACTGATTAGTATTTTTCTCTCTTTTCAGAGGCAGATAAAAAGGAATTTGTCATGTGAGTACATCCCTTTATGGATAATTTTCTTTCTTTTTCTTGTGAGTAAATAGAATTTATTTTAACCAAAAACATTCTTCATTATCTAAATTTTGACTGCTTTTAGTAATTATGGTATTTCTGAAGGTGCATGTGTTTGTTTTTGTTTATGACAGGCGAGGAAATTGCAAGACCCCGACGTTCGACCCCGACACCGATGGCGGCTCCTGAAATGCAGAGGTCTGGCGTCCTTCTGAAGTGAGCACTTTTCCCGACTGTTGCGTCTGTGACAAAGCAGTTTCTGAACGTTCCATTTTCTGTTTCCAGTGACTCGTCACAGCAAACCGTTCCTCCTTTGTTTGGGTTTCCTTCAGACAGCAGACAAAGCAGATATGATGGTTTGTCTTCTCTTCAGTCAAATGCAAAAGAAAGCCAATGTTTTTGCCTGGTCTTTATACGTTATAAAAGTATACTGATAGCATTAGTTCACAGATTCATTCACAAATCCAATAAGAAGCCCTGAGGTGAATTCAATTACAGGGACAATAATAAGCCCCCCAGTAGGCTGCAGCTTCAATAGGATTTCCACGTTTTCTGTTCTAGACAACAAAACATCTATTCATTGTAATTGCTGTCGCTGAACATGCTATATAGTCTTTTTGAGACTGTTTTTTATTTAATCAAACTTAGTTAAAAATTTTCAAAAGTGTAAATTACTCAAGATAGTTGTCAATCTTCAAGTGAAATTCACCTTCATCACAGGTTATGAAATTATTAGAAAGAAATTCAAATACTGCAATAGACCCTGCAGATACTTTTCTAGCTTGTTCAATGCTACAGCTTCAGTCCAGTGCCAGTGCCAGGGCCATTGGCAACCCCGCCCCTCTTCCCCTCCTTGTTGCCGTGAGCTCATAACATGGAGCTTGTGGCGTCCAGCGTATTTTCTAGGTCACAAATAAGCTCTTCTTCAAACACCACATTCAGAAATTCCATTGTAAATTTAATTTTCTTAATACATTTCAGAAAAGTCCAGCATGGTGGTGGAAGGCTGATGATTTTGGCTTGCTCTGTTTTGCTCAGCAAAAAAACTCCAAAGTAAATCAGAGGAAGGCGCATCTGTACTTGGCACTGTAGTGTTCTAAAAACTGACAATTGATCAAAACGAAATATTTTCAAGTTTTAAAAAGTCAAACATCTGAGCAAAAGCAAATGACCAAGAATTCAAAAGATCCCATGAGATAACAGAAAAAAAACATTTGCACATGGACTTTTTAAACTTTTTAAAAATAATACTGTGGTTTGCAAAATTCTGTTCGAGTAACAGCTGTTTGCTTTCCCGTTGCAGTGGTACCAGGGTGTGTCAGAGGAGAATCTCGACCTCGTTCTGAATCCCAGCTGAGCAGAGGTTTTCCAACAGGAGGTGAAGCTGATATGAATATGAATGGATCACATTGATGCAGGACTTGTGTGTTTTTACAATACCTCTGAATTCTTTCTGTCGCTGCAGCCCCTCCTCCTCTTCCTCCAAAAAACATTCCATCGAGAAGCCAATATGGCTGCCCTTCAGACTTTGCAGGTAAATCTCTGTCACTTGTGAGAGGTTCAAAGTCACGGATCGCTGTGACCCCGCTCCCTTCCTTCTTGTCGCAGTTGATCTACCCAATGGCAGGGCAGCTCGCAGCTCTGCCCCCATCTACCTGAACGCCCTCTCCCCGGCCTCTTACCGAAGCTCTCCGGCCCCCGACCTGGATGACGTGTTTGGCCCCGTGGACAGTTCCCACACCCGCGAGGACACTGCATCTCCCAGATGGGTCACTTTTACGGACGACAGACCTCCACCGCCGGATGAACCTGCCCCCCCACCACCACCTGACTCACCTCCCCCAGACACACCCTCATCCACCCCTTCAACTCCTTGTTTCTCTCCGGGACCACCACCAAACGAACCCCCTCCTTTTCCCCCACCATTTTCCCCCAGGTCGCCTCCTCCTCCTTTTATGCCCCTGGACTCTCCGCCCTCCATCGTGCTTGGACCACCCCCTCCAGATGAGCCAGCCCCTCCCCTGCCCCCCGACTTCTCACCCAGTATCTCCCTCCCGGTATCCCCTGATGAGGAGGCAGTGGACGAGGAGGTGCTTCAGTTTGCAGGGTACGCTTCCTCAGCTCCCCCCTCCAGCTCCATCACCCCACTGCCAACGGAGCCGAGGTCTCCTCGAGCAGGAGTCACGTCCCCACTTGTCCACGGGGTTGTGGGGGGAAAACGGACTCCAGAGGGGGTGTATCAGAGAGACGATATACCTGACATGACAGGCTCTCCCAGGGATCTGACACCCAGCTTCAGGGGCACACCCCCTCCTCTTCCTCCAACCACCTACAGGTCCATTATGTCTTCTCCGGGCCCACACTCAGGCAGCAGTGAGTCCTCTGACCTTTTCTGGGTTAATTTACAATCTATTCTTGATTTACTCATCTCTGTGAAGCAGGCAAAAAAATACCTTCTACCCATTTATGGTCATTGCCTTTGATGAATTTGTGGATGATTCTAAAAGGAGTACAGTAAATAGAAATAGATATTCTAAGCACACCCAATTTAGTTTATCAAACCTGAAATGGGATTATGGGCACAGTTTTGTGCATATATTTCACATGTTTAAAAGGCAAGTGCAGAATGGCACAACAGCTGAAACATTTGCTGTTGTTGTTTTGAGGCAGAGGGGAAGTTGTCACATAATCCAGGAGAGTGTTTCTTCTCAGCTCATGTAAATACTTTGGAATGCTAAAGGCAAATACTTTAGGGGGCACTGGCTGTAACATCTCAAAACTTTTAGCTTCTGGCTGACTTACTGTAAGGACTGATGCAATGATGGTCATTAAGGCTGATATGAATCCTTTTATTTTCCTCTTTTGTCAAGGTCACATTTTCACTTTGGATGATTCTTTAGCCTACAGTCAACTCCATTTTTGTCCGTCTCTTCTGCGTTCCTCTTTCTCTTTAAGCTCAGGATGTTGTGCTATATAACAGATGACTTTAAGGTGCTCTCACTGTCACTTCTAACCCCTCTCTGACATCTCTTTTGAAAGCCTTATTCTACATCATCAGTCCAGATGCAGCTGAGTAACCTCCCTTAGACCCACGCTGATGAAAATCATGTTTTGGGTGTTTTTAAATAATAATGATGAGTATATAATGAATAATAATGAATAATAATGAATAAATCCATGTACGTTTTTGTTTTCCTTGTCTCAGTTGGCATCCGGCTCAAAACTGTACGGCTGGATAGCTCCAGTATTGCTTGCCATTTTTTTTGCCCCCGTTAATGTTAGGTTGGGGGTGGGAGGGGCTGTAGGCTAGCAAGAGTGTAAACAGGTAGATGATGGGAAATGGGGGCAGGGTTGTTCCGTGTTTGCGCCTACAATTCAGAGGTGAATTTCTACTGAACTACTGCAGCTCTGCAGAAACTATGCCTGCTCTTGTTTCTGAAAACAATTCCCACCTGGTGCATAGAAGATGTCAGACTATCTTTGAGGGCTGCAGTCCTTGGGCCCATTCTCTACTCTCCATTGCATTGACAGGACTTGTACAGTACTAATCCTCATTCAAATACAATGGTTTGTGCCCGTTACGCACTGCAGGTTCATCAGGGATCTGAAATCTGGGCCATTTGATTGTGGACACTAGTGATTTCAGACACATACTAACATCGCCTGCTGGCAAGCAGCTTCTCTGATTCTATGGATATTTCCATTTTCATACCAAATGTCCATAACCTTCAACTTTTATTGAGACAACACAGAAGCTTGACTACAGCTTTTATCAGAGCAAACCATGACGTTTAGAATGGTATTGTCTGCCCAGATGAGACACGACTGGAGGTCTTTAGTCCCGTAGCACAATACAGCAGGTGAACACTAGGTGTCTAACACAGAGGTGGAAGGGTGTTGATATGGGCTTGTTGGACTGCCGATTCCACCATAAACTTCATTTGTACATCAGAATGTTCTGAATTCATGAAATGTGAAAAGGTGAGTCCAAAAAGGATTTATATAACAGCTTCTGAAGAACAGCTGCAAACAATGTTAGTTATGACAGAAGACCATCAAAATAAAACTGTAACATTTTCCCCATGAATCACAGAAACTTCTGAGAGCTCGGCTACTTCTTCCCTTCATCTGACAGCTGAAAAGTTAGTTGAAGCTAACAATGTAAAACTTCTTACTCAGTGCAGTTTTAACCAGAGATCCTGGTTCCTTATGCAGGTCCTTCATCTCCAGTTCGTCCAACCACTCCTCAGTCTCGAGGCAGCCCGATCCCTCCACCTCCTCCTCCTCGCCCGTCTTCAAGACCAAAGCTGCCACAAGGAAAGCCAATCACAGACCTGGTACTCATGTCAAGTCCCCCTTTCTATTTGATCTCTTTTTGTTTTGCCATCACTCTCCATTTTTCTAATTATTTTCCTCAGTCTGATGTCTTTTTTCTTTCTCAAAGTGTCTTTTCAGTTTTAATCCGAACATGTCTTGTTCCGTCCTTAGAGTCGGTCGTTCAGTCCGCCAGTTTCGGGCAGCCCTCCGCCTTTTGCACCCCTGGCCAGAGCAGAGAGCTCTTCTTCCATCTCCTCCGTTACCTCGCACAGCGCGGCGTCCACTCCCACCTTAGGGAAAGACCTCAACATGCCCTCCACAGGTATGCGGACTGCATGTTTAGGTGCTTACCTTCATTCAGCATCACATCTCACTTTCAGTCCATGTGTTGTCTGTGCCTCGTTATCATGGCTTTGTCCCTCTCCGTGATTTTCTCCCTCCTCTGTCTCTGCAAACTCAGAGGCCTCACAGCCTCTGCTTTGGTTTGACCATGGCAGGTTTTATTTTGCCTTTGAAGGTAAGTTGAGCATAAGTGCAAAGACTTCAATCCTTCTGTTTCTCCCCTATTGAGTTTGCTTAAGTACATCCCATTCTGTACTCTTTTTGAACCCAGTCTCATAAAAGACACTTATACTTCTTTTTTTTGGTTATTTTTACACCCTTTCAGTGTAAGGCATGATTAAACTTTTCAGCAAAGTATAAAAAAAACAGTGTAAAGCTCCAAGTGATGTTGTTGGGCTTTTATTTTGTTTTTTAGGGTGCTCCAGGGGACCCAGTCCACTCACCATGGGACCCCAGGACACTTTACCTGTTGCAGCTGCATTCACAGAAACCATTAATGCCTACTTCAAAGGCGCCGACCCCAGCAAGTAAGCCCACATCCAGCATGTCAAACTAATAAAAACCCTTTAAATCCTTTGAGTTATTTTGTTACCTTGATGAAAACCTAAAGAACACACATGGCTGACTTTGTGTTCAGGGTGAATCTTAATTCCATTCTTTAAATCTGTCCTTTTACTTATCTTTGTTATGGCGGGATGGTGGTAGGAAACACAACAGTAAGGAAAATCATAAATGACACTATGGAGGAGGTCTAAAACCTTAATAAACCTAAAAATTGCCACAGATCTGAGACAAAAATTCAAAAACCCAAAAGAAACTTGGTTTCTTAGTGTTGGTACTGAATAAAAACCTTGGGGGAACAATAGTTTTTTTCTAAAGTTATTAGTTAGAAATTGGTTAGAAAATTAATTTTTTACTAATGGCAGTCAGTGAATGATTCGTCCGCTTGTTCTTTTTTTTAATCCAGAGTTGCAAACAATAAAATAAACTGTTTATGTCATTATTTATTAGTGAATAGGACATCCTATTTGACTTTACATACCAGTGTGTAATTGTAAAAACTGGCTGCAATAACAGGATTCTGAAGATGCTAACAGTTTTCATAAAGCGTCATTGAAGATGATCAAGAAAGAAGCAGACATTTTCAGTATTTCATTCATCAATCTTTCTCTCTAGAAGTTATTGGTGGAAATGAGAAAAACCTTAAACTGAAAGGAGCCATAGATTGTATCTGAATTTAACAAATACGTATTTAAAGAAATGATGAGAATAGAAACGGACTTGTGAAAGAACCTAACTTTTAGTGCAACTAAACGCTACCATCAGTCTCCTTTCTTACTGTACCTCCATTTTCCTTTTCTTTTTGCAGCAAAACTTGGTGGTAAAAAACTATAAAACAAATGCATCCTAAATAACAAAGTTCCCTGCCAGACAATAATTTAATCATTCCGTTTTCTGGTTTTGTCATTTTTAGCTCAGAAAATACATTAAAAAGTTTTCACACAGAAATACCTTTAAACATTAAGGGATACCTTTTTTTTTAACCATTTCATAAGTCATAGATTTATTACTACAAATGTAGTCTTTGATAGAAGTCCCAACATGACTGTCGTAAGAAAACTTTAACAACAGTGACCTTGGAACGAAAAAATCAATTTTAAAGCCATTTATCAAAGACATTTTACCCTGACAATATGTCAAAAAACTGTTAGTTTAAATCATGCTTAAGTTCAAAGGAATATAAATAATCATCTATCCATCCATGTTTCAAACCCCCTTTGTCCAGATTAGGGTCATGGGGCCGCTGAAGCCCACTAAGTTACTCAATAATAATAAAAGTGATTCATCCATCTATTTTGCCAACCCGCTCTACCCCTTTCGGGGTCACGGGGTCACCGGAGCCCATCCTGGCTACTGTTGGGTGAAGGCGGGGTCCACCCTGGACAGCTCGCCAATTTGTCACAGAGCCATACAATATCTCACCCATACACAGACTCACTGTCACACCTTGGGACAATTTAGAGTAATCAATCAATCAACCTATACAGCATATTTTTGGACAGTGGGAGGAAGCTGGAGTGCTTGGAGGAAACCCAGGAGGAGAACATTCAAACTCAACAAAGAAAGGTCCCAGCCGGGATTCAAGAGTGCTAACCAACATGCCTTTTTAAACCTTTTTTTAAATTATACGTATGTTTTTAAAATGAAGACTTTTCTTTAACTCAACTAAAAGACTAAACGCAACAGCAAAAAGGGGATATTGTAACTTAAATATCATTTTTGATAAGACAAATTATATACAAAATCTTGCAAATACAAGGCACAGGACTAAAGGATGATTAAGATTTACCCATGTTCAGTGTAGTTCTTTGCATTTTAAGTCAGCATTGGAGATTTTGTGAAGGTGTAGGCTCTGTTTGAGTCCTCCTCTTCTTTTGCAGGTGTTTGGTGAAGATCACTGGAGAAATTGTGCTTTCCTTTCCTGCAGGCATAACTAGACATTTTGCCAGTCACCCAACTCAACCCATCCTCACTTTTAGCATCAGCAACTACAATCGACTGGAGCAGGTCCTTCCCAACCCACAGCTGCTGTGCTGGTAAGGCAAGAGTTCCTGTCTAACATGACCGGCTGAGCCCAGTGCGCTGTCTTTGAATGACAAACAAGGTGTATATTTGTAGGTAACACGGTGTGGGGAGTCAGTGATGCCGACTTGTTCTAAATACATTCCTCTCATCCGCAGTGATTCCACGACAAATGTTGTGGGCACCAAGGAGTTCTGGGTTAATATGCCAAACCTGCTGAGTCATCTGAAGAAAGTGGCTGAACAGAAGCCCCAGGCCACCTACTACAATGTAGATATGATTAAATATCAGGTATGGAAGGACCTTTGGCCCATGGTAACCCATGGATTCCATCCTCGGGAGCTTCACGCTGGTGTTTTCCTCTCAGGTGTCTGCAGAGGGGATTCAGTCTACTCCTCTGAACCTGGCGCTGAGCTGGCGGAGTGATGCCACCAGCACAGACCTTAGAATAGATTACAAATACAACACTGAGGCCATGGCTGCACCAGTGCCGTTACACAACATCCAGTTCTTGGTCCCAGTAGACGCGGGGGTAGCCAAACTGCAGGCCATGGTCCCTCCTGCCATCTGGTATGAATCAAGTCTTCTATTGTTTTTGACCAAACAGTTGAGGAAGCTCTTTTAAGAAGCTCTTTTTAAGATTTTAAGATTGCTTTATATGAAGTAGTAGAAGTAGAAATGGGTTGAAGACCTGGAGCTCGTGGTGGGAGGATTAAGCCTGGTTGGCCCCTCTGCTGCTTCCACACTCTGGTGTTTAAAAACCCACTCTGATGATCTTATGATTATGCCATTTTTAGCCAAAATTTAAAAAAAAATACCTGAGCTGTTTTCTAGGTCATAGTTAATTAGAAATTGGCCTCCAGGGCAAACCCGCCCCTTACCCTCCCCATTGTGGTCCAACCAGCGTATTTTCTACGTCACAAAATTGATCTTTTTCAAACTGCATTTTTTTCTTCTGCTCCTGATTCACAATGATTTGAATATAGAAATACTCAGAAATACAATTTTGAGCTTAATTTTCTTTACATCTTAGAACATGTTAAAAACAGGATTTCCATCCAAGTGGGTCTTTAAGGGAAGTTGCCCAGGTCCTCCACAGTTCCAATTATTAAGGTTTAAATTAGGAAGTGCATGAGTGCAACAGCTATTTCTCAAACTCTCTATAAAAATAGTAAAAACAATAAAACCAGAAATTAAGTCAAGCTTTTGGCTCTTTAATGCAACTATTTTAACTTAAAATCTAAAGATATAATCAAAAAATTTACATAACAACCCCCCCACCCACTATTATGATCTCTAAATCAATTTCACTTGCATAGTCAAAAGAAAAACATTTTTTTTCAAATCTGTATTTTGCTAAATCTTCATTTTACATGTTCATTTCTTTGGCAGTCAAAAGTTTTCTCCAATGTGAAGTTCTATTTTCTTACAGGAACCCAGAGCATCGGACCATACAGTGGAATATCTCGAGTCTTTCTCATAGGTCAGAAAACGGAGGTAAGGATGCGTTCACACTGGACTATTTGGTCTGCATCACTCATGTAAAATTTGCTGCTTGGATCCCTTGCAAGTGAACTCTGGTGCAGTTTATGGCAGTGGACATGGAAAATGTAAAACCCAACTAAAGGGGGTAAAATGATGTATGTGCCCCACAACAAACTGGAAAATTGAAAGAAGGACAAATAAGGAGTCAAAATATTAGTTTCACTGCTTTTTTATATACAGCATATTGTTCGGGGAACTAGAAAGACTAACTGTTATATTTCCTCATCAAAGCATTTTTTGACCCTTTAACCCTTTAAAGGGGGGGAGCCGTGGTGCAGAGGTAGAGCGGTTGACCTCTGATCGGAAGATCGCAGGTTCACTTCCTGCCCCCCCCCCCCCCCCCAAAAAAAAGCATTCAACTGTTTTTGGGCAAGACACTGAATCCCACATTGCTCCTGGTGGTTATAGGTTGGCGCCAGTGTTCGACATCAGAGCCACAATTAGTGGGTGAATGGGACTGTGACTGTAAAGCGCTTTGGTCCTTCCAAGAAGGTAGTAAAGTGCTATAAAAGTAAACGCTATTTACCACTTACCTAGCCAAGTCAAAACCAATATTTTTTCTTTTTCCTACCGCTTATTGTGTTCGGGGAGTAATATACACAATCAATGTTTTCATTATGACATGCTCTAAATGTGCTCTCCTTTTTGGTCGAGCAAGCAGTTAAAAGGTTAAAGCAATACCGTCCATGCCCAAAGCAACAATCTGACTTTTCTAAAGTGAAAGCAATATTACAACTATATTTGTGATTATTACAAATGTTATTTTTTAAATGAGAACCTAATGTCTGCAGGAGTAGGAGCTCTCCTGGGCCGGTTCCAGATGGTTGAAGGTCCCTGTAGACCCTCCCAGCTGGCGGTCCAGTTCAGTAGCGAGGGCAGCACTCTGTCAGGGTGTGACATTCAGCTGGTTGGGACCGGCTACCGGCTGTCGTTGGTGAAGAAGAGATTTGCTGCAGGTTGAGTTTCAGAATCAGAACTCCTGGCTGACTCGCCACACTTTTAACAGTTGTTGGCTTAAAACGCACTCTAAAGCTCAACATCGCATGTCTCTTTTTGTCTTACAGGGAAATATTTGGCGGACAACTAGGGGACTTCTTTGTGAACAGAGCCAGGAGAATCAATGACTTTCGACTGTAAAGATGATGGCTATGTCTCATTTTTAGTGCACTTCATAACTCACGGAGTTGAGACCGTGTTCAGTAGACTGATCCGCTGCTGAGTTTATGCAAGCAAATACAAATCATTCATTGTGTGCAAATGAAACCCTAATGTGGAGTAAAATCTGAGGAAACCCAGATCTTTGTTCTTGTCAAATGTTAAAATTGTACATTTCATGCAATGATCCAGATTCATTTAAAGTTTACCAACTGGTTGTCTCTGCATATGCACTTCAAAAGATCATTTGACAGTAAAGCCAGTCTGGTAAAGCTGAAAACTTTGAAAAAGTGAGGCAGGTGCTGCTTTGGCCATGTCGGAAAACAGATTTGAGGTCTGTTGTCAAATCTTAAGTTCCACCTCAGATTCATTTTACTTCCACTGTGTGTGACTGACTGTATTGCCGTTCAAACTGAATATTTTCTTTCATTTAGAAAGCTCAGAAAATCTCCAATTTCATCTATTCTGTGCAAAGGGAACCGGTCTGTTTTAAATTGGAAAAAAACAAACATTATTTTGAATTTTGGATCTCTTTTAAAGTGGAATTTTTTCAGGAATATTTCCTGAACTCTGTTAAAAAATTATCCTCCATAAGATCTCAATGTGCTTATATTCAATATTTTATATATAAAAAAAAAAAATCAAAAAATCAAACTAACTTAAGTTAAAAAAGACAACATCATCTTACACTGACAGTAATGTAATTCCAAACTTGGTAAAACTTATTTTTTAAATATAACTAACTCACAACGTTTTAATAATATCTAGAATCACATTCACATTTTATAAAATTGAAAGTTGTTTCAAAACAGCTTGAAACAGTTTCTAAAAGGTAATAAATGAAGGTACATGTCTTTGTGACTGAACAACTGAATAATATTTTGACAAAATTTTGTTTATGGGCAAAATTATTTTTTTGTTTTCAGGATTAGTGCCATCACAATCAATTATGACAGAGAGCCAATAGTGGCTTTGCAGTTTTTACGGGGTGCTTTTACCACCTTTAATATCATTTCCTGGGTTTTAATGCCACTTCTTATGATTTATGTTACGCCAAAAAGAAGATTAATGATCTAGCAGTTACTATAGATTGATCTTTTTAGGAAACTCATCCTAAAAATCATACTTTTTAGAAAGCTTTCAGTATTTATGACACATGCAGACAGATGTGAGGGTGCCATATGTTATGGGAAAGGATCCACTGGTTTCCTGAGGAATCCTAGTTGATGCTTGTTGGAGCTGCCTTAGATGCTGCTTTAAATCCTGGAAAAGTCTTTTATTGGGGTGGGGGGAGGGCAAGGTTTTAACAGAGAGCTTGAGTACAGTAATATAAGTAACTAAGTCAGTTACCTCTTTTTTAACCCAATAAAATACATCCTAAACTATCAACTCTGAGGTTTTTAGTGCCACGCAAATACAAATACAGCAATACAGGTTTCTCCAGTCTGATATCATTTCAAGACAGTAAACCTAAAAAACAAAAACAAAGTGTGCAATAAGTCTGCTCATAATTCACCTACATGGAAATTTAACTTTAGCATCGTTATCTTAATACTAGCCATTGGGGAAGTAGTTTGGTACATTGATCTTTGCAGCACTGTTTATGTTCACGAGTGTTATTTACCTTTTATCTGCAGCATTTCAGGGCCTACTCATGCTAGGTGATGTGTGCTGAACCGTGCCACAACACAACTGTTTGACTTCTCCTAGGCCAGTGCTCCCTTTGCTCACAACAGCTTGTGCCTGACCTTGTTTGCCACTGTTTTTTATGAACCTCATACAGTAGGTGGCAGCATTTCATTTTTAGTTTATCATTAATAATAATAATTAAAAAAAAAAAATTGCAGGGACTGCTGAAAGAGGTTTTATAGGGCTAAAAGCATAATGTTTTAGTTTTTAAATGTGGTCAGTCTTTTTCCTTTTTGCTATGGATTAGGTTGTGGTTTTACGCCGAGCCATTTTGAGCAACAATTGGCATAGTGAGATTTGAAAAATCTTGCTACTGTACCTTTAGAGGTCACACTAGATATGTAACCTTTTCAAAGGCTGCATTTTTGTACTGTTAGCTTAAATATGGCGGAGCACTGACGTGTGGGATAAACAAACCAAGAATCTTGTTTTGAATTTGAAGTCAAGTGTACTCTGGTACACTTTGAATGGCCTTGTCTGAACAGATTGCAGCCCTCACTTTTAGTCAAAGTAACTCTCAATTTGAACCCGATGACTCAAACTGGCATCAAATGCAACTTTACATCTTACATCTGATGCTACGCATGTGTGGTTCAAGGATACGCTAACACAGGAGCTCTTGAACGTGCTTTTAGCATATAGTGTTCACACTGGACCATCGCTACTCAATACTAGCGCATGTCTGCCACCTACAGTTGGAAGAGGCTAGGTGCAAAATATTGAAGTGGTGCAAATCTTGTGAATTTTGCTCCAGGCTTTTTTTTTTGCAGCTCTATTCCCGTCATATGAAAGACTTGTCATATTATCCTGCCCACATGCAGTTATTAATTTCTCCTTCATGATCAATTTTCAAACAGTTGGTACTTCCGTGTTTGAAAAATGCTACCCACACCAAAGCCGAAGTTGGTCAAAGTTTAAGTTTAACTGGTTTAACTTACTGGCTGCGTGTTTTATACTTTGAGGCCAAAAACGGACTTAAAAATGTGCGTTGTTGCGTATGAACGGGAGACTTTTGAGAGTTTTGAACGAGTAAGCCTAAAATGTGCATTTATTTTACATAGACTTCACGTTGAAAGTGGTAGCTTGAATGCATGTTTCCAAACCCGGTGGGAAAGTGGCATGATTTAAAACAGTGAGGGTGTGCTTGGTGTTGCCCATGTTGTATGTATTAGATTTCTGCTTAAGAAGACATGGCATAGCCAGGTTGAACACAATGTGAAGCTGTGACACTGAGAGCCACAACAGCAAGACG
The DNA here is from genome assembly GCA_037389245.1 of Oryzias sinensis. Taxonomy (NCBI): domain Eukaryota; kingdom Metazoa; phylum Chordata; class Actinopteri; order Beloniformes; family Adrianichthyidae; genus Oryzias; species Oryzias sinensis. The sequence continues at coordinate 17,563,022 of CM074494.1, forward strand.
GTTTCCTTTTTGTCTGACAAAAAGACAAAAGTTCCAAGAGTTGGGGTTCTAACTTTTGCATTTCCCTGTAGGACTGTCGGAAACATCAGAGTAACACAAAAAAAGTCTATTTATGAAAACAGCACTAATACAATCCTTGACTTAGTTTCTTCCCTCAATGTCAAATAAATGTGATATTTTTTTCTAATAGCAATATTTAAAAACATAAGTTTAAAAAGTGTACATAAAAAGTTATGGTTCAAATATTTCTCTGGGCAAATTGATGTTTCTGTGAGTTTGTTGATGTCGGCACTCATCATGCGTTTGATTGAGAGCGCACAGCGCTCTGTTCATCTCACATGCAGGTCGACAAAATCGTTGCTGGTCCTGCATGAGAGCTGCATTTGTCCATCGCCAGTCCCCAACAGTGAGATTTTGGGTTTGTCTCAATGCAGCTGTTGTGTACCGTGTGCTATGGGATGAGACTTATGCCTCCATTTTTAAGTCTCCTCTCACTGTTTTGATGTTAATGCACCTTCGGGAACCCATCCTCATTATACTTGGCATGTCATTGGTATACCTACAACCATGCAATGTTAGGTGTTCGATATTATCCTGTGTTTGACTGGCACACAAATCTAATTTGTGGAAAAAGGTCATAGCTTCATGTTCATCCTTCGTGGACATCACATCGTATGGAATGTTTTGTGTTGACTTAACACTTTGGGCCTGATTATAAGACTGAATATAGTTTCTTAGAAAAGACTGATTGTTCTTTCATCTAAAGAAGAGTTCACTTTTTTTTTTTTGCCTTATTTTGAACAGAGTAATATATTAGTACCTGATGTTTTCTGTAAATGTTGGTCTACAGCATTGGTGCTGTAATCATTCACTGCATTAAAAGAGGGATTATGCAATCATCTAGTGTAAATTTCTCATCCAGGACTTTGAAATTAAATTCATGGATTGAATAATCTAAATGGTGTCCAGCCTTATCATTTATTGGTGTGATCGTCATCCGTACATGTGTAACGAAATGATACATCAAGCTTTTGACAAAGAAGAAAAGGTAAAAATAAACATTTAAATTCAATTGTTGAATTATATTCCAAATATGCTGAATATTGTGACTGAGCCAAGTTTGACAATTTTGGAAATTAGAAGGATGGGGAATAAACAATGTAAATCTTACAAGAGGTCAACAAAAGGGTGATTACTAGCCCAGCAGCCAAATCGTATTCTTGCAATCATTATTTGAACTGCTTTGCATTATCAAGATGTCTCAAGAGTCCACCGGTTGAAGCATCTTACAGACAACAGAAAACCATTAACTTTATTTTAAGACAATTAGAAATTTATTTTTACTTTTTTTTTAAACAATTAAAGCTTTATTACAGAACTGATCCTTGGGTATAAAATTAATGTTTAAGTTCTCACTGTTTCCAGGTGGGACTAAATTTGTCCTACAATGCCCTGCAGCACAAGACATCTTGAATGTTTCTGATGCTAAGAAGGAGAAAATTATGACAACAACAAAAAATGTTTGCTTAAATCTAATAATTTAGCAAGGGATTACGAAATGTTACAAGAGTTTTGAACAACATTTTATTTTTTTAGCTTAAAAAGTGATCTTTTCCAGTCACATTTTACAATTACTTTGGCCAGCTTGTGATTTTTGCTGTTAGCAGAGCCTGGAGAGGTCGCTTCTCATGCAGCCTTGCTGACAACACAGTACTCTTAGGAATTGGTTTTGGTCTCTGCGCTGGTGGTCCATCCCTGGTGCCGCTGTTCTCTTCTGAAAGATGGACGCTGAGAAAGCTTCTGCAAGCCAAAAGTCGCTTCTTTTAGTGTTTAGTTTTTAGCATCAAAACCTAAAGCAATAAAGTTGGAGTGTCTGAGCACTGACCAGCTGATATGGTCTCCTCCGGTCCCATCAGTCGTCTCCATCTGGACCCTCCGCAGGTGTACACCAACGCCCTAAGAAACGCTCGCCCGCACAGCCTCAGTGTGTTCCTGTTGTCTTGTGTCTGAGTGTGTGCAGCACACAACAGACAGAGCAGCAGGATGAGTAAGACTCTGGATCTCATGTTTGCAGTCCAAAAAACCATCAGTCCTGATCAGCCCTTATATGCACTGATACCTCTGTAAATGCATGGTGTTATCTTACACATTCATCGTCTGCTTTTAACGACGGATGTCACTTTGTTCATTTCGGACATACGTGGGAATCCCTGTCGCGATGAAATCTGTTGGTTATCTGTGTTGTTTCTGAGAGAAGTGGTCTTTTATGTCATAACTGCAGAGTTTTTATTGACATCGACTTAAGGAAGAGATGCTTAATGGATCGCTTGAGATATACACCTCCCAGCAAACGGAGGTTATTGCTGTCCACATAGCAACAAAGTGGGATGTTTTGTGGCCATCATGAACAATGATTCCAAGAAATTAAACACTTTTATGGAGACACTTATCTAATTTATATCATGAAAAAAGGGTAAACTATGCAGAGGAAATTTAAAGATCAAAAGATTTGTATAGAGTAGGGACAAAAGAAAGAGAAATTATATAATTTGTAAGTGTATTGAATTATTATTAATAACTTCTATTTTAGCAGCATATTACCCATTGAGATTAAAAACCTTCTGGCCAGGAAACAGCCACTGTCAGTTTCCAATTTACAGACACATCAAAACAATAGAACAATAAAACATTACAACCCTTAGACAGCAAAAACATTAAAAACTGGGATAATAAAATAACTAAAACCAAACATTAGCAAAAAATTAAAATACTGAAACATAAAACAGTGAATCATAAAAATAGTGAAATATGTGATCAAGAGATATTACAGTAGTTCTCTGTCTCTTTGAGCATGGCCTTGAAAACACTAGTTACTCAAAATTTAACTTTAAGTGTTTATTTGATTTTCTTCGTGGATCATTCCAGAATTGGAGGATATATGGGCTTCAAAATTTACAAATAAACACTTACTTTTATGATTTTCTGCTACATAGTTATCAATAATATGTAATACACTACATGTAATAAACCATCAAAGGCGTGATTATCTCAGCTAAGAGATCAATTTTTATTGCATTATGTATTTGGTGTTTACAAACTCAATGCAACCCTGTTACCAATCTTGCAGGTAACAGGGTTGTAAATCCGTACTAACGTTGGTGTTGTTTAACAGCAGATTTTTTTCCTGTTGTTCAGATAGCTGTTACTAATGACCAAGAAGACAAACGTACTTATGTAAATGAGTAGAATAGATAAATAAATAAACAGTTGTCTCATTCTGATTATATGTTTGACATGGTGGCTTTGGTTAGAGTAGGAATTTTAATCTAGGCTAACCATGATGTAAAAATATCACAAATAAGAGAGAGGAGATTCCTTAGCTTCAGACACTTTTTCGGAAAAGTGATGCCAAGTCCAGAATATCATGTCATTTTCTGTTGGATTCTTTTTCTATCATGATAAAAACAGAAGTTATGGTAACAGGAATGTGTGCATGTTGTGATAGACATGTTCCATTTGCAATTAAATTATTGAAAATGATATTTTGTTTATTAAGACAAATGTGTCATGGTGCCTGTGTCAGCCACCTCCCCCTCCCAGCACTCCTGCTCCTGCTCTGCTGATTGGAACCAGCTGTCCTGCATCTCCTCATCTCCTGCCTGCCTTCATAAGGGTTGTCTTCTCCAGTATCCAGCGCCAGTTTGTTATACTCACTCCGGTAATCACGCCTGGCCTCTAGCTAAGTAACTCTCGCTCTAGTTAGCCAATCTTGTGCTTACTTGTCTCATGCCTTCAGGTCAACTCTCCACTGGTCACGCTTGGTTCCTCGCCTGCCTCACGCCCTCGGCTCCACCTCTGGCTCTGGGTTGTGCTCGCCGCCCTCGGCGCTCCACTCATTACAGATCTGTCTACGCTTGTCCTCGGCGCCCATTACTACCGACTTAATCTCCCTCAGATTAAAACTGACTTCTGCCTCTATTCCCCGAGTTTCTTCCTGGTTCCAGGACGGGTCCCTCCTATAGAGTTCGACTCATGACAGAAACAAACTGGCTAACGCCCAGACTCCAGCTGGGACCCGGGAGGGACTCCGCCAGTCACACGCATCAAGGCGCAGCCCTCAGCCGTCAAGCTGAAATGCTCCACCAGATGGCATCTGCACAGCAAGATCTGTTTCACCGCTTGGATAGCATCTCTCAAGCTCTAGTTGGACTAACCAGCCAGCAGTCAACCAACTCCAGCTCAACTTCCCCAGCCTCCGTCGCAGCCGGAGCTCTCACCAGCCACCAATGCTATGGACTCCAGGAAACTTTCGCCTGGTAACCAGAGCCCTTCCATGGTGATGTAAGCGCCAGGTGGCTTTTTGCTGCAGTGTCAGTTAATTTTTCAGCAGGCCCCGCGGTATTACCACACAGACCACTGTAAAATAACGCTGATAGTTAACTCCTTACGAGGTAAGGCCCTTCAATGGGCCCAAGCCTATTTATCAGCTAACCCCATTTTCCAAGTGCCTTTTGAACGCTTCATCAGGGAGTTTCACCTGGTCTTCGACCAACCTCAAGAAAAGCAGAGGAGGCCACTCACGCTTCTCTGGGGTTAAACAATACAGCCGATCTGTAAGTGATCACCTCATTGACTTTCAGATTCTAGCAGAGGCTGGTTGGCCGACATTGCCTCTTAAAGGGGCTTCTTTACCAGTCATTGAACGACCAAAATCAAAGACCATCTCTGTTCACAGCCCGAGGCCTCGTGACCTTCGAGGAGCTGGTCACTGCGGCCCCATTGCCTGGATGCGCGGCTCGAACGCAGTTGAACGACTTCTGCTGAAAAGAAGACCACTACTAACTCTGCCTCAGCTTCCCAGGTCAGAACCATTTTCCTTCCACTCCACAAGAAAACATCAGCCATTCAGAGGAACCGATGCAGATCGGTCATTCCTAACTCACCCTGAGGAGCGACAGACGCAAGGAGGAGGGAATGTTTTTATTGTGGTCAATTCATTTCACTATGTACAACAATGCACGCTGGTGTTTAAACTCAGAGCCCTGCTAGGAAGACAGGCCGCTGGAGGCTTCACCGACAAGCACCAGGAAAAAGTAATTTTTATGTACCTGTCAAATTACTTCATCAATCTCTTTTCGCACACATGAATGCGTTTGAGTCCTCGACTTGAGCCAACAGAGTTTTTATTGACTGGTCTACTGGTGTCCAAGCTCAGTCTCCCCATTGAACCGCTGGATCACCCTGTCAAAGCGGCAGGCCTGGGTGGCCAGCTACTCACACGCATCACCCACCGTACCGCCGGTACATCTCTATCACCTCCGGCAATCACTCATGAAGTCACTCCACCTCGGTGGCGCAGTAATCTCTTCAGTCTCCTGTCATTCTAGGGGATTTCATGGCTACGCCTGGGCTACAACCTCAGTCTGACTGGGTGAAATCCACCACATCACCAACTGGAGCACTCACTGTCTCGCCTAACTGCCTCCGCCTCTCCGCTATCCCTGGCGGTTCCCCTGATCATTATTCCACCCCAGAATAGAAATCGACTTCCGTACCCTTGTTATCACGACCTCAAGGTTGCTTTAGCAAAAGTAAGGCGTGGTGCCTTACCCGCTCACCGACCTTACGACTGCTCCATTGAGCTACTAAATGGCGCCACCCTTCCCAAGGGCCATTTATTTAATCTGTCCGGTCCAGAAAAGCTTCGCTATGGAGAAATACATCTACGAGTCTCGCCTCAGGTCATATTCGCCCCTCATCCTCTCCCGTCGGCGCAGGGTTTTTCTTTGTCCAGAAGAAAGATAAGACCTGCGCCCTTGCATCGACTAATGTGGATAAACTAAATCACTGTTAAAATAAATACTCCTCGCCGCTCATCAGCTCCGCCCCAGACTCTGTCTGTGAAGGCGTGAAAAGCTTTAAATTGGATCTCCCGCAACGCGTATCACCTGGTTCGGTATGAAGGAGGGGGACGAATGGAAGATCGCGCACACCCCGCTGGGCATTTCCTGAGGATTGGCGGATGCCCTTTCTTTGGGCCTGCCAAACGCCCCAGCAGTCTTCCAACACCTAGTCAATGACGTCCTCCGTGACTTCTTAATAGATTTGTTTTTGTCTATCTCGACGACATTCTCATTTATTCACCTAATCCTGAACTCCACACACCTTCCACGCACGCCAGGCTCCTCGAACGCCTAGAGAACTAATTTTGTTAAAGCCGAGAAGTGTGGAATTTCATGTCTCCACCGCTTTCTCGGTTTTATTATTGAAGCCGCAACATCCGGCCTGATCCGCAAAGGTCTCCTGCAGTCGCTGAATGGGGAGACTCCTAGCTCACGTAAACAATTGCAACGCTTTCCTTGGTTTCTAATTTTATCAAGGTTCATTCGAACTATAGCAGTCTCACGCTTCTCTCACCAGACTCCACGCTCCATCAATCAACTGTCATTTGAGCCCAGAGGCTCAAAATGCCTTTGAAACCCTAAAGAGAATGTTCATCCCGGCTCCCATTCTTATACAACCCGACCCGCGACGTCAATTTATCAGAGGTTGACGCCCGATTCTGGTTGAGCCGTCTTTCAACGTGAAGACACTATGCTACAGGCAAACTCAAGCCAGGTGTGGAGTTCACGCCTGGCCTCTAGCTAAGTAACTCTCGCTCTAGTTAGCCAATCTTGTGCTTACTCTTTGTCTCATGCCTTCAGGTCAACTCTCCACTGGTCACGCTGGTTCCTCGCCTCGTTCCTGCCACGCCGTCCTCGGCTCCACCTCTGGCTCCAAGCTGTGCTCGCCGTCCTCGGCGCTCCACCTCGTCACAGACTGTCTACGCTGTCCTCGGCGCTCCGCTTCGCCCACGACTCTAATCTCCCCTCTCAGATTAAAACTTCTGACTCTGCCTCGTCTCCTGAGTTTCTTCCGGGTTCCAGCATCTGGGTCTCCATAGAGTTCGACCATGACAAAATGTATTTCACAGTTGCAAGAGACAGCAAAAATATATTTTGGTATTTTAAAAAACTACTTTCAAGCATTTTTTCCCCGTTAGTTTTTGTAGATTTGGTTTCAGGAAAAGTAAATGTACGTGCAAATGCATGATTTTGGGAATTTGATTGGGGTACATTTCAAATTTGATGGCAGGGATGTAAAAAGTCCTCCAATTCTGGAATGACCTTTGTGTTTACACACACAAAATACAAAATACTGAATCAATTTTGATTCATAAGGTTGCCAACTTGACTTTGTATCAAATGCATAATAAAGGAAACCAATAGCCATTAAGACAATTTCACAACAACTGAAACATTCTGGTATTAACTAATGTAAAACTCTAGTGTTGGCTATGTTTCTATTGCTGTGCTTGAGTCTAAACTTTTGATTTTATATATTTAAAGATAACACTCCAAATCACATTTTGTCATTATTGTTTATTATTATCATCATTTTATATATGTATTGATTGATTTATTGAGGTTTTATTTTTTTTTTCATTTATTTATTCCATGAAGTTATCCGCTTAATTTTTTTTCAAATATTTTTTTGAACTTCAAACAAACATATACACATAGCTACAGATGAAAGAAATAAAAAATAATAAAATACACATAAAATTATTTTAATAAAAACAATATAAAATAAAAATATAACATTAAAATTGTAGTTTACAATACTAGGGATTGTAATACATGTGATCTTCAATGAAAGACAATTGTATTGCATTTTTGTTATATAATAAATTCAGAGATTTAAAATATAAACTGATCTCTTTATGAAATGTATTGACTAATGGGTTTGGTTTTTTAAAATCTGCTCTTATGAAGGAAAAATGTCCCAGATATTAATAAAGTATTGAATGTCAAATAAAATAGATTATTACCAGAAACGACTCAAAATAATATGATGTGCTTTTGTAATTGAATAGAAATAGGAATAGGAAGTAATCCGCTTCATTTGAGCCGCATTGCTTTATGACTGTCAATACCGCGGGTAGGCGGGGCTTCACATCCGGGTGCTGAAGCTGACCCCTGACGTGACCCTGCAGGATTACAAACATGGCGGAGGTAAGAAAGTCTTATAAATTTTCACTAAAATTATTTTCTTCTTGTGGGCGGCTGGTTCAGCCAGATTTACTCACACTCCCCTGCTGTAGCTTTTGAACACGACACGGAACGTCAGCGTTTTGTCTCGCTGGACGGTCGCCATTTTTTGGATCCAGACATGTTTGGTAAACTTTGAGCTTAGCTAACGTTAGCTGCGGCGTTAGCGACTATGTTCCGCGGTTTTTGTTTAAAAATACATCATCAACAAAGGATTTCGTTTTTTCTTAAACATAATTCTAAAAGTTTTTTTTTAATAACTGCAATTTACGCTTTTTCTTTTATTTCTCACCTGAAATCTATAAATAGCGAGCTTAAATTTTGAATGCTTTAGCGAAAATACGATTACGAGTAAAGATTATTATTTATCTTGCAAAAATTGTAATTTCAATTAATATGAGTAAAGTTTGTTAGCGCTTATTTCTAGAATATTCCTTATAGTTAAAGATGATGCATTTTTAAATTTTGGAATATATTATAAATTTATATTTTCTTATTTATCATATTTTGTCTGAAAAAGACGTGAAATTTATCGTTTTTTTCTGTCCTCTTGTTTCTGAGGTGTTGTAAAATTGAATTGTACATTTATATTTTTATGCCACTAATATTAAACAAAACCCCGCCACACGAACCTGATTATGTAGCTGTTCAGCAGCGAACGGTTTCGGTTTCACATCCCATGATGAATTATTCATTTTATGCCTGTTTTCTTTAACCTTTAATACTTACATTTGAGATGTTTTGGTTTTTAAGATTTTTGAGAGAGAAAGAGAGATTTATTTCGGTAATGTTAAAACACAAACCTAAATCGTCATCATACATATTGAAGAAAATTTTATCTAAAGCAAATAATCCTCCTGATTTTTTATCCCCACTTGTTACATGTTTGCCATTGTTTTGTTGTCATGTATTTTCTTGTATTGTCTCATTCAGTACATCTTTGTGTTATGATGCTGAGATGTGTTCTGTAACGGTTTCATCTGTATTGTACGTTTTTATTTGACGAACTTTTCTTCCTTTTTTCTCTCTAGCCTTCGCTGGGGAACTCGAGCCCAGGTACACATGGTACTAAATGCTTACACATAATTTGTAGAGGATTTGTTTAAAAAATAAAAAGTAAAAGCTGGTTTCCCCATCTTTGTTCTTATTTTAATGGTCTCTAAGGCATACATACATTCGGGGCTGTTTTGTTAATATTTAGGGTTACACAATATTTTGTTATGTCAAATTTCTAAAATTGGTATTATGTATTGATAAATGACTTTTTGGTTCAAAAATGCTCCTTTGTTTTCTTTTTTTACTTGCACTTTCCAAGGAGGCTCAGCAGGTTCTGATGACCATGATTTTGACCCCACCGCTGAGATGCTGGTGCATGACTTTGATGATGAACGCACACTGGAGGAGGAAGAAAGGCTGGAGGCGACAGACGAGACCAATGTTAATGAGATTGAAGACCTTGCACGGGTTTGTTCTATTTTAAATTGTAAGACACTTTGCTAAATGTAATGTTATATTTCTAGTGGTAACAGCTCATCACTCTAATCTCAGTGAAGAAAATATTTATTATAGTTCTGAAAAACATGTTTGTTTGTTTTTAACCTGATTTTTAAAATTTGTCTCTAATCTAGTGTGATATTTTTAATTGAAATAGTTACTTTTAAATTGTAACTAATAAATGGAATAATATATTACTCATGGATATGATCTATTTTTACACAAACTAACACATTTTCATTTCCCATCATTGTAATGCTGCGTTAACTCCAAACACGATTTGCGTCGGCCGCCTATGTTTGGAAGCGTGGCTTGTGGGAGGAGCTACCACCAAATGTTTTTAGCCTGATTGCAACAGGGAGCGGTGTCTGTGTATATCTCATTTACGATGCATGGGAGACCCCACTTCATCAAAGTTCAGAGATTCTAACTCTCAAATGGCGCTGCTGCTGGACCGACGTGCCGCGCCCGATGCCCAAATCGCGCCACAGGCCCTCTGACAGCATTTGAATATTGATTTAACCTTGAAACTGGACGTCTCTGTCAGGCAAATAACGTTTTTCCTGGCTGGTCACAACCTTTAGGCTAATTTTAAAATTGAAAAAGTTCAATCTCCTTAAAGAAAGAAAGACAAACAACAAACTTATTTTTTTCTATAAACTGAGCTTTTAATAGATTCACATGGTGTCAGAGGGCAACCTTCATCACCATTCAATGTCTTACTGTGAATCAGTAATAATAGGAAGTGAACTAAACAGATTTATTTTTAATAGGAAGGTGAGATGCCCATACATGAGCTGCTGAGCCTTTATGGCTATGGGGGTAGATCACCAGCTGAGGAGGAAGAGGAGGAGGAGGAAGAGGAGGATGAAGAACCTGAGGATGAGGACGATGAGGAAGAGGACGAAGAGGAGGATCTTGACAACGATGAAAGCAGCAGAAGCACTGGGGAGCTGAAAAGAACTGAGGTAGTTTTTAGCTGCAGTTTCACTGGTTTGCTGATTTTTTTTTCAATGCAATTTCGTATGGTTTTTAATTTATTTTAACAGCAGATTTTTTCCTGCATCCTGATTGGCTGTAGACCATTGTCAATCAATATCTTCTGTGCCATGGCTCCATAATTTGTTCAGTTTGCCAAATTTACATTTTTGATCGCGAGCAGATCTTTTTCATTCCAAAATACTGGACTTATTTTTCTTTGAAAGTTTAAACTTTGAGAGTTTAAACAAGAGAGAAAAAAGGAAAATAAATATTTATGTCTGTCTAAGAAAAGTGTATAAACTGTGTAGTGAGGGGTTCTACTGCCTATAATTATATTCTAGGGCATCACTCGTGATAAACAAGTGACCACTGTCATATAGAAATTGTGATCTATTGAAGGAAGTATACAAATCACTCAGAGAGGCTTTATCTGATGATCAGACCAGAACATCTGAGAGAAAGTGGAGCAACTACCTCCCGTTTTTGACCGTAATAAGCCGTAAACTGTCCCGGGGCTCATACCCATGGGCCCTCAGTGTCAAAAGGCTCGCCACTTGCTTGTTAAAACTTCTAAGGAAACTTACAGAATATTCTAGGATACCTTTAAGGTTTGTGTAAAATGCAAAAATGTGCCAGTGTGCAGAAAAACATGTTGTGAACGATTTACTGCGTATTTTAGACGGGCAAAACACAGAAAGCATGTTTTACTTCTGACAGGTCTTTTGTGTTGCTCTTCTCCTCCATTACTTTTACACTCCTCTAAGCCCTGTCTGTGTCCACCCTCACATGTACCACGTGTTCACCATCATGGCCTGAGCGTCCTGCCTCAGTGCCCGTGTCATGGAAAACAGTGCATTGCTTTTGCGTAATAGATCAATAGATTAATGGCTGCAGACTGTTTCTTTGTTCCAGCAGCTCCTCAGTCCTGCAGCTTGTGTCTGTTTTCCTTTGTCTTAGGAAATCACTAATGGGTTGACATGGGTTGAGTTGGTCCAAGTTTGCCTATTATTTCAATATTTTGTTGATCATTTCTCCTTTTGTTTTCAGGGTGTTGAGGACTTTAAGACCTCGTCGGGACAGGGGAGTGACGCCCAGACCACTTCTGAAGTTCGCACGCGCTCAGTCAGGTCACTCGGCACAGCAGAGCTGATTCGCTCCCAGAAACTCAAGTACTTTGAAAGTACGTTTTTTCTGAACTCCTTCTCTTCTGCCTCCTGTTGCTGAAGCCTCCTTTGCCCTGTAACTGAACACTGACTTGTTGTTCAGGTAATGATGCTGAGGAGGAGTCTGATGAAGATGAGGACTACGTTCCATCTGAAGACTGGAAAAAGGCACGTAAAAACGTCAACTAAGAAATGTTCAAATGGTGGCTGAATTAAAGCCCACAGAATGACAAATGTGGCCCGCTCTCAGTGTTTATTTATGTTTTCTATTTCTTCTCTTTTCTCAGGAAATCATGGTGGGTTCCATGTACCAGGCAGAGACGCCTGCTGGGTTGTGTAAATATAAAAACAATGAGAAAGGTATGAGAATTTCTCTCTGATTCGTCTCCAAAACAGCTTCAGTTAAAAAAGTAAATGTCTCAAATTTATAATTTTTTTTCCTCCTTTTTCTGATCTGATAGTTTATGAAAATGACGACCAGTTGTTGTGGAACCCTGAACGTCTCTCTGAGGGCAAAGTGGTGGAGTTTTTAACAGAAGCATCACGGCGGACGGGGGAGGAAAAGGGGGTGGATGCAATCCCTGAGGGATCCCATATCAAAGACAATGAACAGGTGAGTTGGATGCTTCCTGTTAGGCCTGCACAATATACCGCAAATTTATCGTTATCGCAATATCAAGCAGTGCAATATTCGTATGGCAAAAATCAGCAAAAATCGCAATAAATGGTTACCTTAAATGTGCTAAAACCATCCTATGGCAGCTTGAAGCATTTAACGGATCAAATAAATCCATTTATGCATTTGACCAATAGGACGGACCCTTTCCGATGTTGACCAATCAGATGAGCCCTTTTATGTTAGATTTTTGCCTCCTACGTCAACGAGGGTCATTTGGAATATAATTTTTTTAAACCGTTGCAATGAAATAGTAATGTTTTTGATTGTTTTGCTATTTGTTCATATACCGCAAATTATATCGTTATCGCAATATTGATCTCTAATATCGCATATCGCAAGTTTTGCTCATATCTTGCAGCCCTACTTCCTGTTAATAAAACAGCTTGACGATGCTTTTACATGAGTTTTCTTACGGTTTGTCGTTGTTCTGCCGTAGGCCTTGTATGAACTGGTGAAATGTGGCTTTGACACAGAGGAAGCTCTGAGAAGGCTGAGGTTTAACGTCAAAGCAGCCAGAGGTAAACACATCTGTTCTTGAATTCTTCTACATTTATACTTAGTGTTTTTCTTATTCAGCTCCAGCTGCTAATATTTGCTTCAGACCCGCACACATACAGTCAGGAAGCCTTCTCCATTTGAAGCCTTAAACATCTATATTTATGATAAACGGTTATGGTTCAAAACGTTTTCTGAAAGCTGCTTCTGTTTTCTTCTGGAAGATGGCTGGAAACGTTGATCCCTGAGATATTTATGTACAAAAATCCCTAAATGGTGTATTTTATACATCAGTGGAATTAAAGTCCCACTCCAATGATCTATTTTAACAGCATCCCCAGTGGTCTTTTCATTATGATAATGCTGCTTTCAGCAAACCCCGCCCCCCTTCCCCTCCCCCGTTGCAGACCGGGGCAGGGAGCTTGTGGCCGTCCAGCACATTTCCATCACCATCAATACTCTTTTTCAAACATTTTTCATCTGCTCCTGATTCACAACAATTGGAATAAAGAAATACTCAGAAATGCAAATAAAATCTTCATTTTCTTTATATATGGCCTCCAATATGAGAAAAATGCCACAAGAACATGTTTAAAAAAACACCATTTTTATCGGAGCGGGTCTTTTAAGATGATTTCATGAACGGCAATATGAGAAACTCTGCATCACTTTTTAAAATTGGAGTTTCTTGCAGTAAACTTTTCAAAGTCATCGTTCATGGAGGAAATGCTGGCTGTGTTTTGTTTTGACGTGAACCGTTCTTTTCAACAGAGGAGATATCTGTGTGGACAGAAGAAGAATGTAGAAACTTTGAACAAGGACTTAAAGCTTATGGAAAAGACTTTCATTTAATACAGGCCAACAAGGTATGACTCAATTCAACCACATGCAGTGTTTGCTACATAAGTGTTTGGCTTTAGAATAAGCAAATAAGAACTGTTTTCCTGTTCAAATGATGCTGATATTAATGATCCTTTTATGTCTGCTGAATTAAATCTTTCAGGTGAGAACTAGGTCTGTAGGAGAATGTGTGGCCTTTTATTACATGTGGAAGAAGTCTGAGCGTTATGATTTCTTTGCACAGCAAACCAGACTGGGAAAGCGGAAATATAACCTTCACCCCGGTGTCACGTAAGTTTTTGAGAGAGCATTCAAAAAGAATGAAGAAATGGAAGTTTATCATCGGTTTAGATTCATGTTTTTATTTTATTTTTTAAATCAAGTTTAGAAGTTTTTTAAAAAGCCTGGATGAACGAGGTTTTTTTTTCTCCTTCTTTTCTACAGAGACTACATGGATCGATTACTGGATGAGACGGAGAGCGCGACGTCCAGCAGGGCGGCGTCGCCTCCTCCCACCACTTCTAGCAGCAGCACCAGCCACTCCGAGAAGGAGGACGGCAGCAGTCAGAACGGTGAGCCCACACTGCAACTTTCTTCTAAAGATGGAAATTTTCAGAGTAAAAAGCAAAAAAAAGCTCCTAAATAAAACAAACGTTTTACAAAAATAAAAGCCCCAGTCTAATTTAGGTCAGTTTATTTTTTCTAAAGTCCCACTCCGATCATCTGTTGATGTATTGTAAAAGCAATCTCAGTGGTCTTTTAGCTCTGATTGTGCAGTTTTTAGCCTAAACTGTCCTAGTTATTGTAGGACATAGTTTCTGTAGGAGGTCATCAGAAATTGGTGCGGACCAACCCCGCCCCCCCTTCCAGTCACCCATAACTTAAAGCTCTGTTTACATGCTCTCTTCACACCCCCAGCCTAACATTACCGGTGGCGAGCAATATCAGAGCTATCCAGCCGTAGAGTTTTGGGGCAGACGTACATGGATCTAGTCGTCCATAATTGGACGCATCAGAATGGAGGGGAGCGGGGAGCACGTGGCCCCGCCCATTGTAGCTTCTACATCACACCTACAGGCTTTTTCCAAACTGCATTCTTTTTGTCTACTCCTGATTCACAAGGATTTGAATTAAAAAAAATACTCAGAAATACAATTATAGGCTTAGTTTCGGTTATGTGTCCCTCATGATCATCTGAAAAATGCCACAAAAGCATTTGAAAAACATCTAAACAACAATTTTCATCAAGAGAGATTATATTACATTACTGTATCACAGCTTAGTTCCATCCGAAGCTGCAAAAACAACTTTTTTCCACTTTTTCTTAACAATAAGGTTCAGTTCTGGACTCTAAAGTGACCAAATAATGCGTGAAAACAAAATCATTACAACAATAGCATTCACTTAACCAATCTGCTGCAATTTTTCCATTTATTCATCCATTTATAGAGTTTTCTTCCCCACAGTAAATGAATAACATGCCCCATACAAGACACTGAAAATAGCATTATCTGATAGTCTTTAGCTATTCTGAATGACCTATAGGCCAGTGTGCCGTGGGAAATTGCCCTCATTAACGGATCTAAAAACATTTCCCATCTCCAGGATTTCAGCTCTTTGTTCATCCAAACAGGCCCTGATAAGGAGTTAGGAATATAAAAGATCGTAAAATACTTTTCCTTGCATTTATTTTATTTTATTAAAGACATTTTGATAAGAATGACGGTACCGCGATTCAGCTGCACCTTCGGCTGTATTTTGGAAAAGTCCCGTCCCTTTAACTGTCTCCACCAATCATTCTTGGGGGGCTTAATCACATGTCATCAGTCTGACCAATCAGAAGTGGTTAAAGTCTTCACTTCCTTGTCCCGATTTAGCTCGTAAAGTCGCTCAGTTCTAACAAAAATACCAGCTAAAGCTCGTCTTTATCGGTGCAGCTTTCCACAGAATCCGTGTCAGACTGGAACAAGTGAACAAAACAATGAAGCTCCGAAAAGTGATCTCCGGCCGTTTTATCACACTACATCTCCCATGATGCATTGGGTTGTGAGAGTGACAGCGCACAAGGAGATCTGTTGTTAAACGTCATGAAACCAACGAACACACTTCAAACTGTTTTTAAATCGTCTAAACTTTTATTGCATCTTTTAGAAAAAAAACTGCAGCAGTTTCCAGCTTTTTCTGCAACAATTATCTCAAAAATCCATGTGAGATTGTGGAGGAGCTGTAGATCAATACAGACTGAGTTTCTCCTTTTTTTTTTTTTTTTTTTGGATGCTGGTGTGCCGCGGGATTTTTTTTAAGGTTAAAGTGTGCCGTGGCTCAGAAAAGGTTGAAAAACACTGCTATAGACATTGAGCTTAAAACATCAGTCATTTTTCTACTTGCATTTTCTTGTGTAATCATCTTTGAAACTTCTTATTATTTTCTTCATAGTTTGCAAGAAGTTCCGAGAATACACAGTTAAATATTCTGTTCATCAATAAAGACTTTAAAAAAAAAGTCACTGCCAAAATGGCGCCATATCTTTTTATTTGAAGTAAAGCCAGTGGAAATAAAGTCAGAGGAATTGTTTGTAGTTTTTGTTCTTCCCGGTAAAAACTTTTTTTTTTTTGTCTTGACAGGTGTTACAAACCACCCAATAGATTCTTCTCAGTTGGTTCCGGTCAACCCAGTCAAACCTGAGGGAGTCCGGTCCAACGGTGGTCCCTCTCAACCAGAGAGGGAAGCTCCTCCCCCACTTCCAGACAACGACTCCAACGGCTGCAGCAAGCCAAGCGCTCCCAATCACGACAGAAACGGTTCCGTGGACTCGGTAGCAGAACACGCGGCAGAGGTCGCACACGAAAGGCCGGCCAAGAAGTGCCGGACAGAGGCCGAGCCCCTGAGCCAAAGCGAAGTGGAACCATCCAGAGCACACGAGAAATGACATGTTCATCTGCTGGCTGAGGAGAACCGGAACAAACTCATTCCGGCGTCTTTTACCGGGGAAACAGGAAGACGGAGCGTCTGATGAGAACAAGCAGTTGGAAGATCTCTAAGAGAACAGTGGAGTACACGGCTGACTGAACCGCAGCAGGATTGAATTACCCCCCCACTCCTGAACTACCACAGAGAAATCATGGACTAAAGACATCTTCTATCCATCTGTTCCATTCTTTTAGAGACTGAGAACATTTTGCCAAGAATTTTGCTTTTCTATTTGTAAAATAAATCACCTGTGATATTTTTTTACACAAGATATTTATATTTTTTAACCAAATAAAATCTAATAATGGGTCTTTGTTCAAGCCATTGTTTTATTGTCATGAATTATTAAAGTTGGACATGCTATGAAGCTTGCGTGTGAGATGCCAAAAAATAAAAAAAACAAAGCTAAATTGGCAAAAACCCTGAGCTGGTGACTTCACCGGCAGATGTAGTTGCACTTTGACAGCATGTTTCTCGTTTTTACCGATAAAGAGCAACCCCAGCGGACATGCCTTCTCACTCTTCCCTTTTCTGTCACAGCTGTTTGTTGACGATGATGAGTAAGCCGGGCAGTTGCGCCCCTCGCAGGTTTTTGTGGAAAGCAGCTGACATCTGTGATGTCTTGTATTATGAGTCGCTGTTTAGATCTCTGTATTTTTGGAACTTTTTTTAGTGCTTTGCTTAACTTTTGTTTTTACTACAGAATGTTTGGGATTTTTGTAAACTTTGTACACATCTTCAGCGGTTGGTACTTTTCTGTTTTTTTGCAGTTGTATTCATCCTTCTTTTAGTCTTCCTCATTTCCTGAGCTTTTTTTTTTTTAAATTTGCTTTTGTCTCATTTAAGTTGGATGTAATAAAAATTAGTCATTCCTCTTACAGCCTATGTGCTGAGCTTTGATTAAATCTGCTTTTTAGCAAAAATGCTGCCTTTAACCTCTTCATGCCAAATGTTGCTAATTCACAACGTAATTCATTTAGCTTTACCTTCAATGGAAAAAACACGTTTTAAAATCCAGTATGAAGGGATTAAACAGCTAATCAGATCTGGATTGGGTGAAAATGCTTTTAAACACAGTAGTAAGTCAGTCTATAAAAAAAGGCTTTTTTCTTTGTGTTAAAGATATTCCAGTAGTGCACATGTCTCATGTCTGTATTTTAGTTCATGTCTAAATAGTTTCAGAAAAAAATTACTTTGGAAATAAAAAAAGAAGATGTATTTGAAATTGATTTAATGGAATAAACAGCACTGGATGAAGCTACACGTCTGAATGAAAACATTGGATTTCTGAAGTTCAAATTGTGGCAGTAAAGAAAGCTAAATGTAATCCAGGTATGCACGTTGACGTACATGCTAGAGACTTTCTAGGAAGTAACAACAAAGTGATTTATGAAACATTTTGTTTAATTAAAAGATAAAAAATAACGTTTACAGAGTAAAATGTTTGCTAAAAACTGCTAATCTGCAGTGGATGTTTGGGAATAAACGTCTTAAAAACATTGTGTTCAGTGTTCTCCCCATCATGTGAGCAGCGCCTGCCTTCAGCCTCTGCTTTACTCCTTTTCTGTTAAACATGACCAAAAACTATTTAGAGTCAAAGTCATTTCAGTAACAGCATTCATTTGAGTTTTCCTTACTTCTTTGCTCCTGTGTGAAGGTGATGTAGGAGTACACCAAACTCCCAGCGATGCTGTAAGCAGTGAAAGTAATACACCTTTCATGAAAAAGCCAAACATTTGGTGTCATCTGAACAGGTCAGCCCTTCATACCTGATGTTCAAACCTATGAAGTTTGTCCAAGTGAATATATAGTCGCCGCCGAACACCATCCCGATGTATGTGACCAAGATGTTCTAGGGAGGAGGAAACGTTTTCAGAAGTATCACAACACCTCAGCTAGCACTGCTAACCTGAGATGAGCTACCTTGATGCAGCCTATGATGGAGGTAGTGAGGGCTGAGTTGCACTGGGTGCACAGCAGGATGGAGTACATTAAAATGAAGCTGTGGGACACGTGGGTGCAGACTTAGAAGCAGACAAGTATCCTGGAATTAGTGCGCCAGACGTGTTGCCTTACCCCATGACACAGGAGAGAACAAACTGCACAACGAACAGGAGATCAGACCAGCCGCTGTAGTCCAGACCCTGTTCCAAAAACACATCAACTCCAGCTCAAAGACACAAGAACAACATGCGTCTTAGTCGAGCGTCTTACCATCTGCAAATCCCCTGAAAAGTAGGCGTAGGCCAAGGTTGGAAAAATCATGATCAAAGCATTGTAATACAGAAGGCCGTACTTTCCTAGCTCCTGCAGGAAGAACAGCAGCACATCAGCCTGGAAGTCCTCCCCAACAGAGAATGACCTGCAGCTCTCACCTACCTTGGAATCTAGTTTTTGCTTCATGTAAGCCCCACTGGCTGCTGTGAGAATATTGTTCAGCATAATAAATGTGTATCCTTCGAGATCAAACGCTAAGTCAGCGCTACAAACACAGAAAACATGCCAGGGAGTGAGAGTTGGGAGTCCAAGTCAGCGATTGTACCAAGTGTCACCTGGCAGCAATTAAAGCTCCAATGATCATGGTGAACACAGTCATCTTCACAGTTGCAGAGAAAGTCTTTCTGTAAAAGACAGAAGTTCAAGGAAATATTCCCTTTGCAGGCAGAAATTCTGGGTGACTGGTTATGCCGGATCGATGCTGGTCCGTCTGCGGTGCGC
Source organism: Oryzias sinensis (assembly GCA_037389245.1). Lineage (NCBI taxonomy): Eukaryota > Metazoa > Chordata > Actinopteri > Beloniformes > Adrianichthyidae > Oryzias > Oryzias sinensis. The sequence goes on from CM074494.1 coordinate 17,582,452, forward strand.
CGCTGCCTCCCCCCACCCAGATTTCAGAGGAGTGGTTTGTCCCGCAACCCCCGCATCGAGTGGTTCATCCAAAACTCTAGCATTTGGGCCCAATGCCATCCTCTTCCTCACCGACTCATAAAATGCATGTTTTGTGTCACAAATGAAGTTATGTTTGTACTTCCAAAATTAAACTTTCATTGTCTATTGTGAAAATGGACGCCGGTGTGGGAACGTCACCTTAAACATACAATAAAATTGTATAAATTTCTTTTTCGAAAGTACAGCAGAAGCTTTTTTTTTTAAATCCAGACCTTTTTCCTATTTTTTCCGGCTTTCTGCCGCTAAATAGACGTGTCGATGAATTGGAAATTGCCTTGCGTTGCAGAGGGACGGATGTCAGACGCAGACATGACAGAGGTGATGAAAACATTACAATTGATTAATGGACGCTCCATTTTATTTGTGTCAACCCAACAGAGACGCACCGCAGATAGACCTGTGGGAATCTGCCCTTACACTTACTTCAGAAGAACACCTTCAAACACCATGGTGAGAAAAATACTGAACCTCCTCAGGACTGTAAACATGGGTAAACTGAGATGGGAAAACTCTTTGAGATTCTTGAAAAGGATAATGCAGTTTATATTATTGTTAGAAGAACTCAAAGACTCACTTGAGTCGCTGTGTTCCAAAGAGTCCCGATATTTGATTCCCAACATACAAAAGAGGTAGAGGGAACATCTAGAGGGACAAGAGACGGCCTAAATTATTCGAAAGCTGCTGTAGAAACTTGTGCAGTTTTACCAAAAGTTGTCTTCTCCAAACCTTGCGAGGTATACTTAGATCCATGTCTGGAAATGAGATGATGCCCAGCATCTTCCCCATCCTCAGGACCACTATCGTGGCCAGCATCTGCAGGTGCATTTCAGGAGACCGAGTCACTATGGCCGGCTTTACACCGCAGGTCTTGATGCTCATATCCGATTTTCTGACTATATCCGAATTTTTTGATGACCCACTTACATCATCTTTTAAAAGTGACCCGTATCTGATTTTTGCATTTACACTATACAATGCTGAAACTATCAAACGTAGACGTTCTGAGGACTACGTAGCAGTATTTCCGCCCTCCACGGACCTTTTTTGGACTTTTGTGACTGTGGTTGTCATGGAGGCAACGCAGCGACGGAAGGAGGCGTTGCCTTGGGCGCTCCTGAGGGGATGCACGGGGGAGTAAAAAAAAAAAGGGGGGGGGGCGCTGCTCGGCCGTCTTATGTGCTCTCTCTGAGTTTTGAATGAGGAAGTGTTTGCAGACGTTGTGCTGAACTAACAGTTTGATCCAAGTGTTGAACCTTTCCTGCGCGATGACTTCTCTTTTCCGACCGTGTTCAGAAACGCACGGGAGATTTCCTCGGGGTTCACTTTTCCGTTCTGAACCCTCAGCCTCACCCAAAGACTCCAAAACTTTTGGGGGAGACACCTTATTTTTAATTTACGGTTCTCCGACAGTCCCCCGCTCCGCGCTCACAGGAGAGAGGGGGGCTCTCTCCTTACACACACACACACACGCAAGCACGCGTGCGCGCGCTCACACACACACATGGTCCCCATCATACACGCCCCCAAAGAAATAAACGGCTTCTAGCCTGCTGTTCCATAGCAACGGTGTCCCTCTTCATTAGTTACCGTTTGCGTCCGGACCGGGACCTGGACCGGGAATAACAGCGGTTTCCAACTACGGTCTGAAGCCTGAGGCTGAAAGGTAACAGCTGACAGCAAAATCGGCGCACAAAAAGCACCTTAATAAGTCATGTGATCTCAGTTGGTGGTCTCCTGAGTTGACGTCACTGACGTACGACTCGCATTTACTGGGGAATATCCAATCTGTCTGCTTACATGGCAAACGCAAATGCACGTATCCGATTTGTTTCCGATTTATTTCCACATATGAGAGAGGCCTGTATCCGATCTGAGAAAAACGGAATCCATGCGCTTTTGTCCTGCTTACACGTTCACCGATCATATCCGATCTGTGCCACGTGAGAGGAAAAAATCGGAATTGGGTCACTTGAACAATGCAGTGTAAAGGCGGCCTATTTCAGGCTCTGTTACCAACTGAACAAGACGTCATGCAGGCATCCACCTTTGCTCACCTGGCCAATTCCAACACATGTTGATGATGGAAATCTGGAAAAGCATGACAGAGTTTACAAAAGAAGGAAAACTCTGAAATCTAGTAAAGATCACCAACGGAGGCACCAAAAGCAACTCAAAATAACAAACAATAAAACTTAAAACAGATTATTTCTATTATAGTGCCACAAGCCACCAATGGGAACATTTTTACCACTCTCAGGCGTTGGAAAATGACAAATATTTGGTGCTTCATCATGGACGGTAGCAATGATGCTTGATAATACTCAGATGCTGGAGTCAGGATTGAACCCAAATTCAGAGTAAAGGGTGTCCTGGTTTTCTCAGTCTCTTTTTTTGGTCAGATTATAATCCAAGCGCTGAAAATCATAACTGGCAAAGTCTAGAGGTTAATGGCTAGGATCATATTTTTCTATAGAGTTGACTTTTCCTGCTGTGGATTCTTCTTGGTTGCTACAGTACCTTTCTTGATGAATGCAGGGTTTGAAAGTGCATAGTTTCCACCCAAGAAATAGGGTTAAACATTCTATTTACAGATACACTAAATATTTGTAATAAAGAAAATGTTCAAATTATTACTAATATATAAATTACTGGAAAACCCTTCGTCTTAACAGTTGTCATTTAATGAATAATAATAAGGCTTAATATAAAAGGAGGAAAAATACCAGCAGTATCTGCAACTATTTAAAGGAAATTAAAGGAAGAATTTTAAAAGACTGCTTGTTATAGTTAGAAGTAACTATATAAAGATGATTGAGCTCTGGAATGTTCATCATACATACACTTCAATTGTGAGACAGATTGTTAAAAAAAATCCAGGATGTTACATTGTCTAATTTTTAAAGAGTTTCTTTGTATAATGGTGCAGAAACTAAGAATCAACCCAGATTTCTGTTCCTCACAGACCTGTTAATTCCTTATTAAGAACTTCTTTTATCCTCCAATCATTATCTGTATTGATGGCACCTGTGTGACCTCATTATCTAAATAAAAGGCACCTGTCCACACCCTTAAACTGTCGGGCTGCAACATCGCCACCATGGTCAAGAGCAAAGAGCTTTCTATGGACACGGGGGATAAATGACACCTGAACAACACTGGGACAAACCGATCTACAATAAATAAACAGCTTGATGAAAGCAGCTCCACTTTACTATTGGAGCAGTTCTTAGGAAATGGAAGAAACCTGGGATCACTGACTACCTCTCTCCACCTGGAGCTCCATGCGAGATCTCACCTAGTGGGGTACAAAGGATCTCGAGACTGTGGTAGAAGCAGCCCAGAATTAAACTGATGCATGCTGAAAATGGGCAACAATAAGAGTGTGGAGACCTGCAACCTTTGACCTCTTGTCATTGACAGCCAGGGTTCCATTACGAAGTATTGAGAAACTTTTCATAGTTGAAGTGTATCTATGATTAACATTTCAGACCTTTTTTTTTTTTAAAGTAGGACAACTTGCAGAATTTGAAATATTTTCTCTCCACTGAAAATATATATTTTTGTCAATGTAAACATTGTTGAGCGATTAAATAGAAACAGTTCTTGTATCCTAATAAAAAAACGGCACATGCGCAATGCAGTGCTACTACCCTATCATAAATAAAGGGGATCACACGCCAGTTGAGCGCGCGCGTGCTCCAGCTAGAACTTTGTACCTTTTACCTGTAATTAGTAAGAACACTTTTGTTGACGACAACGATGAGAAACGAGCTGACTCCGTAAAAAGCAGCGGCTAACAGCTTCACGAGAACCGTGTCGGCTGTTGCTCCCCTCTGAACATTGGCGTTGGCTGTCTCCTCTGACGGGCTTCTGTCGGCGGCCAAAACTCGACGTCTGTGGGGCTCAGCCATCGTATGTGAATCTCCTTGCTGCGCATGCGCAAACTCTGTCGTAACCCAAAAGCGGAAATGAGGAGTAACATCCCAACTAAATTACACAGATAAACACAACCAAGTCATCTTTCGGTAAAGAACAGAAGTTCAAACAACTCTTGTGCCAGTATGAGAAAGCTGCAGTTGGCGTACAATGATGCTGTAAGAGTGCTTTTAAATAAGCCAAGGAGGACGAGTGCTAGCAAGCTTTTCGTTTCTCTCAGATTGAACACTCTCTCTGGGCTTGCATGCGCTCGCTTATGTTCAAATTTATCTGCAGATTAAACGATTGAGAATACTCTCATCTTGGCTATAAGTAACATTAGATTTAGTGCCATACGGTTCCAGTCAAATTTATGGAAACACTGGAGGGACTGTCTTTTTATTTGTCATTGTAATCAAGGTTTTATGGTGTTATCTATATGTAATCTTTTTATCTTGGTATTTATTCTTATCCTTTTTAATTAATTAATTTTTTATTAACTATACACTGTACCTCAACTTGTGTATTCTTGTCACTGTATTTTTAAATGGAGTTTTTACTGATTGGACCATGAGTCTGGAATAAATTCCATCTATCCATCTATCTATACCAGTCAACAGTTGAGAACTCTTTGAATTTTATTTCAAAATCTGGACGTGGACTTGTTGAGCCGAAAGACCATTTTAAATTGTTTTAACAAAAATATAAAAGATCCATTTGCAAAATACAGAATTAACATTTAGCACAGTTTTCTAAAGGGAGTTAAGAATCAAATAGGCTATAGTCAGAGAAAACACAGGAGGAGGAAAAAACATATTAGAAATAAGGGCAGAGATCACACTGATGATACCAAATATTTGGATAAAGGGAAAGAAAACTAACAGGAGAAGGAAGGGCATGACAATGGAGAGTGATGAGAGAGGTCAACTGAGAAGACAGAATTGAAAAGACCTGCAAGAAATAAAAACCCACAGAATAAACACAAGAAAACCCCAACAAAAAGTACAAATAAAATTAAAAGGACAAAAAAAAATTAAAGATAGATATAAAAAAAAAGATGACTGCACAAATCAGTGTCCTGCTTGTGCCTGTCCCAAGCCCGGTAAAAGGAGAGGGTGGTGTCATGAAGAGCATTCAGTATAAACATTATGTCATATCAAATAGTTTTCTAAGCATTTTAGGGACTTGAAGGGATAGGACACCCCAAACTCTTGGCACACCCAGACTTGCCCCCCTAACATTCTACCTGCACCCTATAGAGGAGCTGGCTAAATCTGGGCTTGACAAAAAACAACAACAAGAGTAATGAGGGAAAAAGCGATGACACATGAGAAAAAATAAAGAATGTCCATAGGCACCCACACACAAATGTGATTTGTAGACTTTTTTGCGCCAGGGAGTAAAAGTAGAAAACGACACTCCAGGAGTTCCTTCTGCTCGTCAGACGAGGACAATCTGAATTTAAAGAAAAACATAATTGCATAAAAGTCACAAAAAAATTGAAGGATTTGATCCTATTAAAAAAATAATCATGTAGTCAACTGTACTCCTTCCCTATAGGACAGCTGGGTAGGGCTGCCACACACCATTTAAAACGTAAATACAGAACCACACATTCCCCAATTGTAAGAACTGCTCTATTAAAATGTGTTTTTAATTCATTACAATACATAATGGAAAATAACTAATAATATAAGCTTCTGTTTTCTATCTTGAAGCTATGAATTTGGAGGTTTGGCAGAAAAAAAACCTTTATGAAATTTTTATGAATTTAAATGTTTATAAATACAAATTGATTTTCTTGAAAAAATATATTTTCAACATTTAATGTACAATCGGTGTTGATCAAAGCCGACAACTGCATTTACGTGTTGTCTAGCGTCTATGCGTGCCATTTAAAGCATCCAAATAAAATGTTTTATGTGAATAAATAAATGTACTCTTGATCACATATTTCCTTAATAATTGTAAAAGTTACACAGTGAGGTTCATATTTAAAGTAGAGAAAATTTTCAAAGATTTGCTTGGTATGTTTTAATTTTCACAGAAAGGTAACAGTTTGTAAAGGAACTCAATTTTATAGAAATGCTTTGAAAAATGGATTTAAGTACATTACTAATTAGATACTGTCCATATTTCCTTGGTTTTAAACATTTCTGCCTTTAAGATGAGGAGTTCACATAACATTGCACCACAAACTGATGATCTTTGCAGACATCCATGGATCTATGTTGCAGTGTTTTTCCAGTATTGCTGATTACAAAAGCAGACATAGAAGTAACAGTTCTTTATGTGAATCCAATGAGAGACTTTAATGTCATGATTTTGAATATGCAGAAATTCTAACTTGGCTGTTGGGACTGGCCTGCCTGAGTGTTGTGACTACTCCACGTTACTGGATTTCTCCCTCAAATCCAGACAGAAAGCAGTTCATGCCGTCCTCAGCTTGATGGACTCAAACTGCAAAGTTGAATCTGGAGCTCATTTAGGTTTTATTTGGAATGAGTTGTCAGCATAACCTGCTCCATTAAATAAGACAGCAAGCAGCTCAGAGCATTCACTGTTTTACACAAACCTCCTTACCTAAAATAGCTTTTTTAAATTGCAATTGTCAGCTGCACATCTATTGGAGTGACAAGAATATTAATCTGAGGGATTAACATCTGTTTGACCATGGGAACATCCCACATGCAGGTAAACGCAGCACTGTGATAGCATAAAATAACCCTACAGAGGACAGGCTATTGTCTTAAATGTCAGCTCTAACAGAAATCAGCTTGCTGTATTGAAAATGTAAAGAAATGTATTTTCTTTAAAATATACAGTTTCTCGAAAAGATGTAAAACAATTGAGTTAAAATAGAGCTTTGAAGATTTAAGCACAATATTGCACTTAAATTTTATTTGTCATATATATATATACACATACATATATATATGTATAGATATGAATGTATATATAAATAAAAATAATTTAAGGAAAATATGTTGATTACTTGGTTTGACAAGTGACATAAAATTTAAGTGCAATATATATATATATATATACATATATATATGTGTGTATATATATAGTTTTATTTACACTAGTCTGTTTTCTAGGAAGACACCATCATTATTTGCAAATCAAAGGTAATTTCTTCTAATTTATACTTTTTCTAATAAACTATAAAGACAATTCATTAACAATTCTCTTAGTTTGTTTTCAGTATGTCCTTTTTATTTTTCATTCCAGTAGTTACTTTGGTTAGTTATTAAAAACTGTATTTCAATTTTATACTTTTTTAAACCCTAAATGTTTTGTAATGCTACTTGTAATTCATATTCTGGAAAAAATGACAGCGCTGGAAATTTATTAAAGATATTTCAGACAAAAATAGGTTTTGCTGCATTTTTTTCCCCCCCTAAGAGAAATACTCTAATTTTCCACCACAATCCTTTTGGGGATGAAAATTATATTTTTTTAACACACACAGAAAAAAATATTAATAATAATAAACATACCCCCACACCCATACATTAAGTTCTCTAGCTTGTTATTTAAGATGAAATGGGAAAGGTAGACTGGTTAACACCTCTAAAGAAATTTATTAGAGCAGGGATGCTTGCAGAAAGTTTTGTCATCATGTGGCTCAAACAGTCTGACAGGAAAACTGCTCAGCCGTCTGTTTCAGTGCCAGCAAGCCGTTGCACAGTAAAGCTATAGGTTCACTTCATATTTTGACACCCCCACCCCCCCCGCTGCCTCTTAACCCCTCCCAAAATTCAAATATAACCCCCTTTATTAAAAGTAAACGCTTGCTGGGAATGCTGTCACAGATGGCTGAGGGCATCGTTATCTTACATTACATTCTGTGGTGCGTGATTGTTCCACCATGACACACGTATGTCCATGTTTCTGCACCGACAAAAAAAAATTAAAAAGGGTCTTTCAAAAATAAGATTTGAAACAATTTTCCGAAAAAATGCTGATGATAAACTCCTAGTTTGACATCGGACAAACAGCACAGATACTGTAGGGGGAAAGATATGGTGCGTTCAGCACGCTCATCTAAAGACAACTATTTCTGCACTCAGCCATAGAAGAACAGCAACTTCAAATCCAGAGGAATACTTAAAGTCTAAGTAACTAGCTGTCAAATTCTTCACATCCAGTCTGAAGCTTTTGTTACACACACACACACACACACACGCGCGCGCACACACACACATCAACAATACATACAATATTTGCTCAGTGGTCCTGCAGGTACAAGTAGCAGTCTGTGTGACCTAAAAGGACCAGCCTAAAGATACACAGGGCTCTGGAATGCCCTGAAATCACAGGTAGCACATCTGGATCAGGGAAGCAAGGCAATACTAAAACAAAAGACTTAAAAGAAAAAAAAGTAGAGGCATCAACTGTCACTGCACAAAAGCGGGAAAATAAAAATATACAAAGCATGAAGTCACTTTGCTGGTTACCCATCATCAGTGAGTATTCAGAACCCGAATAATTACACTTTCAAAGCACGTTCTACTCTTTCTCATGTAGTGTCGTGTCACGCCGGGGTCGGCGAAGTGGAGAAAAAGTCGAAGGTCTTCTCTACACTTGAGCCCAAAACGTTGAGCCACAAAGCGGAAAGAATAAAAAAATAATAATAACAAAGCAAAGCTTTTGGAGGGAAACATATGCACACACTTCAATCTAACTGCAGAAATGCATCAATTCAAGCAGCACAAAAAAATATGAATGAAGTCTGCGTAATCTCCAGAAAAAAAAAATCCCTGCTTTCATGTTCCTAAATATAAAACTTCAGTGTAACAAGAGGTCCTTTTCCACCTTTAGCTCCTCTTTTTCTTTAAAACGGATAAAATTGTTTGTCCTCTGGTGTTGAGGGTAAAATGGAATGAGTCTCTCTTTTTTGTTGTCGTTACATTTTTTTCTCTTTTTTGTTTTCTCGTATACTTAAAGATGTGGCAAGCATGCAAGCCTCGTAGAGGAGGGGCCCCGGAAGGGCAGATGGGCGGGCTGGTGGTGAAAGGTGGCGCATTTAAGACAGAGCTGGGAAGGCCTCGGGATCATCCACGTTGGGGACTGATGCTCCTCCGCTGGCCTGCAGGGAGAAAGGAAAAAACAAAATAAAGTTCAGAGGAGCTGCTGCAGGCGGAAAGACACAAGTCACAGAAAAAAATAACAACAAAGTCAGCAGCAAAGAAGTAATTACGACTATTGTTATTCTGGAATCGATTCCATAACGCTTAAAAAACATCATCAGATAGAGAGCCCAAGTATAAACAGGTGAGTTTCTAGGTTTGAACTGACATTTCCAAGAAAATATGCTCACTTTAAAAATGTATTTAACTTAAATTGGATTTTTTAAGAAATGTGTCCTCTACTTGCAGCTGTGTGTGGGAGGGGCTACATGTACAACCACACCATGGAGAACGGTAAACATTAGATATCACGTTGCTCGGTACAACCATCATAAAGTTACTCCACAGCGTCTTCCATAGTAGCAGCAAGCCCAAAAATTAATCTAACAGCCTTCTTCTTATTTTCATTCAAAGTCCTGACAACTGATCAGATTTGAGAAGAAAGCCTGAACTGTGAGGGACCATTGGTGCAGAGCAATTTCGCCCCCCTTCCCCTCTTCGTTACTGAGAGCTCCCTGTTTACAGGTTCTACCGCTAGCTTACAGTACCACTAATCTGGGATAAAATTATGCTTTGATTTCAGGTGTATTTTGACATAATATTGATTAAAGTTTGAAGTCATAATAATACATAAAGGTAGAATATGCTGCTTCCTAACCAGAGAAAGCATGAGGACAAAAAATTGACTCTGAAAGCAAAAGACAAAAAAACATTTATTCCATGTTTCCCCCCCAAAAATAGTCCCACCTCCTGCATTCCTGACATGAGGTCAGAGTTGGGGGTTTAAATGGCTGAGCTTTTAGTCTCGGCCCTGTTATTCAGGGATCCTAAGCTCCACAGAGCCTTTCTAACCCAGTGAGCGCTTTCTATTGTGGACATGGCTGAACCTTTGTTGGTGCACGCTGCGGGAGCCCTTATTGTTACCTTTTCGGAGCGTCCTCCCCCGCGTGCCGTCCTGCTGCCTCCCCCGCCGCGGCCTCCCCTCCCTCCACGGGCGCCCCCACGCCCGCGACCGGGGCGGCCCAGGTCTCCAAAGTTGATCTCCAGCTGAGACGTGATGTCGTTGGCTGGTTTGCGGAAATGGTGTTCACCGGACTCATCAGGGGTGCCCTGCTCGAAGGATTCGTGTTGGTTAAACTAGAAATAAAGCAACAGCTCCATATGATAAACAAGAAGTAAAACGCTTTCTGGGGGGAAAAATGCAGGCACCTTGTTGAAAAGAGCCTGAGACTCCGCCTCCATCTCTGAAGAATCGATCAAAGCTCCGACAGGCCGCTGCAGACACAAACATCAGCGGGGGTATTTTTAGTCTCAGCAGCTGCTGTGAAGGACCTCCAAATATCATATGCATCCAATAACTAAGCACACAGAAGGCCACATCACAAGCCAGCATCACTTCTGTTAACTGAAAGCCCCAAACTTTCTAAACAACACAACTTGAGGTGTTGCAGCACAGCTGGTGTTTGTCAGCATCAGAGAAAGGAAAGGAAGAGGATTTGGACCAACACCACTAATGCAAGCCCCTAAACCAGAAAAAAAACAAAAATGACAAAACTACACAAAGTAAAAATGAAAAAGATTTGCTGGAGCGTAAACAACATTAATGCCAAAGTGAGCAATCTTTGTGCTGATGACACATTTTGGTAAAAACTAGACATTCTATCAAAAAGATTCAGGAACTTTAAACGTTGGAAAAAAGAGTGCTGATTTCTATGAGTGTTCAGTGTTCAGCCACTCTCAAGTGAATGATCTTATTCAGGGAACGCAGCAGCAGCTCAGCTTGATCCCCATGTTTCACATCAGGACAAAGATCTATTGTCAAATAACTCGCTTCAATTTGCTTTGAAACCATGTGAGCGCTGTGCTTTGCAAAGCAAGGTCTTAGTTAAAAACAAAACAAACCTAAAACTCTGCTTTTCTGTTTCTATCTTAGTTCAAAGGGTATACATGGTGTCTTAAATGGATTGTTTTGCTTTGAGGAAAGAGACACACGGAGCCGTGTAGTGGAGGTTTAGCACACTCACGTCTTCGCTCTTTGATTTGTGCAGCACGTATCCCTTCTTCCACTGGCTGTCAGTTCCCTCGTTGGGCTTGCGGATGTTGAACTCCACCTTGGTCCGCTCCTTGTCCTGCATTGCCTTCCACTCGTCCAGCGTCATCTCTTTGGGCCCTTCGGGTTTCACTTCTTCCACTTCATTTTCTCTGTTACACACACAAAAAATTTTTCAGAACCATTAAACAAAAAAAATTTTAATTCACATTCCCCCCCCTGTTCATTATTACCCAGCAGATTCATTATCCCCGTTTGACACTAAACCCATATGTGTCGAGTCTCACTTGTTCTCGGAGCCAGCAGGTGTGTTCTCTTCGCCCTCTGGAGTCGTCTCAGGAGCTGCAGTCTGTTCAGCCTCACTGGGAACAAACGCCCACTTTGTCAGAACTGACAGCAGCACACCATTTCCATCAGAGCTGCACTACAAAACAGCACAAACACTTCAGAGAAACATTTTCCCTTGGTAAAGACTCACTTTACTTCATCTTTCACGTTGCCCCAGTTGTGTGAGCCGCCTCCTCCACGCTTCTCCTCACTTTTTGGATTGCTGCTGGAACAGAAACACACACATTCTTTAATGCAAACATGAACAACTAGATGTGTACATAACTAAAACGTTCTGCAATTATCACTTTACAATCAATCTTCTGATTGGGAAGGTATATTTGTCACTTAAAGGTGTGGATATATGTGTCAGCAGAGAAGCAAACAGCTTGAGAACTTGTGCTAAAACCTTCTTTGCGTGTGAGAAAAACATGAAGCATAGCGTTGAAGCACTCAAACAACACCTTAGATAAAACGCCAAGTGTGTGCGACCATCAAATTAGCCACATGACTTTGCGTTGATGACAGTCATAGGTGTGTATGGCTTTCCCTTTACGTGATGGACACATGAAAGCATCATGTTCGCCTCCAAATCTGATTGGTTGCTCACTGCACAAAGAAAGCAGGCTCCTCCAGGCTCTATCTGAAGTGTTGCAGCATCGTTTTAAATCCAGAAATGGAGCATCTTTTTGGCCACATTGGGTTTATTCATGGGTCACGTTCATTGATCCGTTTGAAACTATGTTTTGGCGTGGGTAACCTCCCAACACAAACAGTAGGGTAAGTGCATGCTTATTGGAAGGAACAAAAGATTGGCATTCCTTTAAAGTAAACACCTCGACTCATCCATCGTTTTTACAGTCTAAACTCAGAGTGCAGCTTTTCAGAGGAATCCTCAGAAATGCGTGAACGGACCGAAATACCGCTTATGGGTGTCTTTTCATGAAGAATAAACACTAGAATACACTTTAAAGCTCAGAAAATGGATTATGCGTGATATAATCCCTTCAAATGAACTGAATCACAGGAAGAAATATTTTCCTTTATAAAGCTGCTATTCTATTGTATCTTTATAATTAGCTCAAATCTGCACACAGACATGCTTCTGTGAGCCGGCACAGAAACATGTACTACTCCAACCACCTCTTGCAGCCTGTTCCATGTTTTGGAGCGGAGTGCTCCGGTGTGAAGGACCATGCGCATGTCATAAACACTTGATTGAATCCGCTGTGTGGAAAGTTCTTATCCTGCTCCACTTTGGTTCCCTCAAAATGTTAGTGTTAATGTCAGCCTGCCACTACATTCCATAGCGCTGGGACACTCAGACATAACTGGGCCGTCTGTAATCATAATAATAAAGGAAGAAAACAGAGCTGTCTTATTTCAGAGAACACTCACGATTTGTCGCTGGCGCTGTGCCTGTCGAAGTCTCGTTTTCCGCGTGAATCAAAGCCTTCCCGGCCCATGCCCCGTCCTCTACCACCACGGCCACCCCTGCCACCCCCACGCCCTCGTGGTGGCCTGTCACTGGAAGGCCTGATGGACAAAAAAAAAAAGTGTTCACATGAGCAAGTCACAAGGGTTAAGTCTATGTTATCGTACAATAGATGTCAGTACCTTAAAGACACACTCCAATCATGTTTTGATTTATTTTCAAATGGTTCCCCAGTGGTCTTTCAATAACGATTATGCCATTTTACGCTTTTATACCTCACATCCTCAACCTAACAATACCGGTGTAACAAAAATGGCGAGCAATATTGGAGCAAGCCAGACGTACAGTTTAGATCCAGATACCAACTCAGAGGAGGAAAACAAAGACGTACACGGATCTATTTGTCTGCAAGTGGATGCATCAGAATGGAGTGGAGCAGGAAGCTTGTGGTCTCCCAGCATGCTTTCTGTGTCCCCTATACGCACTTGTTCAAGCGGCATTTTATTATGTCCTCTATCATGGGAAAAATGCCACAAGAGCACGTTTAAACATGTTTTTCCATCAAAGTGAAGCAGGCTCCCCAAAATTCAAATGAAAAGTGGCAAAATAATAAATGGGCGAAAGCAGAAAGTAGCTGAATGATACCTTGTTAGAAAAATCTAATTCTTCTACAGGTAATCTTTCTTTTTTCTCCCCACCTTAACAAAACGTGGCTCCCTGATCTTAGAATTAAGCTGATTAACACAGATCACATAAACTCACTTGTCTGCAGGGAACTCTCCTCCAGCCTCCGGCTTGTCCTCAGCAGGTTTCTCAAAGCGGCGCTCACGTGGAGGTCTCCGGTCTGGCCTTTTGTCCCCGGGTCGCCCCTCTCCCTGACCCCCCTGGTGCTGGGATCCAGGCTGGCCCTGTTGGTCTGGTCTTCTGCCCACTCGTCTGATTCCTGCAAACCCGAACGGAGTCTGTTTACAATATGGGAGCTACTTCGCAAGTCCTGAAAATGCCAGCTCTGGTCTGTTTTGCACCACCATGTGCATCAAACTAAAACCCGCCTGCAGCCTCGTGAGCTAACATTTACTCCGGATGCAACCATAATTAAAGTCCTCTAAGTGTGTCGTTAATTATAACGAACCGGTTTCGATCATTTTCACTTTCGAGATGCGTTTTTTGAGCTGCAAGTCACGACGCACGAGCGGCGCTCAGATTCAACCCCCCCTCCCCCGATTACAGGTGGTTATCTACCGTCTTCACGCTGCAGAGCAGCCCGAGCAGCAGCAGCATCAGACGGTAACCCAACACTGCACCATCCTCCCGGGGATGCTGGAGGAAAACATGTCTGCGGGGGCTCTCCACGGTTGTATTCTCGGTTGCCCCTTTTTCTACTAGCGGGCACACTGGCGCGCGGCAGCCCGGGGAAGTGCTCCTTTATCACGGTGTCCTCTAACAACAGCATAGGGTCCATGTTGACCTCGCGCGCCGATTCAGCGAGTCTTGTGGCTAACAGAAGCTGCACATGACAGTTGGAAACGGGAAAACAAACAACAAAAAACTCGCAGGAGCAGCCCGTGTCCAATCTTTTTTGTACCTTCTTTCTTTAGGGGAACCGGTGCTTGCGACTCATCTTTTTTGTCAAGCAGCGGGTTTTTCCTGTCGTTCTGTGACTCCTTCTTGGGCTGCTTGGCGGCTTGAGCCGCGGTCTTGGTGGAACCAGCGGCGGCCCCCTCCTTCTTCTTGTTTTCGGCGGCTCTCAGGACCTCGAACGGGTCGGACTCGTCGTCAAATAACTGGTCGAACCTGTTGGTTACGACGCAGCCGAAGCCTTCTTGCAAGTGTCCGGGCATGATGGCGCCCCTTCAACGGGATTCACCTCCGATTCTACGAGGCTTGATGCGACCGGTTTCGCTGGATGCTGCCACAAGATGGCTGGAAAAGCTGCCCCTTCTCTTCCGGTGCGAGCATCATCCGGGGCTTCGCGCAGCAAACACATTGGGAAGTAAACAATACAAACCTGGCAACCCGTTACTCTGTCTGAGAGGAACAGAACTACAATTAAGCACGCAATAATACATGTAAAAAATACATATATTGAAATTCTTTAACTTTGCTTTTGCTACCAGTTAGCCCTACGAAGCGCTAAATGAACAAACTACAGTTTTGACTGTTGTCTGTCAGCCAACCAAAAACAAACAGCTGCAAAAACCCACAAGAGATTATAATGGGTTCCAAGAGATATTTACTTTAAATTGTACTACAAAATTCTGCAACAGTAACACAGAGAACATTTTTTTTATTCGAGTCCCACTCTGATCATCTTTTGATCTATTGTAAAAGCAGAAGTCTTATTACAAGTATGCAGTTTTTTTTAGTCAAAATTAATATTGTTTTAGAGAACAGTTTCTGCAGAACAGAGTTGTGGGCAGGACTGTTGCCTCGGAGTAAGCCTTCCGCTATTTCCCAACATCCATCTATTAACATGCTCTCCCGCTAACTTACAGCCCCTCACAACCCCAACTTTTTAATATAGGTGCAACGAAAAAGCCGACCAATATTAGAGCTATCCAGCTAAACAGCTTTGAGCCTCCCAAGCAGGCTCCCAAAATTAGAATGACAGTGACAAAATAATAAAGTTGGGCAAAAGCAGAAAGTAGCTGAATGATGCCTTGTAATAAAAATCAAATTTGTCTACAGTTAACTTAACTCTTTTTTCCACCTCACACCAAAACAAAATGTGGCTCCCTGATCTTAGCAGTATCTGGAATGCAATTTTGAGCTTAATTTCCTTTAAATATACCATGAGAACGTAAAAAGCAAAAACACAATTTTTATCAGGGTGGGTCTTTAAAAAATGATAGAAAAGTAAGCAGAAGGGAAACTATTAAATGCATTTCTGTAAACTCATGACCTAAAAATTTAAATCATTATATTTCTGGCATGTTTATTAATCTTAACCTTCAATGTCAGATCTGAAAGTCTAAAATCATTTACTTGGCAGAGCAAAGATTATTCTAAACAATCTCAGATTGATCATTGGCTCACATAAAAAAGAAAAAAAATGTTAATGTCACTAATGTTGATGTGAATTCCCATGCAGCTCCTTTTTCAGACCATAAGATAGTCACTCTAAAGACAACACTGTCCCCTATGTCCAACATTCTCAGGGATATTTGCTGGAAAGTAAATGACAGTCTTCTGTTCCACAACACTGTTATAGAAATGATAAGAAAAACTATTAAATCACACTGGGAAGAAGTTACTTAATCAAAGATATTCAGTCCTAACTGGGAATTACCAGTATAAAATTCTTCACTTTATTTCAGACTCAGATGCGGTCCATAAAAGAAGACAGACAGACAGAACACACAAAAAAAGAACTACAATTCACAACCATTTAGATAGAGTATATTCTCTGTGCCCGTGCTTCCTCAAGGCGGAGATGCAGCGGCATGAGCTTCTTCGGGGATCAGTCAGAGACATTATAATTGCGTTTTTAGACTTGTCCAGGCGCTCTATGAGCCTGTAAGATGACATAGTAGTGCCTCACAGGTGGGTATGTGAGCATCCACGAACAGCTGACAGGCTCTGTACCACCTGGGCACCTGTAGAAGTAGACTAAAATCATTGTTACTGTTAAAATTGTTAAAATTCGATCTTATCGATATTATAGTAGTAACTTAGAAAAACTTAGAAGGCAATAGGAAAACGGACTTTGTTGAAAATATCACTGAAAATGAGCTGATTGAACTTGGCGAATATTAGAACAAACTGGAAGAAATGTATAGAAGGAAAACGCAAGGTGCTTTTGTTAGATCTAGAGCAAAGTAGATGGAAGAAGGGGAACATTAATGTTCTTGTTTGTGGATTAGAAAATTCTACTTTGGGTAATAACTCTCTAGATTCTCTTCAAATTAACAACAAAATTGAAAGTGATCATAAAATTCTCTGCTCTTTTTGCTCTTACTTTTACAACAAACTTTACTCCTGTAATTATTCAGATATTAAAACGTGTGAGCTACTAGATTCTGTTCAACATTGTACGTTTATCACTGAAACACATAAAAAACTTTGCGATGCTGGTCACCCTATAGGAAGTACAAGATGCAGAATCTGAAAAAGGAACAAATCTCCTGGTAAAGATGGATTGTCAAGTGAATTTTATGAAAACTTTTCAACCCACTACTGGAGAAAATTTGCCACGGACGTTGAGTGGAAGAAAGTTTGAACTTTGTCCTCCAAATATTTTATTTCAAATGAACCTCAGGATGTTTGCTTTAAACATCTTCACAGATACTATCCAGCCAAATCCTCACTACACATAGGCAT
This sequence comes from Oryzias sinensis, assembly GCA_037389245.1. NCBI lineage: Eukaryota > Metazoa > Chordata > Actinopteri > Beloniformes > Adrianichthyidae > Oryzias > Oryzias sinensis. Next base: position 17,599,715 of record CM074494.1, read on the forward strand.
TGATAGAAACTGCTCCTTTTGTAAATTAAAAACTGAAACAATCATACATTATTATTATTCTCAGATGTAAATTATCTGGTCAAAAACCTTGTTTTATTGTATTTTTTTTCTGAGTTCGATTTGTATATCAATAGTATTTGTAATTCTGAGAAGCAAAAAGCAATAAGAACCTTGTCTGTATATGAAAAATTCAATATTTCCTCGTAAAATATAACCCCCTGGCTTATTTCTATTCTTGTTTTTTATGCATATGTGTATTTTATAATCGTGTTCTTATTCCATACCTGTATGTGAATGTGATGTTTTGTAAAATGACAATGTGCAATAAAGTTTATTTTAAAAAAATCAATGTCGAACTTTCACTTCCTTCAACCAATCAGATCTTGAGATTTAGGTAACGTCACAGTATTCCGACCTTCTGATTGGACCTGCATTAGTGCGCTAAAAAACGTGTTTGCCCAAAATGGCTGAAGAAGGAAAAGAAGTGGATTTGGTGGCGGATTTAATCTCAAGACCTTTTTCAAGACGCACTCTTCAAGAAAAGCTGGACATTGTCAAGAAAGGTCGGGTAACTCCGGCGCTAACTAGCTTGTCGCAACCAGGAGGAGGATTTGTCCGCCATTTCCAGGTCACCAACTACGAGCGGTACCCCTGGCTCACAGGTTCCGAGGTACACTGCAAACTGTATTGCTGGGAGTGCTTGTTGTTTGCCTTGGATCGACATGGTGTTTGGAGCCACACGGGGTTTGGAAATTTGACTTGCCTTACAAAGGCAGCAAAGAAACACCAAAACACTGCCGGACACCTGCAGTCCATCGTGCTCTCAAAAACGTTCGGGGAAAGCAGAGTGGAGCTCCAGCTAAACGAGCACGCGCGCAGGCAAACGGAGCTTCACAACGAAAAGGTGAAGAAAAACAGAGAAATCTTAAAAAGACTGATAGACTGTGTCCTTTATTTGGGGAAGCAAGAGCTTTCATTTCGGGGATCCAGCAACAGAGGAAACTACTTGGAGCTCCTATCTGTCATTGCTGAGAGCAACACAGATTTGCAATACCACCTGTCCACGAACGAAGCGTTCAGTGGGACTTCAGGGAAAATAGAAGACGACCTGATCAGCGCGATTGGTGAAGTGGTCCGAGAAGAGATCAGAAGGGAAGTGAAAAAAGCGCCGTTTGTGTCTGTGATGGTGGAGGAGACGACAGACGCGAGTAACGCTGCACAGCTGGCGCTGGCCCTGCGTTACGTAACGCCTTCAGGAGTAAAGGAGCGATTTGTCCGCTTTGAGGACGTCACCAGTGGGAAGCGAGCTGATGACATTGCAGGTCTCGTCATCAAATTTCTGTTGGAAAATGAATGTCTGGATAAAGTGGTGGCCCAGTGTTTTGAGGGCGCCACGGTCACATCTTCTGGATTGAACGGCGTGCAGGCAAAGGTTAAAGAGAGCGCGCCTCTAGCTTTATTCATACACTGCTATGCACATCAGCTCAGCTTGGTACTGAGTCAAGGGGCCTCAAAGCTGAAAGAATGCAAGATCTTTTTCGCCCATCTCAATGGCCTTGTTGCATATTTTTCCAGATCGCCATGGCGCACGCAGCTGCTGGATGAAATTTGCCAGCGGCGTCTCCCTGGTGTGACACCAACGCCATGGCAGTCCACGTCCAGAGTGGTCAATACAGTCTTTGAGAAGAGAGAGGCCCTGAAGGAACTGTTTGGTCACATTTTGGAGAACCATAGCGAGTATGATGAGGACTCCGTGCGCTGTGCTGATGGATTCAAAGCCCTTCTGGATTGTTTTGAGTTTTGTTTTTTGCTTCACACATTTAATGGCATTTTTCACTACTCAGACATGCTATTTTCAATACTCCAGGACAAAAAATCGGACGTGCAGTTTTGTCTGGACAGAGTAAAGGAGTTCTGCGACACTGTTGAGCGAGAGAGAAGCAGATACGAGGGAGTCTACGAGGCCACAGAGCGCGCTGCAGGCGCGCCGAGTGCACGGAAATGTCACGCTGCAGATCCACGCGAGCACTATCGCCAGCTCCACGGCAGCATCCTAGACAACATCATCTGCCAGACTCAGACCAGGTTCCAAGACCACGAGAAACTGATGTTTGTCACCCTCCTCGACCCACTGAGGTTTCTGGAATACCGGAGAAGTTTCCCACATGCAGGCTTGTCCAGTTTGGCACGGAGCCACGGAGCCCTTTTTGACCTTTCTCAGTTAAAAACAGAGCTGACTGTAATGTACACCATGGATGATTTTTACGGAAAATCTCCCTCTGATATCCTACACTTCATTCATCAGAACAATCTGAGTGAGGTCATGAAGCAGCTGTACAGATTCGTGTGTTTGGCGCTGACCATCCCCACATCTCCTGCGTCTGTCAAGCGCACATTTTCGGCTCTAGAGCGGATTCAAACCCACGCCAAAAACACAACTGGACAGACTCGGCTCTCAGCTCTGGCCTTGATGGCGATAGAAAAGGACTTCTTGATGGAACTGAAGCGTGATAATCTACACGACAGGGTGATCGAACAGTTTTTGAGGAAAGAGAGGAGGATGGATTTTGTCTTCAAATAATCTGATTTTTTTTTTAATGAGTAAAATGATAAATGTCAAATTGATGTGGTTGTTTTCAATGTTTTTTTTCTGGCTGTAGTTCCATAACGAGATTTGTTTACGGTTTGTTTATTCCATTTAGTTGGAGGCATTTATTGTGGTTAGGAATGTTCAGTATGCAATGCAAAGCTCGTTTCTGCATTATAAAATGGTTCATGAGAGGTTGAGTCATTTAGATGTAGCACAACTGAAGGCCCAGGTGTGTAATGCACTGATCTATTTTTAGTTTTTTTGCACTGCACGATTTCTTTTAACATTTACTTTTTATAAATTATTGTAAACAACTGGAGAGCATCACAATATTTATTGTGCATACAAAGACATTAAAAGAAATTATTCTGATTCTCCTCTATATCATTTAAAGCCTTATAAAATAGAAAATAAACATTGGTATCTTTTTTTTCGCTCACTTCATTCTTTCACTTCCTGGTAAAACCAAATTTGCACATTAAATTTTATTTTGGCCTCGTCCAGTTAGAATAAATATTTGGATGATGGATCATTTTTTCCTCGTACATTAGTTGTTCTGCAGTAGTTTCAAAGTGACCAAAGACTATCAGATGAAGACGGGTCTAACTCAGACGCTGTTTTACCTTCAGTCTGTTAAATACAAGCGCTCTGTAGTTTATGGATTCCCAGATCACAGGCGCTAAACTAACTCGACACAAGTACATAGCAGAATACATGATGGTAACAAAACCATTGAACACAAAGATAATTTTTAGTTACACATGCCTACTATGAGTAAATTAAAGAATGAAACAAAAACATGAATTCCGTTGAATGAGGTGCAATCAGAGCTGCTCATCTGCAGAAGAAGCTCTCCACCCACGCAGATTAAAATGAAACCTCTCACTATTAAGTGCACAGTAGCACTAGAGATCAAGTGCTTCATATCTTTGATGCACTGCTTCCACAGGGCTGATTGCATTCTCTCCCTTAAATTAACCAAGGATAGTTCTTCTTAACATGTAAATGACTGCAGCGGCACCAAATAAAGAAACCGCTTAAAAGTTGGCCTGCAAGCCTCACAAACTTGTAGTGAATAATTCTGTCACCATGACGCCCAGATTTGACCATTTCATAATCATGTGTTTAATTTCTTTTTTATGTATCTTCAGTGAAACTGTTAATGGCAGCTCAAAATAAAGGCGGGTGAACGTTTTCCCCGTAGCTTGGAGAGCTGACTGGTCTGCAAATAACCACTGGTGCCTATTAAAGTGCAGGGAGGGGATGTGGGAGGGGCCTAAAGCAGCAACATATACACGATAGCAACAGGGTGATGATCTCTGGTGTCACCCACTTCGTTCTGAACTGTAAAAAGAGGTTAGAAGAGGTGAAACCATCTTGACTGGAGTTTACTCTGCCCCCTTCAACAATATGTAATTAATGGAAACTGGGGTGGAAGAAAACTGAGTTATAAGTCATCAGTGTGTGAATGGGACTGTGACAATGAAGCACTTTGGGCCTTCCATAAGTCCACCCATCTGCTATGAATAAATCCATGCATTCCCTTTAATGAACTATTAAATGTCCAATATCTGAAAAAAGTAGCCCAAAAAACACCACCATTGCGGCAACCTAAGTATTTGGACATGTTGGGTATGTGATGCACATTTTAAATTGTGCAAGTATAGCCCACAGTGCTCCCACTGGAGAAGCAGAGAGGGGCGCCTCCTTCCTTTTATTTTTCTACTGATTACTAGCGTATGTCCACCACCTACAGTTGGAAGAGGCTTGGTGTCAAAGCAGAACAAATTTAGCAAATCTTGCTCCAGGACTTTCTATTTTGCATCTCTATTCGGATCTATCAAAGACCTGTGGTTATATAATTCCATTCGGGCACAAAACACAATTATTAAGGTTCAATTTTTAAATGGTTGACACTTCCGTGAATGAAAAAGGATGCCATCCATGCATCGCTACCAAATCCCAGTCTCTGATTGGTCAAAGCTCCACCTGGTTAAACATTTAACACGCTTTCAATGGCTGCACGTTTTCTAAGTAGAGCCCAAAAATGATCTTAAAAATGTGCGTAGCTACGCGTGAATGTGAGAGTTTTGAAGCTCAACATTTATCCGCGCGTTAACATAGACGTTTTATTGAAAGTGGTTGCTTTAAGGCGAGTTGCTCATCTTGGTGTGATCGTAGCTTTACGATTGGCTGATTTAGGATCTGGATTCAGTTAGCAACTTTTTTCCCTAGATGTCACTATTTCCTTTACATAGAACTTAAATCAACATCTTAAAAGTCAAATGTTCATATTAATAAGATTATTGACAGGGTTAGCAATGTTGCCTCTTTACAGGTTGAACACGTAGCTCTAACTCATCACTAGAAAAACACTTAAGGAAAAATACTCAGAGGTAGAGGAAACATTGTGCGGTCACATTGTAAAAATGCAGAGTACTGAATATTAATCAGCACACATTTTAAAGGCCTGGAGTTTGGATGTCCACCTCCCTGCTACTCTATGTTGTTGAGGTACTGCTGATAGGCTTCATTATCAGCATTTCTTTCATTCAGTTTCCTTCTGGTTGTTTTCTCAAGTTCAAGAAGTTTTGAATAGAAGACCTCTGACATTTCATCATCGATGTCCATCTAAAAAAGAAATGCAAAACACACACAGAAGCACAATTAGCAGCCTTACAAAGATCTTAGCATGCGTACAGTGGGAATAATTTACTATCTAAATTTAACAAAACATGTGGAATACATAGTAAAGACAAGAGCCAAAAACATTAAGTGTTAATCAGGAAAATACGTGTTTTTAATTCAGAATTAATATTATTACTCAAAAATTGTTTTCTTTGGGAAAAAAAGTCAAATAGAAAAAAAACTATCTCTGCAGACTCACTTGTCTAGGCTCAGTATATTTCGTTCCAAGTCCAGATGTTAAACTGTGATATTTTGCTCTTGAATCCAAAACTTCGGGCTTTTGAAGAAACAACCAGAACTGCAATGAAGCACAATGAACATTTATGATTTTTGGTGCGTTCACTGGACACCAAAAAGTAAAAAGCAGAGGTAAAAGTACAGATCATAGCTTTAAAACACACCAGTGCCTCTGCTCCGTTGTTTGGGGTGAGTGTAAAAGTGTTGGTGAAAATCCGGATCTGTTTGACGGAAGCAGAAGAAAGTTTTAAGGAGTTTTGGAAAATTGCACATAAATATATAGAACAATGAACGAACCCTCACCATCCACATGATGGGCATAATGAGAGTCCAAAAGAAGGAAGGAAGGATACCAAAAGTCAGATTAGTCATCACTAGTCCTGGACATGTTACAGAGGAAAACAGCCCCTGCAAAGAAATACAAATTCTATTATTTTTCAGAATTTCAATAAGAGAGTTGCGGTGTGTCTGGCTTGTAGAAGCCAAACAAACACAGTTTAGTGTCTGAAGGACAAACCTGGCTGTTCTTGTGTCTGTTGAGTGCCAGACTAAGCAGGTCTGAGGCGTATTTAGAAGAGCTGTAGGGCTCCGTCCCCTTTGTGTGCTGAAAATCCTCAATGCTGAAGGCCGAGCGCCGGGCGTTACTGGAAGACGTCCACACCACTCTGGACGTGTGACCCGGCTGACACAGAAGAGGCTCCAACTCTCTGACCTGCAACACCAACGCATGTTTCTGAAGTTTAGAACAGAGTTCACATTTATCATGAGGCTGCTTGTTATCTTGAGGGTTTTTACTGACTGATTACCAAGACTTGCTGGCTGGCATTAATATCAGAAGGCTATAAAAATGTTTTTGCTGTGAACTTTTTACATTCTAAATCAATAATAAACTAGATCTGGGTTAAAAAATTGTCTGTTTTAATAATAATAATGCAAGTTCCAACTTTGATCAGTTGAAATCGCAGCTTATAAAAGCTTGTTTTTTCCCAACAAAAATGGTTAAGGAATTAAAATCTAAATGAATACTAAATGGAGTTGAAAACTAAGTAGAATCACAAACTCATATCTAAAAGTGATTCTCAGCTCTAATTTAATATGGAAAAAGAGTGTTTTTCATTTGTGTGTTTGCTCATATTCAAGTCTGACTGTAAAAAAAAAAAAGTTGAACAAAAGTTAAAATAAAGGAATGAATAACATCTGACAACTCAAATCTTATTCATAGGAATTGTAATTACTTAGCATATCAGTAAAGTTCTTTCCTTTATAATGTCTCAAGTATTCCATGTATGAATGAGTGCGGTCTTTACCAAAAGAAAATGGCCAAATAGATTTGTGGCAAAAACCTCCTGTAGACCATCCGAGTTGACACGGTCCTGCTGAGTTAGCAGACCTTCTGCAGTTGCAAACATGTTGATGGCATTTCTGCAGTTGGGAAAGTAAAAAAAACAAACATTAATAGAGCTGTTGGACAGCTTTTCTCTTTAAGTAAAAAGATAAAATATAGGTGTGTTTATTTTTTCCAACCTGGAGAAAAGACCTTTGAAAAGTGCGCCTATGTCCACTGTTGGATTGGGCATAATTCCTGCATTTAGATACAGAAAGTCGACTCTGCTGTACCTGTATGAAAACACAACCCTTTGCATTAAAGAATAAACACTCTTTAGTTATAGCTCCTATTTGAGCGCTACAAAAAGGAAGTACGTAGGAGTCAGTGACGAAAACACAGATTTCTCACTTGGTTTTGATTTCTTTGGCAGCACTGAGGACTGACTGCACAGATCCCACATCAAGGTGCAGTAAATCTATGCGGGCGCTGGAGCGAGAGGCCAGGAGGTTGGCGCGGGCGGCCTCGGCCCGCTGCATATTCCTGCAGGCCAGACACAGCCGCAGCTGGCTGTCCTCTGTAAGCAGCCTGTCGCATAAAGCAAGGCCGATCCCGCTGTAGACAAACAGACGGAGGACAGGCCAAAGGGGCCAAAAAGAGTCATCATTGGAAAGAAGGATCAGTGATTAGCTATAAGCATATGTGTATATTTTTCTAAACTTAAAAAATTAGACATCATTATTATATTATATCAACATACCTGATATTTGATCGATGTTGCTGTTTTCTGTTTTTAGGCTTAATAACCTTTTTGGTTTTAATATTTTGCGCTTTTAGACATTGGTCTAAAATGTTATTACTTAGGTGTTTAGTCATTGACAAAAAGATAATAATAATCCTACAAAGGAAACAAATTTGTCATAGCAGCCAGGAAAGGGCCAATTATATAGTTTTTCAGAATAATATATATAAAGTCGGAAATAATAATTCATTAGTAAATCACACCTTTTACATTTTCCTTGTGTTTTTTTAAAAGACCATCTTTAACTAAACAATCTCGTTTATGAATAATTTACGCTTGTAGTAAAAAAAAGAAATGATTTTATTTTGAAAGATTGGCGTTCTGTAGCAGAAACAACGTCAACAGAAAACGTGTGAAGGGAAGTGATTGGATACAAATAATTTGAATAAATCGACACTACAACAGCTCAGAAATGTCAGTCAGCTTATCAGATTTACAGTACAGCCTGATAATCTCTTAACAGGAAACACAACCTTGCGTTGAATGAAGATACAACGTTCTCCTCGTGGAAAAAGTAACACAAACACTTCAAACTCATGTACCTGCTTTTATTCTCGGATATATTATTTTAATTAAAGATGAAAAGCTAACACCTACCTGTTAGCACCAGTTACAATTACAACCTTCTCCATGTTTGACTGACAAACGCAGAAGGTCCTGGAAAATGAAAATCTGCTGGAAGTTTTGGCAGCTCTTAGTAATCGACAGCCCATCGTCCGATTCCGCCCCGCGCGCTCAGCCCCCGCGCACCAGTGGTGTGATTGGATGTCAACAAAGAGCTGACCAATCAGCTTCATCTACGGAACGCCTGGAGGTCCAATATTCGAATTAAGCGCAAACGTTATCATGCGGTAATGTTTTAATAAATTAATATAGAGTTTGTAAGACTGAATAAACAAGTGAACTCTCAGTTCAATTGCTCCAGCTGTGCACTCATTAAATCATTTAACGAGTGCACAATTAATAAATGTTATTATTTGATTAATGATCTGCTTTTATCCCTTAATTTAAGAAAAAGAAAAAGAAATAGATTTCAATATTCTTTCAAGATAAACGATTAGAAAAGCCCCAAAAACACACTTTTTAAATATTGTCTGGCTCTAAAAAATGTTTTCACTCACCTTAGCAATTGCAGTTAAGATAATGAGTAGACTGTCACACAACTGTGGAGGAACTTGATTTCTATTCTGACATAAAAAACTTTTCTGTCAAGAGGTTATGCTATATGTTTTTTAATTGAAAAACAAACAGTATCTTTCGTTATCATTAACATGAGACACAAACCTTAAACATACCAAGATAGAGAAAAAATAAAAATAGATAAAAGTTGATATGTAGATTTGTAGAGTGGTGAGTTCAGGCTCTGGGTCCGAGAGGATGGCTGAGGGAATTAAATAACACACACCTGAAAGAATTTATTCAACATTTTAATCTACCATTGGTTGCACGGAAAACAATCAAACCAGATTTCAGACAAAAAACCCTGCAAAAGTACATGAAAAAATAGGAACATAAACCTATCTGTCTGTCACCGTCTTGTACCACAGTTTTTTTCTCAAAACTGTTGTAACAGTCTGTCTACAAACCATGAATATTTTGTTCGTAACAGTACTCAAAGACATTTCAATGAGATATAGATAAAAGGTTTTATCATGTCGTGTTTGGTTTTCAAAATAGCCAAATACAAATAAAACCTTTGGCCATATATTAATAAAATTATGTTTTCAATAAAAAGTGCAATAAAATACATAGGAGTAACATAAGAAAATAAAAAGTAACAATAAATAAATCAAAGTATGAATGCACTGTGTGAATAACAAGCATAACACAGTGTAGTCTGTAAAGCTATTCTTCATGCATTTCAATATTGACAACATTGCTGTGACTAAGACTTTTACGGAATGGTCAGTATTCAAAACGTCTCCATCCCCAGATCTGTTCCATATGTGTGAAACAAACAGGGTAAACAGTTTATTGCAGAGACAGTTTGCAGATCAGTTCTGCTATGCTGACATGTTCTCTTGCAACTGAGCATGGATCTCCTGAAAGCTTGGCCTTTGTTTGGCGTTTCTCCTCCAGCAACTGAGCATCAGGTCATTGTAGACGCTGTCAGGACAGCAGGGGGGCTTTGGCAGGTACACCTAGGGGCAGTAAAAGTAACAACGTCCATGTGTGGTTTTGCTTTAGAAAAGAAACAGCCACAATTATTCCAGTAGATTGCACGTTAAACCTTTGTCTCACCTGCTTGCCTTTATCCCGAAAGAATTCCCCAGTGTTTTCAATGACCTGCTCGTCAGAGAGCTGGGAGTACGGCTGCTCTTTGCACAGAGTCAGGATCTCCCACAGAGTCACTCCAAATGCCCAAACATCACTAGCCATGGTGAACTTACCCTGAAAGGAAAAACAATAGGCTGCTTAAACCCAACAAAAATACCTGCAGACATGTTTTCCTTTGCATTTAATTTTTTTTTTAAATTCTGAGATTTTTTTAAAGCTAAGAAAAACTGTGATTTATAAAGTCCCATTAGCTGTCACACACCTGGATGTGTGAAATTTGTTCTTTACATTTGACCCTCCCCTGTGGGAGCAGTGAGCTTCAGATACAGGAACCTTGTGGTGGTTTAGTCTCCCAATTCAACCCACTGAATGTCAAACAGGGAGGGATTGGGTCTCATTTTTAGAGTCTTTGGTATGGCTTGGCTATGGATTTGCACTCAGAACCTTCCAGTCTCAGGGCAGACACTATCACAAGGCCACGGAGCTGATTTTTCTACAGGTCTATAGATTTATAGGTAACTAAGTAAAACCTAAAGCCAATATCTGCACAGAACAGTCAGGAGCTAATGGGCTGATGGGAATTTCTCTTCTAAATTTTACTCACTAGGAGGATGCTCTCCCATGACATCCAGCGGATTGGCAGAACCGCTCGGCCCTGGATGCGGTAGTAGTCCCCTTTGTACAGGTTCCTGCTCATGCCAAAGTCAGCGATCCTTATGGTGTAGTTCTTTCCAACTAAGCAGTTGCGAGTCGCCAGATCGCGGTGGACAAAGTTGAGAGAGGACAAGTACTTCATACCGGAGGCGATCTGAACTGCCATGCTGATAAGCTTAGTGTAACTAAGAGCACCAAAGAGAAAAAATATTTTTGATCTGGCTGTTCATTTGTTGTCAATTATTAGTGGGTATTAGGATCATACCTTATTGAATCTTCGCCCTCCTCCTGCTCTGGCTTGTCTTCATTCAGAGCTTCTTTTAGTCTGAGATTGCACAGGAACTGATTCAGGTCTCCGTTTTCCATGTACTCGGTGATCATCCATAGGGGATCTGTGTCCACGCACACCGCCAGCAGGCGCACAATGTTGGGGTCTCTTAGACGAGACATGATCCTGATCTCCTTTAGGAAATCATTCCTGGGCCACACCGGCAAACAGGCAGATGATATTTACCATTTGAACAATGACCTAATTGCTAGAGCTGCTTTGAGCTAGCTGCTTTTATACCTGGCATTTTTGTTCGCATCTTCTCTCAGAGTTTTGACAGCGACCAGCAGAAGTGATTCACTGATTTCCCCCACAGACAGATCCTCATCCAGAAAGTCCTGCATTCCCTCAGCCTCGCACAAGTGCACCTGTGGGGTAAAAGGGCCACTTTTCCACTTAGAGCTTTTCCTTTTAGCCTATTTTAATGATCTAAAAGGCTGCATTATTGATATTTAGAAAACAAAACCGAAAACTACTTTAAAGCATGAAATAGTTACTGCAGTACTCACATGTTTTAAGGAGTACATTCAGAATTTTATGTATGAATTTTAAAAGAAAAAACACAAACTGTCTCCACTTGATCTTCATGCAGGCATTACCTTATGACATCAATAATTTAACAACGAGTCAATGAAACCTAACGGTTGGAGACTTACTTCTCCAAATTGGCCTTCTCCGAGTTTCTCCTTGAAAGAGAGCTTCTCTCTGGGAAACTCTCTCAAGGATGAATCAGTGCCGGTGAAGGGAGTCATGTTAGCGGCTGCGATACTGCCGTCTGAGGACTCCTGCAGGCTGATGATGTCTGCCTCTGCATAGTGTGGAGCTCCATCTGAACCACTTGCTGTGGCAGCCATGCAAGAGGAGCTAGACTCTGGCGAGAAGATAGAAATGACCTCAAGACGTGGCTTTTGCAGTGCTATAGTCAGATTTTTTTCCAGGCTGTGAGGCTTACTGAGATTTTCCGCAGAATGAGCGAACTCTGGCAGCTTCCGAATCAAACGAGAAGGCTCCTGGTAGTCGGCGCAGAGAGGGTAGATTCGCTCGTAGGTGGAGTTGGAGGTGGAACCACTGTCGCTGGATAGAGATGAGTGACGGAAGGCGAAGGCCCGGTTCTGAATGGCTAAGCGAGCTGTGAGGTCATCGTCCAGCAGGCGCCGGGATGCCTGCATGTGTCAAGGAAACTTTGTCTTAGAAACAGCTTACTTTACTGACAAACTCTCTCATATAACTGATTTTCATGAGCAGTTTGTTAATTTCCACATATTCCTAAAGAAAGAAATGCATAAATGTCACTTAAAACATCAATGGCATAGAATGTCTTCTATGATTTCATACTTTAAAAATGAATTTGAAACACCAATTACATATTCTTTGTGTATTAAGACTACATCAGTATGTTTTTTCTACCTAACTTGCCAATAATGACACCATGGAAAAGGCAGTCATCAGGGAACTAAGTGAATCACCTTCTCGAGCATCTTTTGCCAAACCTGTCGCCACAGCATGATCACTATGATTGCCGATAAGATGGCTATGACTGCCACCAAGCAGCCAATCAGGATCCTGGTGTTGCTGTCATCCACTTTGTGAGTTGGATCATCCACTGAAATGCCACAAAATGGTGGAAAAGTCCGATGAAAAATGTCAGTCTCTCACGTTTCAAAACCAACTAAATCCTTCAATGTTGAAGTGTTTCTATTGCTGACAGCAGGGGGCAGGATTAATCCAGGAACCTTCATCTGACACATTTGAACAGAGAAGCTCACAAAATTGATTTAACTGATGTAATTGATTTGATTCAATAAGATGTTCTAAGATTAAAATAATAGTTAATGACAAAATGAGCATAAATCTAAATGAATTAACCTTAAAAGAAATAAAAATAAAAAAAACACACAGAAGGTTGACAGAAAGTGCAGACCTGTCAGTGGGTTTTTTGGATGTTTTCCAGGACCCATCGATGTGTTATAAACTGCAGAACCTGTGAGTCAAAGACGCAAAGGAGGAAAGTTAACCAATATCAGTTCAGTTTAGTTGATGTTGACTCAAAGTAGTACACAAAAAGCAAAGAAACATCTGTCTAACTTTTACTGATAAGGATTTTTAAAATTAAACTTATTCTAAGGCCACCAATGACCTCTACAGATGACCAACGGACTAATAATGTTTACAAATGCTTGTTTTTGTGTGTTTTTATTGTTTTACCTGACTGGAAGGCCACTTCACTGAACAGCATCCACACATCACTGAAGTGGAAACGGCACTTAATAGTCTTGGCTGTGCGATCCCCAAGGGTCACGGTGACAAAACGGGCCCTTTGGCTCACCCTATCCGGCGTGGGCCTGAAGGTGATGGGGCCGGGCTCCCACTCTGAGTCCGACCAGAAAAAACATGTGACCTGTCGGAACACCCTCACTCCACGGCTGAACATGTTACTGGTGTGGACCTGGAGAGGTGAAAAAACAGAGTTAAACCCAAACACGTCTATCGGATTACTGTTTTTGTGGCTTTATCTAAAACTTAGCAATTTTATTTTACCATCAGTATTTTAACAGACTTTGCACCATAAAGAATTTTTTTCAGTGCTTCTACATAAAAAACTCCACAACAAATTTCTATGTTTTAAGAACGTATTTTTCTAATTTTAAGTGTCGTTCCAGTTTATCTAAGGAAAGAAAAGGTAACCCTCAATCTTTCATGAACATTTTTGAAAAAATTAAATTTATAAAAAAAAAATCAGTACTTGAGAAATTTTTGAAAGTATAATTTTTAAATTAAAACTTCAGGAGTTATAAACCAGTACAGGACACTCAGTGGCCGCTTTTGAGCAGTATAACTTTTCTCAGAAGATTCAAAATGTATTTGCAAATCAGTGTTATTGCAGAAACAGACGTGATTTCTTGTTAAAAACCAACTCCAATGAGAATTGTGTATTTGTTGTTTTTAACTTGTCCCTGTGGCATTTTTGTCATCATAGAGGACGTGTATAAGAAAAAAATTAAGCTCAAAATTGGGTTTCTGTGAATTTCTTTATTCAAATCGCTGTAAATCAAGAGCAGACAAAAAAAAAAGCTGTTTAAAAAATAGCTTATTTGTGACAGAAACTACGCTGGGTGGGTCACAAGCTCTCTGCTCTTAGATGGGAAGGGGGCCGGCGTTGTGCCGTGTCAGAAACTATGCCCTAGAAAACAACACAGGTTTTGATTTGGGCTAAAAACAGCATAATCACAATTAAAAGACTACTGGGAATGCTTTAAAAATAGATCAAAAGATGATCTAAGTGGGACTTTAAATCTGGAATTTGCTTTCTGTACGTTCAATAGTGAAAAAGCAGTCATTTTATACCTTCATGGAAGTGAAGTTTCGGACGTGGTCAAAATCAAAGATCATCTCCACATAACCTTTGGGGAAAGTGCGGTTGCTCCATCCCACATAGTCGTAGCCGGGCCACACGCCATAGATTTGGCTGTGGAGAAAATCATCCAGACCCCAGGTGCCGTCTGTGAGCTGGCCGAGGCCTTTTGTCAGACTGCTGGACAGATTGGCAGATATTTCGTTCACAGTGTTTCCTGATGACTGCAGGCTTTTCAAATTCACATCGTCAGAGGAGAAAAAGGACACAGACCCTTCAGCTGACACTCCATCATACACAGAGTCATTAAAGGAGACTTCCAGGTCTCTGTAGATCATCTGGTGTCCATCTGGAATGCTATATGACACAAGACCATCTGAAGGAGACGAGTTGAGACATGTGAGAAGAGGATTATTTGTGTGAGTGTGGCTTTAAGGAACATCACTATGCAAAACACACAAAAGAGAGGTGTGTTAATGTGAAAAAACATTACAATGAGGCTATTTCAGTGGAGAGTTATGACTAACCAAGCCATTCACAGCCATACAGCTCCACTCTCATGCACACAATCATGGAGTGGTCGGTGACAGGCATGAAGCGAACATAGCGAGCGATGATGGGAGGCTCCAGATCCTTCAGGACCACATCGTATGCGTTCCTGTTACCCTCAATGACCTGCCACAGGAGGTGAGATGTGCCATGACTGAGAGACAAACGGTGTGAAGAAGCATGATGTAAACATGACTTCCTTTTTATCCAGGGAGCATATGTTTCTGTGAAGGCAGTTGCTAAAAAATCCGATGTAACACGTTATTCAGGGATGTTTGGACACGGTTGAAAATTGGCTGCAAACCAGCTTTCCAATAACTTCTAACCTGATTTCAAACTGTGCTGCATTTTCTGCTCCTCAGAGTATCACCTTCAATAACTGGAGTGATAAAAACGGCTAATTGAAATATTTGAATGGAAAAAGATGTTTAAAAAACCTTTTAGTGATTGAATTATCATCAAATTGCCAAATAGTTCCAACACTAAAGTCTCTTTTGATTTGTCCTTCCTTCACTTTTTTATATCTGGGGTCTAGTTTTAGTCATTTGTACAAAAAGCAAAAACAAAATCTTCTAATAACAAAACAAAAAGCACATAATGTTGGGGAGGAATAGCGGATGGATCATTTTATGCTGCAAGTTATAGGTCACAGTATCCTATTATAGTTCAAACTTAAATAGTCTTTATTGCAAAGAGCTTGATCGTTTACATCAGAAGATCCCATTGAGATAAATACTCTTCTGTTTATAATTCATTTAGTAAAGGTCATGATCAAAATAAATCAAAACCAAGCGAGAATGGCGTGTTCTTACTTAGTAGTAGGAATGTAATTATTCATTTTAACAACGATTCAAATCATATTATAATTTGTGGCTGCCGTTTAGATTTATAGTCGATATTGGTTAATTTTGAACGATCTGATTCACCAGCACATCTTATGCCAAAAATTCAGCCAGTGTGACTCAGAGATAAATACCTGGTACTGAACAGTGCAGGTGAAGATTTCCAGATTCCTTGTACTTTTTGCAAGATAATCAAGTGTAAATTAAATATGTGAACAAACAAGTAAATAAGAACTAATGGCAAATCCAGTCACGTATTCGTCTCCTAAAGTTCAGCTCAATGTATTTTTCCACATCAAAATAATCTAAAGGGAACATTATCAGAGCATTCTGCCACACTGTCTGCTAAATTAACAGTGTTTCCACACATTGGTCTGGAATGATGGTTAGATCATTTTTGACTGTCATCACATGTGTTGTTCCTGGTTATAGGATTATGAATCAACTCATTGAGTGAGCCGATTGGTTATTCCACCCCTACTTGGTAAACATGAACAAACTTTAATTTAATTGATTTTACTTTAATTTAATTTACTTTACTTTGATTGATTTAAAAAAAATAAAAAATATTTTATTCAAGGCTGCCCTTAGAAGGCTGTAAACCCATACAAAGTCAGGCCTCAAAGAAAATGTAGTTCATTATTATTATCATTATTATTATATGATCTAATGTTAATGACAGATTCTTAATTCTACATTGTTAAAGAGGACTTTTTTAAAGTCATTTTTATTATCTATTCCTATAAATTCAATCCTTGCTCGGGTTTTATTTCAAAACATTTCCCACATGTGAAACCAATAATTTGCTGTCAACGGCGGTTTCAAAAATGCCACTGTGACCATTTGACAGGGTTAAATAATTCTATGATGCAAGGTTGAATTGTTTCTAATCTTACAATTTTCTCTTGGAAATCAGCAGCAGAATCTCTAAAAAATAAACTTGGTTGTGAAGTGTGTAACACCTGAAACTGTGTTGTGCTCACCTGCTGTCCCTTCCTGTCCTGCCAGCTCACCCAGTTGCTGCCATCACGGCTGTACTTGATCCTGTACTTCTGAGCGAATTCATTCCCCATGCCGTCGGCATGGCGACCTTGGGTTCCCACCAGCGTGATGAAGTGCAACGATCGCAGGTCCACCTGGAGATACTCTTTGAGGCCGTGCGGCTCAGACATGATGTCAGGACACCAGGCCCCATCCCCGCCGCCAATGTCAAGTCTGAAAAAAAAAGAGATAGAAACAGTGAGGGAAAATTCCAGGCAGACTTATCTGATCCCATACAGAGACGGAAAAATAAAAATGGAATAAAAGTTGCCTTCCAAATTTTGCTGCAGTGGACTCAGACCAGTAGCTGGAGGCAGAGATGTCCTCATCTTGAATCTGCCCTCCCGTCATTCCAAGAGGATAGCGACACACTTCTGGAAAACATTAGGCAACACTAATCCATATGTGTAATAATGTGTATGTCTGTGCACGTGAGTGGGACATATAGTAAATGCTTTCACATGCCACCTTTTTTTTTCATCTCATATTTTTAAGGGGCGAAGTGGTAGAATCTGCCTCCCCCCTCCCTCAGCCCTCTCTTCCTGCAGCCCTGCAAGGCCTCCAAAGCCAAACAGAGGCATCACTGTGTGGGTGCCAGTCTAAGCAAAATGAAAAGGGAGTGTCCAGCAGGCTGTTCATTTTTTTTTTTTTTTTACAGTTTCATAATTTTTTGCGACACACACGCAACCGAGGTCAGGCCAAATTCTTACCTCGGCTTCACGGCATTTATGGAGTTTTGTTTAACCCTGAAACCATTTTCACATGTGTTTTTTTTAGTTCATTTCAGAGATAAACAAACCTCTCATAAATTCCTTCAAATATATCACTGATCAAAGGAAGCTTTTCTGAAAATGTTTTTGCAGATCGAGTGAGTTGAAGGAATGTGCATGCTTTCTGCCCGTGACACTTTTCCCCCCTACAAATCCCCCCCTGCCCGTGAAAGCTCGTCTTGTCCTGTGTTTGCTTTTTGACCATTAGGTAAACCACACACACACACTTAGACACACACTCACATACATTACATTCATGCTTTCTGAGCCCACCCACCTAAACATTCCCTCCTCTTCATCAACTTTCGCAACTTTCAGGTTCTCCGGAAAAGTTTAAAAGAGGTTTTTTTCTGTAGCTCCATGTGTCCAAAAACCCATGAAAGCTTAACCAAAAGCCAATCTCATCTTAAGTGAAGAACAAGGAGATGTGAAAAGTGTCTACCTGGGTTGACTTGAGCTTTCACAGTTGCCGCCAACAGAACAAAAAGTCGAATCACTTTAAACTCCATGCTCCTCGTCTCTCCTAAAGGGAAGACAGGTGAGAAAAAGCAAGCAGCAGCAAAGGAACTGACTGAGGTTTCTAAGGAAAACCTGCAAAACCCAACTGTTTAAATCAAATCTAAAGTATTTCCCTCCATTCATTAACAAACTCCTCTAGTCCAGGAATAATGTGTGCAAAAAGGCTCATCATACAAGCAGATTAAAAAACAAAATCTATGTTTTAGTCAAACTTTTATAGTTTTAACAAAGAATTTAGATTTAAAAGTCAAAATCTTGCTGACTTTTAATGTATTAATTCTGCCATAAAGTAAAAATGGCTCCTGCTAACAAAACCCTAATGTGTACAATTAAAAATGAGGTTCATAGTACATTATATTTATGACATATATCTAATATATCTTTTTTTAAATATTCACATTTAGAGAAAAATAAGGATTTGACTCACGTTTAAAAGTTCTTCTGTGTTGATGTTATTATTTGTCTCTGGGAATATTCCACGTCTTCTGGGAGCTGATGAATGCAGCAGCTCCACAGTCTGACCTCCTCTGTGGAAGGAATTCCTCTGATTGGAAAGGAAGAAGAAGAGGGAGTGAAGAAACGTAGGCTGATGTAACAGCCCCCTTGGCTGAAGGACTGAAAAAAAAGGTGTGGGATTCTTTACCTGACGCACAACAGTTTAAGTCATGACAGAAAAGGAAGGTTGTTGCTGATTTAGAAGTCAATTCAATTTAAAATAAAGCCAAGAAGAAATTACACAAAAAAGAGTCAGAGATACTGAAAAGCCATTTTTGTCAGAAGCTAACTAAACAAAGCTGCAGCTTGAGGTTATTTAAACTCAATTTAGTTGATTTAAATACATTTAGTAGATTTTTCAAAGACAAACATAAAAAAATAATATACGTATCAACATCTGCAATAATGTGACTCAATAAACTTAAATTGCTATATCATGCCTATTTTATAATTTTTAAATACACAAATAGTGTTTTTTTTTTAAATAAAAGTGGACTAAGAATAAAATTTGTAATTTAAGGGTTGCTTGAGTTTTGCTGTTATACCTGCAAAACAAGATGAGAAGCAAACCTGATGCTGGTTAAATCTCCTGAATTCAGTCTTTGCCGTTTGCGCCTCGGTTACATTAGCAAATAGCAAAAGGTTCAATTGCAGATGTTCTTATATAGAACGCTTCTGCTTTCTTCAAAGTACAAACCAATTCCCACGTGAATTCCTCCACCTGGGATTTGGTGTCTGGTCTTGCCCAAGGACACTTCAAAACATCTATGAGTATAGTGGCTTGAGGAAACTGAACCTGCAACCTTGCATTTATCTTACCCTCAGTGTGCTCCTCCTTGGGTTGTCCGATTCCACCTGCTTCAGACATGTTCAAAGGAAAGCTGCATTCTAAATGAGTCTAAAGCCTAAAAGAGCAGAGATGGTTTCTGAAAAATGTGCTTGCATTTGTTGGAGTGAAAAAAATAGTAATGTCCAGACTTTTGCTTTTAAAAAAAAAAGATTTTGTGATGCTATTAAATAATAAAACAAGCAACGTATTTTAAAAGTGAAGCCCTACACAATCCGCACATCTTACAGAATATTTAGAAATGGTTGAACTTGTTCTAATATGCAGAGTGGATTATAGCTTGTAGAAGATGTTTTTATTCCAAATAAGATGACCAAGTTTGTGCTTTTACATTAAGGTATCTTACTCAGAAAATAATTCCAAACATAGCATGCATGTAAACATCGTCAGTATTGAGACCAGAATTGTTCTTAATTTAAAAAATAAATAAATAAATAAAACAGGAAGTGAAGCTGAAACAGCATTGTTTCATGCACACGGAGGAGGTAAAACACCAAGTTGTTGTTCACCTTTTGGCTTATCCCCTCAGAGGTCCCACAGCAACAAGTTCCTGACAGAACCCTGTATTTTATCCAGGCTGGGGACTGGCACAGGGGGAACCAGAATTGAACTGCATGTTGTTATGTGGTTAAGCAGTAGAGTAAAGGGAATTGCCCAAGGACCCACACTGGATGAAGCCCATCACGCCTCATGGGAAACGAACTCTGGTGAGACATGTGCCAGTCCTACATGTGTACAACTGAGCCATCCAGTTGCCTCCAGGAGGTAAAACGCCAAGAAACTTAAACGACCCATTGTGTGTTTTACCAGAAGAAAGTGTATTTTTGCTTCCGAACCCCCTTTGTCAGTAGACCACAAGGGAAGAAAATAACACGGATCACAAATGACAGATTATTTTTTTTTTATCATCAAACAAATAAAAGTCGAGATTGAAAGCTGGAGGCCTCCTACTGTTTTGTGTCAGCAACTGCACTGGTGGAGTTGTTGGGTGTCACAGCTGAATGTAGGTGGATTAGAGCTGAAAATATTCCCATTTTCCATCTTATCTACCAATATCAAAGACTGCGCCTTACAGAGACCCTGCACTTAATGGGAGTTGACCCTTTTTAATGAGCAGATCTGGTGTAGCTCCAATCATCATGGAGTGTTTGTCGTCACAGAGGACCTTCTGCATACCCACGTCTCCTTTTCTCAAAAAAAAAAAAAAAACTGTTAGAAAAGGTCACTGCAGGAGCTGCTTATTGTGACGTTTGAAGCCTGTTTCAGCTCAGATTATCTTTGGACACATTTGAGCCTTTTCATAAAGCTCCAGTGCATAGTCTGCACACGTCACGTGATCAGGTGGCATTTCGGAAAGGGCATTTAATTCTGCAAATAAAAAAGAAAAACCATCCAAGAAAGCGTGCTTTCCTTTTTAGCACACCCCTCCTGAACAGACATAACCTTGGAGAGAGTGATAGAAGCACAAAGGTGAGGAGCTCTGGGGAAACAGAAGAGGAGGAGGAAAGGGGAGGAGGACAAGAGACTGATCAATTTTGGAAAGCACTCAAAGACACCTCCATTCTTTCTGCAGCTCAGAGCAGGAATTAGCTTACAGTCAGCATCATGGAGCTGCTGGGAGCTTTGAACTTATAATTAGGGACTTTCAGGAATGTAATTTAGGAGTGACGCAGCAGTTTATTTCTTCTTCTTTCACTTCACAACAATCTAGATATTCCTCTGTAATAGAAAAAATGTTAGGAAATACAAAAACTATTCAAAAGGAAACTGTTCATTTCTCACCTTATGTGAAAGTTAAATGATTCTGATTAGGGTTTTTTCAAAACGAGGGCAAATTTTGCTTAGTTTTAAGGAAAATGACTAATTCAAGCAGAAAATAGCAGTAACTCAATTATGAGGAAACATTAAAGCTACTAAGTAGCATCCTGTGAAAGTGTAAGAAAAAGAAAAGTTTATTAAGTGAAAGGTTCTATGTGTCCCAAAGCTGCATTGTGATTTCACAGATGTGATCTAATTTCAAAAATTAAGATTTGTCTTTTGTTAAATAACGGTTTAATTACTCAGGTTCCCATCAACCCCAGCTGCACGTTTAAAGCATTGTGTCATGGCTAGCGGGGAAAACAGACCCAGACGCTGGAACCCGGAAGAATACACAGGCGAGTAAGATGATGGATTATGAGTTTTAATATTCGGTTCTAGGTTTTGTAGATGTTTGGGCGGAGTAGTCACGTCCGAGAGATTCCCACGAAGAAGATTGAATGTGTCTGCAGCCCGTGGCGTCACTGGTGGATTAGCTTGATTCGGCGGCGGTTCGTGGTGCGGCTTGAATCGGCAGAGGCTCGTTGGTGTGACCGGAGGAATTCTGAGGCTCGGTTCCAGAAGCGAAGATGACTCAGGCGCCCACTCGTAGTAATAGATTCCTGTGGACAGACGGAGACCAGAGACTTAGGCGAGAGCTTGACAGCAGTAGCTGTGAGCGAGGTGACCATACTAAGCACCATAGAGGAGCAACGATCTGGCACTGGAGACTGGTCCTGGATCTCCTTATGAAGCCAGGCAGCTGATGAGGTGAGTGGACACAGCTGTGATGAGTCAGGAGCCAAGCAGAGAGGGGAGGGGGAGGAGTCTGACAGAGGCACCATGACACATTGTTCAGCTTATACCTATTGCTAAAAAGGTTAATTTGATTTTAGGACTTTGCAGTTTTCACGATTAAATAAATCATTTATTTGCATTGATTTCACCTAACTTTTGAAATACTTAACTATTTTATCTAAGTCAAACAGAGAAACCTGAACCACCTTTTAGTAACTGTGAAGGATCCAAAAATGTTGGAGGATTTTTAATGACAGGGGGTTGAATATTGTTGGTCATTGAGGAGATTCATTTTAAATCAGTACAAATCCATTAATCTTATTTCAATTTAACTTAAATTTGATTTGATTCAATTTAAGGTAGGTTGACTTGATTGGTCGTATTGTATTTCAACTTAATTAGATTCAATTTCGTTTTATTCAATTGAATATATTTCATTTTATTTTATTTACTAGAAAATAAATGATTATGGCGGCTCTGTACTAAATCACATTTATACAAAAAGCCCACTTGCAGAACATTAGAACAAGTAAACCTGTATTCGAATTAAATATGCCTTAAAAATAAAAATAAAAACCTTGCAAAAAATGTATGTAACAACCCAAAGAAATCTGTCTGAGTAAAACTAAACAACAGAAAAGCAAAGAAAAAAGGAAAAAAAAAATCTGACAAGGGAAAAAAAAGAGGAACAACAGTTTAGTTGGAGCCTTCAGTGACTTCAGTGTGACCTTTGACCTGTTCACCAATCTGTCAAGGTCATGTCTCAGAAAGGGGCCATGAGGCTTTTTGCTGATTGGATTTTTACATTCGACATCAAAAACAGGTATTTTGTTTAAAGGAGACAAATTCTGAAAAAAGGGTGATCTGGAAATAAAATATTTTAAATGGTTTTTAAATTAAAATTTTCTGAATATATTTTTCTAATGGAGATTTGTTCAAAAGAATTCAAATAGTAGATAATTAAGGACTTATCTTTGCAAGAATAGAACAAAACGCCCCAACAATATTTACAGGTGATACACCTGGTCAACTGGTCTTAAAACAGTTAAAGCTGTTTTCAAAATGTAACATAAAAAAATAGCATAACAACATAACGTATGGATATACAGTGGTGGACAAAATTGTTGGTACCCCTCAGTTAAAGAAAGAATGTCCACTATGCTCACTGAAATGACTTGAAACGTTCAAAAGTAACAATAAATTAAAATTTATTGATAATTAAATAATGATAATAATAATGATGGTACCTCCATAATTGCCCAGAGGGTCAAGATGAACCCAGGTATGTTCTTTAATTCACATCACAGCTGTTTTCAAACCAATATTTAGTCAGTCTGCCTATTTAAAGGGAGACAAATAGTCATGTTGCTGTTTGGTGAAAAGGTGTGTACCACACTGAACATGGACAACAGAAAGCGAAGGAGAGAATTGTCCCAGGACATTACAAACAGAATTATAGACAAACATCGTAAAGGTAAAGGCTATAAAACCATCTCTAAGCAGCTTGAAGTTCCTGTGATGACAGTGGCACATATTATTCAGAAGTTTAAGACCCACGGGACAGTAGCCAACCTCCCTGAACATGGCCGGAAGAGGAAAATGGAGGACAAATTGAGGAGACGGATAGTTGGAACTGTATCCAAAGAGCCCAGAACAACCTCCAAAGACATTAAAGGTGAACTCCTAGATCAAGGTACTTCAGTGTCAGATCGCACCATTCGTCGTTGTTTGAGCCAGAGTGGACTTAATGGGAGACGGCCAAGGAGGAGGCTCTATGTTGGTAGACTCAAAAATGAAGCATACAACCAAAAGAACACTGTCCCTACTGTGAAACATGGAGGAGGCTCAGTTCTGTTTTTGGGCTGTTTTGCTGCATCTGGCACAGGGTGTCTTGAGGTTGTACAAGGTAAAATGAAATCTCAAGATTATCAAGGCATTCTGGATAGAAATGTGCTGCCTAGTGTCAGAAAGCTTGGTCTCAGTCGCAGGTCATGGGTCTTCCAACAGGACAACGATCCAAAACGTACTGCCAAAAACCCCCAAGAGAAAAGAGTTGGACTATTCTGAAGTGGCCTTCTATGAGCCCAGATCTGAATCCCATTGAACATCTGTGGAAGGAGCTGAAACATGCCATTTGGAGGAGACACCCATCAAACCCGAGACAACTGGAGCAGTTTGCTCATGAGGAGGGGGCCAAAATACCTGTGGACAGGTGCAGAAGGTTCATTGACAAATATAGAAAGTCTTTAATTGCAGTGATTGCCTCAAAAGGTTGTGCAACAAAATATTAAGTTATGGGTATAATAATTTTTGTCCAGCCCTATTTCATTAGTTTTTTCAAAATAATTCTGTTAATCAACAACTCAAAAGTATTTGGCTGATTTTGATTATTTATTGTTACTTTTGAACGTTTCAAGTCATTTCAGTGAGCATTGTGGACTTTCTTTCTTTAACTGAGGGGTACCAACAATTTGTAGATGATTTTGACACTTTTA
Source organism: Oryzias sinensis (assembly GCA_037389245.1). Lineage (NCBI taxonomy): Eukaryota > Metazoa > Chordata > Actinopteri > Beloniformes > Adrianichthyidae > Oryzias > Oryzias sinensis. Next base: position 17,624,120 of record CM074494.1, read on the forward strand.
GCTGCAATAAAAAAGGCATGTTCTTTTTAACATTTCAGCATCAGAAAACAAAACAAAAGGTGACCTTTTGCATCATTTCACAGTAAAGGAAAACTGTTTTTCACATTGTAGCCCAACTGCCACTGGAAAATGTTAGTCTTTGCAAATGTCTGCATCAGACTTGATGCTAACAATAACAGTTTTGTGTGGTAGACAATTAATCTAACAACGTCTACATGCACAAGACGCTAAATAACACACGTATGAAAGAGGAACCCTTAAAGCTGCCTCTTTAAAAACACAACAGCTGTGAATTAGTGTCTCACTAACATCTGCAGATGATGTTTTTTTTTGTCCATTTTAAGCTTTGTGTGATTGGAGTCCTATCTGAGTCTAAATCTCAGCCGTTTCTCCAGTGATGCTCACGCTTTAGGCGCTACACTAAACAGCCATTTCATCCCCTAAACAGTCCGGCAGGTTCTCTGCATTCAGCACGTTGAAGAGGCGCCCAGACCCTTCGGCCCCAGATCCTTCCCCCTGCCCCCAGCTGTCCCGGTCATCGCTCTCATCCGTGTTGGATTCATACTCGGATCCAATCCCTGATTCCCTGAATCGAAGAAGCTCCAGTGCCCCCAGAATCTGCTCCCCCAATGGGGAGCTCTCATTGCTGGGAGTCTCCTGGATTTCCTGCCCGGGTGTGGAGAAGCGAAAACACTCCAGTCGAACTCCGCTGCCGCTCAGCCCCAAAGCAATGGCGTCTGTGCTCGCAGTGCCTGGAGAGCAGGGCCCCGGCGGAGCAGAGAGCCAAGCAAGATCTCCGGTCTGGAATTGACTTCCTAATGGAGCTAAAGATGAAGAAGGGGTGAGGGGCGTGCACGGCATGCCGGGGGGTTTGGCACGAAACGTTATCTCCAGAAGACTGTCCTGGGATCCCACTAAGGAAGAGTAAAGACGAGATTAGAAGGAGTTAGAAAAGAACAGAAGGAATCTTAGACACTCAGACAGAAGTGAGAGGATGAGATGAAGGATGCTGGCTGAGCTGACAGTACTCCATGCATCATGACGGCACAATGCTGTAATTGCCCATGCTGAAGGCCGTCAGGGAGGACAGTGATCAGTGCTTCAGACTGAGAGCTGCCATACAAAAATTATTGCCTCAATCATAAAGCAATGCAAAGAAGTAAAAAGAGGAATGAAATTATGACAGTATATTTTTTTTTAATGGAAAGAAAAACCCCTGTAATGATAAAAATCAAAGGGAAATCGTTGCTTACTAGATGTCAACTGGCCTGAAGATTTGAGCTCAAGCTCCTGAATCTGTTTGACTAAGAGGGAAATGTGCTGCAGCAGATCCGTGTTCTGCTGCAGGAGCTGCTGTACTCTGACCTGGGCTTGAGTCCGTGCACACATCTCCACCGACAGCTGCTCCTGCAGCACGTGCACCTGGACATTACAGATAGAGATGGTAAACTTAGGTTGCATGCTTGATGCATCTTCATAGCAAGGTTTTAGAAAAACTAAAAGCTATGGTCCAACATAGTTTTTCAGCTTTTAACACTGTATAATGTTAGCTGCTGATCCAGAAACTTAAGGAAATAAATGAACCAATACTTCAAAGTAAAACATGTAGTTTTTGCCTGTGCTGAAGCTGCCAGCGCTTGCTGTTCCTGCTGCTGCAGTTGTTTCTGAAGAAGCTGGACCTGGTGCTCTGCTGAGCAGGAAGCCTCTGCACCAGGAGCAGAGGCTCCAAGGGTAGGGGAGCTCAGTAGGAGAGGGGGGTCATTGCACACCTGGACAGGTGACAGAAAACATGAGCAGTTGAACAAACATCTGTTTTTTTTCCTTGTCGAGCCTCCAGACATCTTGATGTTCACTCCACCCAGTTAAGACATCTGCACATTTAACAGTTACAATAATGTTTCCAGTAAAAATAAAAAATAAATTATCAATTTTTCTCACTTAATGTGTCATGATGATCTAGTGCATAGTGTAGCAGGATATATTTGTTATACTCTCAGCTTTAAAATGCTGGAGAATCTTAACAGTCTGTCGAAGAACCCACTAAAAAAAGAGAGAAAAAGAAAATTCTTTATTAATTTTTCTTAGCTGGGCTGTTGGAAATAGAATTCTTGTAGGCAGCAGCATCACAAAATTAAAATAAAATTGTTTTGCTTATTGTCATTGCAAAGTCGTATTGTATAAATAACAGGGAGGTAGTGAGGGTTTGATGCAGATACAGTTGATGAATCTCCAGTTGCAGGAAAAATTATGTTTATGTATAAACTAGACAAAAGATATGTTTTAATCAGCAACTAAAACCATGCAAACATATCATTAACCACAACATGTCGACATTTACAGTTAAGGGTGTAATTGTTACCAGCTTGGTGGCCCTGTGTTAGCGTGTCCAGAGACACGCTAACACAGGGATTGGGAGGTCATGAGTTCAAATCCAGGTCAAGTCATACCAAAGACTCTAAAAATGGGATCCTCCCTGCTTGACAATCAGCATTAACGGGGTGGATTGGGGGGGGTTTACACCATTAAATAGTTACAGAGTGCTGCTCTCGCCCTCAGGGGATGGGTCAAATGCAAATTTCATACATCTAGATGGAATATCTTTCAGCTTCAATTGTAATGTGAACCCTTAGACTAGCGACTGTTTTCAGACCTACTGGTAATTGAAGCAAGGAGACTGTCAACCTGTAATCCAATCACTGTGATCAAACTGGATATATTGGCGTTAGCTGCCCTGCCCTATAGAAACCCTAACCAGTCTTGAGACACATTGCCTGATAGAAACCATCCCTCACACAAAAAAGCTCTTTAAGAACCTAAATCAAGAACTGTTGCCTTGATTGAAGGTGCAGAAATGACAAATATGTCATGAAGCCAGGATCTTGTGTCGACAGTAAACAACAAATGCAGATAGTTCAGTGCTGTTGTAAACATCCTAACTTCATCCCAAATGTGAAATTTGGTGGACGGACCATTGCCTTAAGGTCTGGACTCATTTTTACGAGTTTATTAAGATGTTTTCCAGGATGGAGGATGCATCAACAACAGAATGCCTTCGCATGATGAAAAGAGTCTGGAGTGGTTACCGTAAGTTATATCTCAACCCACTTGATAAACTCAAAAGAAAGGGATTCACTGCAGATTTCCCAGGAATAACATAGCAATGAAACAGCTTGGTAAAGAATTATGGTCCAAAATTACTCGTGAGTGCTGTGTATTTCATTTTTAAGACTTAGATGGAAATCAAAACTCATGTTGTGTCCAATATATGCAAAAATTGAGGAAATCTATAATTGCTTGAATCCTTTTTTGCAACATAACTTATAGATATGGCAAACAATTGATGTCAGACCGTGAAAGACATGATGTGTCCATCATGCCTGTGAGGGGAGATCAATATCCGTATAGCTCCATATTAATACTTCACTGTGATGGAAGGTTGACCTTCTCAGTGAGATGTCTGGCTAAAAAAGATATCTAATAATTTTTGCTGCCTTCTGCACATCACTCCAATAAATATTCATGTCATCAAGCTGCTGCTGGTTCAGAAAGAGAAAAAAAACCAAGAGCAGACAGCTACTTGTTCTGCGTCGGGGGATCGGCTAAAACCTCGCTGTGGTTTTATCAATAAATCATATGATCCCATCAATAATGAAGAAACCTTGTAGAACATTTCTTCAAAGACAAGTCTCACGGGTTGTTTGATAAGCTGCACCACCCCAGTGCTGTTTAGTGAACATCATGTGAATTTTAATAAAACTAAACCTTCAGAAGTGAACCAATTTGAGTTTAGATCATTCTGTCATGGTTTGAGTTTGTTGTGTCTTGGCTTTCGTTTTAGTTCTTGTTTGGTTCTATTTCCTGTTTTATTTTGAAATGTTTCCTGTCTTGTCATGTTCTTGAGTTTTACTTCCTTTGGTCCCCATCTGCCCTGATCGTGTTCACCTGTGTCTTGTCTGCCCTGTCTGTATTTAAGTCTTGTCTCTGCCTTCCTCCTGTGTTGGTCCATTATTCCTGTCTGGTGTTCATGTCATGCCATGTTCCATGTTTCTCGCCACGCCACGCCACGCCACGCCACGCCACGCCACGCCACGCCACGCCACGCCACGCCACAGTGAGTTTTTTTTTTTATTCTGACATCCTGCTCTGCAGTGCTTTTTGTTTGTTTTTTGTTCGCATTAAACCCTCTTGCCCTGGAACTGTGTGCCTCCGCCTCTGCATTCTGGGTCCTACTGGCTTTTGAGCCACCCCACCACCGTGACACATTCATTTACAATTATATTTATTGTTGCATGTCGATCGTTAAATATGTATATGAAATAAATTCTACAAAGATGTGATGTTATGCAAAAGTTAACAGAAAATCAATTTGTTTATACTTGATTCCTGCTTTTTTTTAAGGGCCTATATAATAAAAAAATCTACTTTTTGAGATTTTAAGTGTTTTCTAATGTTGATTCCTCACTATAAACAACCCCAAAGTGCTATTTTGATCCATTCAGGCATTTCTGTACATTCCTTTAAAAACCTGCTCCATCAGCCCCTCCCTATTCATGGAAACCAGCAGGTTCTCACGAGCTGGCGTACCATCCAGGAAGAATCTGCGTTGCCAGTACTGTCCCCAGGCTAACACACACACCCACTTTCTAAATGGGGCTAGCGGTGATCGGCCAAAACGCTTTCATTTCACATGCACAATATTAGGACAACACAATGTAAATTTATTGTTATCGCGAGATCAGGCTGTGCAATACATATATCGCGAAAGATGGCGACAATTGTAATAAATGTTAACCTAAAATGTGCTAAAACAATCTTATGGCAGCTTGAAGTAGTTAACAAATTAAATAAACTTGTTTATTGAGTGTTTTTGTTTGTCTGACCGAATTCAAGCTTCTCTGCAGATGAGTCTTCTTTAACATCATGTTGCTCCAGAAGTTTTCAGCTGGACAAAGTTTCAATATCGACTCTATTGATTGGACGCAGTAAGTTGTTCAACACAGAAAAATACAAGGCCTTCAAAAAAGTTGCCTAAATGGCATTTAATCCTTTGAAGAGTTGTTGTAATAAAAAATAAAAATAATCTGCATGTTAAATCTAATATTGAATTTAAAAACTGGATATTAGCTTTAACCTTGAGCACAATGACGCAATCAAGGACAGATTTAACGCAGTACCTTTCCATCAGAACCAAGGGTGTCATCCTTTCTGTTCTTCTCCAGGTCCGACGAAGAGACATACTCGATACTCTCCTCTGTGGTGCCTTCAAGGTCTGTCTCGTCTGACAGTGCAAGCCTCTTCTTTGCTGAAGAGAGATAAGAGGTTCGGATTTTGTGCTTTTTCATGTACCGGCGGTGACAGCTGACTCACACACAGGAGCTGCTGCTCAAAGGTGCTGCAAAAAGTATAATTTGCAGCTTTAACACACAACAGTCGAAGGATATAAACATATATTTTTTAGAAAGTTGTGCCTAGTTTTTTGCATTCCTGAAGGTTCCTGTTTTCATGCTTTGTGTGTGAGATTGAGCAGCAGTTACAGGGGAGGGAAGCCCGCAGAGTTGAAGTGCTGTTGTGTTAAAAGCCAGGCGGAAGAGGAGAAAAATGAAGGCAGGAAAGTTTTACAAATGCAGTTCAATAGAAATGTGTGAGTCACCTGGCGATGCCTCTGGCTCCTTCCCCTCCTCATCCTCCTGCTCATCGTTTTTCTGCTGCAAGGTCATCTGGTGACACACATCAAACGCCTGACCCACCGTGCGCACAATCCTCATGGCCTGAGACTGGGGGGGAGAGAAGCACAGATGAAGGGAGAAGTGAGCGGTGAGGCGTGTAGAGCATATTATGGAGGAAAGAAAAAATGATGGGGCACAGCGGGGGGACAAATTGAGTTGTTCAGAAAAGCCTCAGTGTACCGGACATTTGTGCACAGGCAAAAGGAAAGACAAAAAATAACACGCATGGAATTGAATAGTCAGAAATGGATGAAAAGAGGCATAGCGTCTATTTTTATCCACGTTTCATTGGAAATAACATAATTATTAGAGGTACCTGTATAGATTCCAAGCAGAATGTAAAAAAGCAGTCAATTGGACTTGATTTGTCTGTTATTATAGAAGACGTTGCACCACTTTTGTAAGAGGCTTTCTCAATTAAATATTAGAGATTTTGATAAAAAAAGGGGGGAATGCAGTTTCTCAAATGCAAACATTTGCCACTACAGAGAAAAAACAACAAATCAGTTTGCACTAAAAGAATTTTATGGCTTTAACTAAAAATTCTCACTGATACTTTGCAAGAAGAAAGATATATGTGCTCACAAGCTGGACTTTCTCTATTTCAGCTTCAAGTTTGAAAGTCACACTGATCTCCTAAACAATGCCAACTCCTTGACCATCAAAAAAATTAAAGATAAAAAAATAGACTGTTGACCAAATATCCATAGAGATTTAGTTGCAAATCAAATTAGATTTATATATACAGAACATGTAAACGATAAGTGTTTTTTGTTCTTTAGAATATTTTATTTTATTTAATGTCTTTTGTGTATCGAAGGATGCGGATTCTACCACCCTGCATGTTTACCTGCTTGTATTGTAAATGCTGTAGTTTCGTTTTCTCCTTTTCTTTTATGCCATGAGGTTATATATATAAATGCTACATAAATAAATTCATTATAATTGCTGAAGTCTTCCTGTTTTTTTATGAAAAAACAAAAAAAAAACAGTGGGATTGGTCAGAAATATGAAGTGGATGAGGAAAATGTTAAAGTTGAGTTCTTCTGCACAAGAAAAGAAAAGGAATAACTCCTATCATTGATCACAACAATTTTTCTTTTCTTCAGTTATAGGCTTTTCCTCTTTTGTATCATTGCTGCCATTATAGACGTGTATTGCTGTATTATTGCTGCTGTGTTATTGCTTTATGTGATCCAAACTGCAGAGGAATTGCCCTATTAGGTCTTTCAGGATTTTGCACTTGACTTTAATCCTAATTGATTTTTTGTACAAATTTATTCGCAATTAGACGTACACTTTTTTTTAAAAAGAGGATTCTGATTGTATTTGAGGGACTATATTAAAAAAAGCTGATGTCAGTCCAGGTTTATGTCATCATGCTTCAGTAATATGTCCTTCCATTACACATTTACAGTAGCAGTCGGCTCTTCTCTGCTCAGTTTGAGTCTATTTCGGTTTTTGTGGAGCTACAAATGAAAGAAGTAATCCAGAGATAGCTGTGGAAGTCAGAAAGGTAGAGAAGTATAGAGTTTGGAAATCAAAACTCGCTGGAATAAAAAAAAGGGTAAAATAAGGTTAAAAAAAAGCAAATCATTTTTTAAAAGAATCCAACAACATCTAACAAAAAAAGTGGCATAAGTCTGTGATGTTTTTAAGCCATAACCTCAAAAGCAAAAATCAGTAGAGGCAAATGTTTAAAGAAACTGAAGAAATCTCTGTGTGCATGGACCAAAGTATATCTCATGGAATGAAAACGAACAATCATCCATGATTTTATTAACAACATTTCTAATTGGTCCCAATCCTACACAAAAATGAAAAACATCCAATGGCTTTAAAAAAACATTTATTATAACTAACATTCATGCTCCAAGCATTTACTTGGAAAAACTGGCAACAAAAAGATATACTCAAATTATTTAAAAAAACTTGAACCAACTTGGTGAGACATTACATCAATAGATTGTCAGGAGTGAAAAAGAATAAAAATTGATTGCTAACATCTTAAGTCCCAAGCTAATATTTGAGCTAAAACTACACAAAGGCACAAAGTCAAGCAGAATAAACTATTGTAATAATATAACCCAAAATGGAATGACCAGGCATGCAGATACCAGGTTAATGAAGAGGTTAATGATTAGAAAGCGAATAACATTGTCCTCTATGGATCTAATAGTCCAAAAACGTTGTTAATTTCCCCTTCAGTGACTGCCTCTGGTCAAACACAAACAATGACAAAGAGCATGTGGTTAAATTCAGTATTGTCTGACCTGTTACTTAAAAAAAAAACAATTCAAGATGTGGCAATTTGCTGATGGACGTCATTCATAAAGAAAATTAAGTTCAAGCTTGCATTTCTGAGTATTTCTGGTTTCAATTAAAGCAGGAGCAGAGGAAAAGGTGCAGTTGAAGAGTCTTTAATGTTAATGTTAAGTCTTTAACGAAGAATATTATATAAGTTCAATACACAAATTTGAAAAAGCCACCTCCTTTAAAACCATTGGATTTCTAATTTCTGTTTCAAGCTTTGTTTTTCCTCTTCATAAACGATCCACTGACTGCTCCTTGAATCAAACATCATTCAGCGTGTCCTTCCAGTTCCACTAAAGGTGGTGTGTTTTTTTTTTCATGCAGAGTGTTGGCAGGAGCTGCGTCAAAACAAATTTATTGCTGTCTGGCTCAGGAGAATCCTTTTGCCTCGATGCATTCAGTCAAAATGCAAAGGTAGCTCGAGCTTGAAAATAGTTTAATCAAGTGCAAAAAAGCAACTGAAGACTAAGATGAAAGAGGAAGAACGGATTTCAATAAGTTTCAATGAAAATGGGTTTTTGATTTTGGTGTTTGCCAACTCAAACTGTAGGTCTGTCCAGTGCCAAACAAGTGTTAACACATAGAGCTAACATCAAAGTCTTGGAAGAAAATCCAATCTGCTTCTATCAGCTGATTCATCTCGTCCTACCCAGAACACATGTATACTTTGGAAAACCCAGATAAGGCTCCACACACCCCGGGGAGGCAGAGAGGGTGGCTGGCTGTGTCCCTGATAATCTGCTGGGTGTTTGATTCGGCCGCAGTGAAAAGTGTGGAACGAAAAAGCCCCTTTTATGTTCTCTTCCCACCAGAATGATTAGTATTCATCTTCCCTAAGTCACTGTCAGCCTGGTATCCATGGTGAACGGATTGGAGTCAGCCTCACTTGCGCTCTGGCTTTGTTGTGGAGAAAAAAAACTGGTCTCAACATAATCTGTAAATATTTGTATTCCTTTTCATGTTTTTATGTCTAAAAAAAATGTGTTGCTTATCACTGAGAGAAAAAAAGAATATCATTGTGGCATTAATCAATAATAAAGGTAATGAGAACCTTGTTAGAAACAACTGTTCTATCAGGCTTATTGTATAGAAATGCATCATCATTATTAAAAGAATCCATTTGTGAAAAGGATAAAAAAAGATGTTCAAAAGTTATGAAACTAAGCTGCAACAGCAAACATGGAAATAATCAGAAATATAACATTGCCATTTTAGACATACCTCGTTGCTTCCGAGGTGCACATTGAGTAAATAAATGCCCCGGAATATTTCAGAACTCAAGCAGCATTATATTCCCGTTTCCACAGCGATACATGACAGTGTTTAGGTGATGTTGCTCCAAAACCTCACAGAGAAGTCAAACCTTTACCGGACATGGATGTAAGAACGGATGCAACAGAAAATGCCACTTTTTGCAAAAGGTTTTTCCTTTTCTCTATGAAAAATAAGTCATTTCAAAGAACGACTTATTAGTTACGTGCTGTGAGTGCAGATCTGTGTGGGACAGCTGTGGAGTGAGATAATTTAACGGCCAACAGCTGTGACAACTGGCAAACAGAAAATTTGACATTTTGAGGATGCAACAGTAATGAGCTCTAGAGTTTTAGCAAAAACGTTTGTTTTAATGTTTGATTCTGCAGAACAATCTCCTTTTAGAATCTGCGGTGTTGTCAAATATGAATTCAGACATCTGAAAGCAATAAAAGTGAGTTTTCTGCTTTATAAAGCTTGATAAAAAGGATCAACTTGGTTTGACTGCTCAGCAGTGTTCTCTAAATGCCAATTTTCTGTTGGACAGTTAATAAAAAAGGCTGATAATTCTTTCACCTGACTTTTGCCTGAACATTAAACAGTTTTCCCCCCCCAACTTTGTGAATATGCACATTATGAGACATCAGTTTCAGAGATCAGACAAACAGTGATCCTGGAAAATCACAAAATAAGTCTAACTGTTAAAGTATTTTAAATGTCAAACTCTTGCTGTTTTGCTTTTTTTTGTGTTAAATTCAAAAGCTGTAGATGCATATTTTGCAATTAAAGCTGCAGCTGAGCTCTGTCTTCCCTCACACGTCTCTCCTCAATGCAAACACTGTATTACCACCAAGTGTTTGAAGACACACTTAGATGAAAAATGGTTTTTAGGTGTTTTTAACATGTTCTTGTGGCAATTTGCTGATGATGAAGGACATATATTAGGAAAATTAAGATTAAAATAGCAAATTCTGAGTACTTCTTTATTCAAATCGTTATAACTCACGAGCAGACGAAAAAAATGCGGCTGGAAGAACTTGTAGCAGTGACATAGAAGCTCCTACGGCAAGCAACAAGGTCCATGCTCCGTAGACAAATAGATCCATGTATGTCCTTTTTTACCTCGTCTGATCTAGTATCGGGCTCAAACCGTACGGCTGGATAGCTCTAATATTGCTTGTCGTTTTTGTTGCAGCGCTTATGTTAGGTTTGGGTTGTGAGGGGCTGTAAGCTAGTGCGTAGGCATGTAAATAGATGAACGATAGCAAATGGGAGCGAGCTTTCTCTGCGTCAACAGTCCCGCCCACAACTCAAATTTTGATGAACTCACGCTGCTCAGCAGAAACTATGTCCTACAAAACAACACGTTTTTTTAGATTTGGGCTAAAAATGTCATAATCATAAATAAAAGACCACTGGGAACACTTTTAAAATAGATCAAAAGACGATAAGAGTGGGTCCTTGAATGAAACCGTTCTTTTCTTTGTTTCAGTGTTATAATGTATAGAATAAAAGTAGATGCCGGTGAGTGTTATTTTGTAAAATATGCGACATATATACAGTTTGGACAGAACAGATGTTGCAGCAGCTTCCAGAAAGTAGCCTGAAGCCGTGCATGCAGAATACTGTTGGGCTGCTGCAGGAGCTGCCATAAACTGGTGAGATTGAAGCTCCTTTAATAAAAGCCAGGTATGTTTACAAAATCAGGAAAAAACTTGATGTTTTGCTGTAGAGATGCAGATTTCATCAGGATGTGAACCTACCTTCCTTTTGGACTTGAACACATTGCAGCGAAACACGTTGCTCTGTCCATCTCTCGCGATGTAACTGAAAATCTTCAGATCGTGAGCGTCGTGTGAAACGTAAAATATCCTGGAGCACAAATGACGTGAAAGGGTTTTGGTTGACCAGGATAAAAAAACGCCCAATTCCTGTTGAGTCTGGGTTTCAGGTTTGGGGTGACAGAACCGACCTGTAGATGGGATCTTGTGCCACCAAGATGGTGTTGTCATCCCAGGACCACCCTTTTCTCTGAAACAGCACAAACACATGCAACCATGAAGAAACACGGAAAGGAGAGTGTTAAAGTTAAACAAATCAAAGCCTATTTTTCTGAGAAACTCACCTTCTTCTTGCGCAGGATTACTTTGACAAAATCAGTGGAGACGATGATGTTTACCTTCTTTTTCTTGATGTTCTTCAGTTTGAATTCATACTGCAGAAGATGGGTGTTACAGGAAAGTGAAAACAGAGTATTAAAAGTGTCTGAGAAAGTGACTGAGAGGGGTTTCTTTGCAAAAACCACATGAAAAAGCAGATCATGAAGACGGGAATATTTTTATCTTCTTCTCTAGAGAAATCTGAGCCTGGGTAAACATTGAGAAACTTTCAGTTTGTGTTTCTGGAAGCTGTTAAACCCTCAAAGGCTGACTTCTCAGCGAGGGGCTGTCATGTGTGGGACACTTTCATCCCTCTGCATGATTAATACTCGGCTTACTGCAGAAATCACAGCTTGTGTGTTTAAAACAAGTTAGGCTTTGAGTCCAACATAAGAGGATTTATTGATCAGAGGAGGATCAGTTAAGTGAACAAACCATCAATCGCTCATGACGGCGTTGGGTATTCTCTGTCATCTTTTCTTTGATTTTCACAAAAGTTAAAGTCTATTTTAACTAAAATCTGTTTTCCCACTTTGGTTTAAACATGAAGGTCCAAAGAGTTTGAGTTTAGAAACCTGTGCTCATGACATGTGCACTCAATGCGCTCTGTTGTCGTGTGGGAGTATTCCATTAAGAGTGCATCATGCACGCTAAGGTGAAGGATGTAGATGACTTAGTATGGGCGAGCAGCATTGCATGTCAAGCTGTGCCAAGAAGGAGCATCCATCTCTGTTGTCAGAGGAAGATGAAATGGACGCCAAAGGGGTTCACTATATTTTCATTTAGCCAAACTCACACAACAGGTTAAGTCTCAAACTTCAACCCCTTGAGGCCTGAATTTATTTCCAGAAAGTGAAAAAAAAGAATTACTATGTTTTTGCTTTCAAGAAGATGCTAAATGAAGATAAGGTTGCAGCTGAAGTGGTTTGATCCATGTTTGCATCAGGGTTAAAGTTGTGCCATCTTTCAAATACTTCTCCAGATCTCACTGTCTCAGCTCACTACACATACCTGTCGCCTTCAATTTATATATTAATATATTCAACCCAATATATTGATAATTTACTTATTATAGGTTCCTCTTTTCTAAGGTTTTATTTATTTTTAACCTTAAACAAGCATTAGATTCTAAAATTTTGAAAATGGATAAACCTGGTATTTTTTGCTCAAATTTAACAAAGAAAAAACCCCATAAAAAACATGAACATTGTATGTACAATTAAATAGTTATGATCTTTTTCATTTTTCCTTCATTTAAAAATCAAAATATAATTTTCCATTTTTTTATAGTGCACAAAAATAGTACTCTCTGATTTAATAGTTGAGATTTTTCCTTAAATTTCATTCTTTTTCCCAGAATTCCATGTTTTTATTAACTAATTCTGTTTCTATAATGTTGTAATCATGTTTTATCATTGGTGTAAACGATGCGTGTTTGACCAGAAACAATTGGGATCCATGTGCACGTTCCAATTTTTCAATAAAAAGTATAAATATATCAGGCAGTAAATATTTCTAGAAAAATAAATCTCTGATAAAAAGGCAGTTTTTCTGCATTCTGCTCCAGGGATCAGGATTAAGTGTTTGCAGGGTGTCAGCGGGGATGTAGCTGACCTCTGACTGGCACAATAACTTGGTTGTTAGATTAGATCTAAAAGCTGTCAAGCAGTTAAATCCTCTCCGCTCTGCATCAGTAATACTGCAGCCACATGCAAACCAAAGCAGTGGCCTCATTTGGTGTACAAGGAAGGAGGTTTGGTGATTTACAGCACTTCTGACAACCCACTGAATCTGTCGGATTGCTCTGACAGGTGACTTATACAGAAAAAAAGACAATTCAAGCAGAGACGGTGCAGCACAGAGAGTATTTTTTGATGCTACAGATGCTGTCAGCAAGATTCAATTTCCTCTTTATCATGTCTTTAATTGTCTTACTCTGATTCTCCTCATCGCAGCGACGATCTCCATTCGACTGCCAGGGCGACCCACCTCCAAGCTGCCAATGTACTGCAAATCAGAAGGATGTCAGAGATGCTGCTCCTCGTTTTTGGGCTGACATTATATATTTTGCACATACTTTTCTGGATGGTTCACAAAGCAAAATCTATCTGTAAATGAACGTACATGTCAAAATTAGTTTATTTTCTATATAAAACTAAAATATTTGGATCAAAATGATATTTTGGAAGCAGTAGACAGTGAGCAAACATGTTAATTAACAGAAACTTTAATAGAAAAATGAAGTGGAAATCATGAAAACTGTTTTATTTGAAGCAAAAAGACAATAGTGTTTAACACGTTATGATCAGCAGGTCTCCCAGCAACCCTTCCTCTCCCTAACATTAACCTGCTCTGTTTTCCAAAGAAGGCTTACCTTCGCCTCGAAGCAGACTCCATGCTGGAACACCTCCTCGCTGTGCATGGGGAGCCTCAGATCTTGAGCGTCGTCCACTAAATTGTACTTGGTTACTCCCGGCATGGCTTCTGCAGACACTTGTTTTACGACCGCGCTAGAGACCTGCAGATTTGCGCATCTCCTCCTCCTCCTCTTCCTCCACCTCTTCCTCCTCCTCCTCTGGCTCCTTCCGCGCCTCTTTGCCTGTCATCTGCCAGACGCCTCACTCCAAAGGTCACGCGGGCTTAGGCGCTCTGGTCACAGATCGATTGGCTGTTGGGATCAATTAAGAAACAAACAGAAAGGATCTGATGGGTGCACTTATTTACGTGCTTACTCCAACCTTGCCTGACGCACGACGGAGGCGCAACGCTGTCCTACGACGCTGCCGGAGTCCCGATGACGCACGGATCTCCACACGTTATTGTTTCTGACGGCGTCAAACTTGAAACTATTCAGTATTTTCTTTGTTTTGGATGGCGTAAAAACAAACAAATCAAAAGCCAAGATGAGCAGAGTCAGTTAACTCGACCAAAGAAGGAGCTGGCAGAGGAGGAAGAGCTTTGCTTTGGGGCTTTGCTGTTTGCATTAATGACATCTAGTGGCAAAATGGAGAGCGGACCACAGTCATTTAAACAAATCAAAAGAATACAAACTTCTAGAAATTATTTAAAAGTATAAAAGTATTTAAAAAAGAGAAAGAATACACTAGGCCAACATTTCCCACTATAGAAGTTTGTTTTACATAAAGCCTCACTCTTTCAACCAGTTAACCCCCCCCCCCCCCAAAAAAAAAAACAAACAAAAAAAAAGAAATCCATCAATGCTGAAATCCAGACTTTGATTGCAACACTTTAGCTGTTTTTATTCTATTCAGGTTGTTTGGCATCCAAAAAAAGCCCTAATCCTGACCCTTCCATTACCATACTTGCATGTTTTCTCCAGACTGGGGGTGTAGCAATTCACTTTAACAATTCGAGATTCGGGATCCGATTCACTGACACTGATCCAGTGTGACTCAGAGATGAATACCTGGGTACTGAACATTTCTTGCAAATTATCGAGTGTAAATTAAATATATGTACGAACAAACAAGTAAACAATAATTAATGGCAAATCCATTCACATTTTAGTTTCCTAAAGTTCATCCCATCTACCATGTCTCAATCCAAATGGTATTTTCCAAGAGTAATTATAGATCGATTTGTTTCCTTTTGAAAGGATTTTATAAACGTATCGGCCAATTCGATTAACAGGTTGCCTCACACAAATTGATCTAGTTGGATCATGTACATTGATTCAATGCTTAATTGTTAACACCCATAATCCAGACTGTTCCTTGAAATGGGAAAGCTACAGGCAAAACAACAACAGACCAACTACAAAGCACTGGCAGTGTTTTGTAGTTGTGTCAAAAGCAGAAAAAGCAAAATTGTGATCATACAAGATAAGAGTTTATTGACTTTGACCTATTTTTTTTTAGACAGAACAGATTTTCTTTTGCTTTTCCAAACCAACTGTTCTCACTGTCTCACACCCAAATATACAACAAGCTCCAGGTCTGAGTCAGACAAAAGGCTGAAAAGTCTGCAATGTCAAGCAGATTTATGTAAATCTGAAAAGTGGCTGCATCTGATTATGACAAAACAGTAAATAAGTCCTTCCTTGATAATTCACTCCTGAACAGTTAATGATTCTTGTATATTAATGATCATCTCTAGAGTTTGGTCTTTTAATAAATACTATATTCAGGTTTTAATAACATGCTACCTGAAGATAGATTTGTCATCTGCAAGTTGGAACAGTCAACATATAACCTCTTAAACTCTCCTTTTGCATTCATACATGTGTTTCAAACAATCCAATTCCAACATTTATGTATAAAACATGGAGAATATTTCTTTGTTGAATGATTTCTGACCCTTCTTAAATTCTGTTTGTTCTGCAGAAATCAACTTTCAAACATCTCGTTTGTTTCCTGATGTTCAAAGAACAGCAAACACATTTACATATTGTGTTGTGTTCCTCCAAAGTATTAAAACTTTTTTAAAGTCATAAATAAACGTGCATACATTGAACAAATAAGTTATGTTTTGCTTTCTTTTTTAAAGAGTGCTTGTTTAAAACTGCTGATGCTCTGACATGTTTTAATTTTTAATTGTCGCATCATTTTCTTTCAGCTTCTTTGTTTTCCTTGATCTCAAGGACTTAAGTGATGTGAACAAGCCGACATGAACATTTCTGTACTGAAAATCTGTCTAAATAAAATGAAAAATTGGTCCTCGTTAAATAGATGTATTATAAAACTCTGCAGCTCTTTGCGTTTATCTTTTTCTAAGTAATCAGAAAAACGTGTAAGTGATTCACTGAAGAACATTTACATAAATATCATTATGTTTAAAAATTGGGGGTTAATAGATGACAATGATATTTAGAGGAATACCTTATAAAACAAGTATAAATTAACAAAAATATTTTTTATTGAATAATAATTTTAACATGCCATGTTTTCTCCAGCAGATGGCAGCACTGCTCCTTACATTTCAAGAGATTTTGAGAGACTGACACTGCCAACTGCAGCTGAATAGAATAGAATAGAAATGATGGTGTCAATTTATTGTCACTGTTACATCCCACCCGGAGGGAGGGAGAAAATAGGTAACATAAAGAAATAATATTAAGCCGGTAAGGGTTGAATGGCTGTCAGTGCAGCCGTTTATTTTAAATGACAGCTGCAAAAAGTAAAGAAGGTAACAAACTTAAATGCTCCGGCACTAATGCAATAAATAACCAAAAGAAAAGATAACTAGATGGACATCATTTAATACACTAAATGCTAAACAAAGTCCAAAAACACAGATCACAATCAACGGGGAAAAACCAGGCCGTTTTCACAGGCTCTAACGCCAAGTTCGACAACAGGGGGCCAGCTGACTAAACGGATTCCTCTCAGGAATTCAGCTGCCCACTGGAACATGGTCCGCTTGAGGCTTTTATGCTTCCCGCCCAGCCTGGTGATTGGAGGAGGGAAAAAGCTGCAATCATCTCCTGCAGGAGGTGAAGTCAACTGATGTGGTGGAGGCTTCTGCAAAAGACACACAACCACACACACAATAAACACATACACGCAACACACACATACACACACCAAAAGGCCTGGGGCCGTAACACCCCTCCCCTTAAGTTGCAAACCCCTAACCCTAAGGGTTTGTAACCAGAACCACCAAACAAAATCAAGTGTGTGTATGTAACATTACCGAACAATGGAAAAACCGGAATCACCCAGACCTGGACAGTGCATCTGCTAACAGGTTCTCTGTACCTTTTTTGTGATTGATTTGAAGGTTGTAGTCCTGCACCAACAAAGCCCAACGCATGAGACGCTGGTTGTGATTATACATACGAAATAGGAAAACAAGTGGGTTACGGTCAGTGCGAACAACCTGGTATAGTAAAATTCAGGAATGACCTTATTACTCAAAACCTTGAGCTTGTGACCAACTGGACAACAACTGCTTCAACTCAGCTTTTATAAATACCTGTAAACATAACATTGTCTTATCATTTATCTAGATAACATTATTTCTTTAGTTTCAAAGGTGCAGGTTGAATAAGTTTTAGAGCAAAGTTCAGTTTTGCTGTTTTGTTCATTTCTTATTTCCATCACAAAAGTTCAGTGCATGATGGGTAACTGCCTTACCCTTTTGAGAATGCTCCAGTGACAGATGGCATTGAATCTGGGGCTTTTCACGCCCAGCAGCATCCTTCAACCTCACACCGAAAGCTGGTTTATATTGTTTCACAAACACAAAAGTGTTTTGGTACATGGAGTAGTTTCAGCATGCAAAATGATAATATGATTTGTGTACCATTGCAAGCCATGATGTATGCTTTGGTTTTAAGCATTTTTGGAGGTCAGATACATAAGTTGCGTCTTGACATTAGCTTTTTGTTTGATTAACTGTTTTTGAGCCATTTCTGAAGCACTTTTTAGTTTTTTTTCTGTGAAGAATTCTTTTTTACCCAGCTTGATTTCTTCAAAGTAGTGGGTAAAAAGAAGAAGTCAGATGTTTTTTTTTTAACTATTTAAAAAAGTCTTTATGGTTATGAATAGTTATCCCAAATAAGAAGATTTCCCCCTTCCAACATCTTAAAATACTTGTGATTGTTACAGCGTACTTTATATGTTATGCAGAGACTGTTGAAATGCATTGTGTGTACTATTATATGTAGGTATAATATCAATATAAACATTAAACAGGGATTGAACAAATGCAACCCTCCACTGAACCACAGGCCCAATAGCTGTAAACTTATTAAACCCTGAATTATATCAAACCAAAAAAAGATGGCAACAGCGTATCAGAAGCAGGGGATAATAAAGCAAGAGAAAACAATATAATATGCTTTCATACTAAAGATGCTGCAAGTGATGCGATTTCTATGCTGAGGACTGAATTTTAATATAATAGACAGTTTCTAGCATCAGAATTATTTTATTATTCTATAAAATATTTAAAAATGGTGTTTTGTTCCTCTATTCAGTGCATTTGAGACTGCGTGTGGACTGTCCAGTGTGAATCCTTTGCCCAACAGTAGCTGGGATAGGCTCCAGCACCCCCAAAAGAGACTGAACAAATGAGACAGGGCAAAAAGAAATGGAAAAAAAGACAGTGTATTAAATATATTTGCTGGATAAGGTCAGGATTTTGACCACCAGTCTCGAACTATAACTCCTCCTTTAAGGAAGTTCTGTTGTGCATCCAGACATGTGACCAATTGTCTTAATTTATTTTAGATTTACTTGGTTGAGTCACGTACCTCAGCATTTTATCAGGATTCTCTGCTAAAATGCTGTTGAATCTGAAAAGTTGCGTTGCCATGGAATCAGACAAAATTAGGTCTGTTGATTTGCAGCTGAATCTTTCTAAGTTTAATTTATTACTTGGTGCGTTTCAAAGAATGACCTTGATGTTGAAAGATATTCAATCCTGGTAAAAAAATCGTAAATGTGTTTTACAGTAAAATGACACTCCTGCTTCGTGTGGAAATCCTTTTATGTCTTTCTTATGTCAACGGAAAGAGACATGGTAATGATCACTTCATCAAATTCTAAACATATTAATACACATTCTTCATTTCTGGAGGAGTAAGACTTGCTATTGTATCCAATAGCATTTCTTTTTGTTTTTATTGACAGTATCTGTCCTCCTTTAGCAAAAGCAAATCAAAGTGTCCTCTGAGGTTCACCACTTAAGGAGAAGGGAAAGCTGCATCAGGTGCTTGTGGCTTGGCTCCACTGTAAAATTGTTCCTTTTCAGTTCTCACGAGGCATCTACTTTCTGCAGTCTCAACAACAGTCTGCAGTACTTGTCATCTCTCAGCTGCTGCTGACATGATTGTCACATGTTCACATTCCTGCCACTGCTTCCTCACACTTTCCTTCATTTTCTATGATGCATCAATTATTCCACGCTTAATTCGCCTTTAAACTCATCACAAGTTTGCTGACATGGTTTCGGTGGTTTACACCACTTCTCTCCACTTAATACATTTGATCAGTTTTATAATTTGCTCAGACTTAAATAGCAAAGGGTAAAAAACAACAACATTGATTTAGAAAGTCCCAAATGCTGGTCAGAACAGCCAATATTTATTAATGTAAGAACAGAAACATTTTCTAAAACAAAAAATAAACAATATATTATTTAATTTACCTTTATTTCACCAGGATATTCCCTTTGAGAATGCAAACCTCTTAGGCAAGGGAGTCCTGGCCAAGAGGCAGCCACAGTTGGTTACAAATAGATAAAAACATTGTGACAATTCAATTCAATTCAATTCAATTTAATTTAATTTAATTTAGTTTAATTTAATTCAATTCAATTCAATTTTATTTGTATAGTACAAATTCACAACAACAGTCGTCTCGATGGGCTTCGTGTTGGTTACCAAAAATGTTAAACATAAAATCAAAACGATCATGAATACATAGAATTCAATAGGAGAATACTAAATTGAACTAACAAACTGACCAAGCTAAAATGCACATCGCTGCCCTTAGACCCCCCCCTTCGCGATAAGGAAAAACTAAAAAAAAAAATGGATTTACCAGAACTCAGAGAAGAATTAACTTATCAAACTCTACAACTACATATTTAAAGTCCAGCAGACGAGCTTCATCCAGACGTTGGGGGGACAGTCAGGGGCGAAAGTCGAGCCGGAGACAGGATCCACAGCCAGGTGTAGGAGCAGTAGTAGAGGCGAGCCAGAGATGAGGTACACGGTCAAGAACAGGAGCACGGATGAGCCACTGGAATCTGGAAGCACTGCCACTCCCCAGGAAGGGAGAGGGAAAGAGGGACAGTACATGAATCGCACTGCACCAAACAGAGGCATGGAGAACTAAATGATGAATAATGGTCAAGAATAGAGAAGAGAGGAAGGATAGAAGTAGATGAGAAAAGAGAACAGAACTTAAGTGCACCATAGTTACCCCAGCTTCAACTTCTAGCAGCCTACTAAAAACAAATAGTTAATGTTTAATTTAAACACATTAACATTAAGTTAAATAATCTCTGAATACTAACTAGTCTGATAATAAGCCTGTCCAAAGAGGAATGTTTTCAGTCTAACTTTGAATGTAGAAACTGAGTCGGCCTCTCTTACATGAGCTGGGAGCTTATTCCATAAGACAGGGGCTTGGTGGCTAAACGCTCTACCTCCAACTGTACTTTTACTAATTTTGCATGCGAAGTGTTCTGTTTGTGTGGTAGGGGACTATGTGGTCTTTGATATAGGACGGGGCCATTCCATGTAAGGCCTTATAGGTAGACAATAAAAAATGTAAAACACAAAAACATTCAAACAATACATTAAAACCCATTAAAATAATAAAACGGGGATTAAGAGAAACAGTTACAATATTTTGTGGAGTTCTGTTTTTCTTTATCTTTTCTACTGATGGCAGTTCAACCGTTTTGTAAAATGTTGCAAAATGTGTTAATAAGTAAGAATCTTAAGGATATTTTAATTGCACAAGTTTCAGGTAAAGCTTTTTACCTGTCGAATCTTATAGACTTTAAACGACAACATTGAATGGCTTTTTATATTATTAAGAAAATCTTTTATATTTTTCTAAACCAAGTATATTCTGTTACATAACTTTTCTGTAGCAATTATATGTGAAAACAAAGGTCATTTTCCCTACTTTCTTTAGATTCAGTTGCATTGAAATTGTTTTTTTCCTCTCAGCTGCAGTTTTCTTTGACACCATGTGAGCTTTTTTCAAGTGACGGGCAGATTGACGTGTAAATCAGCAGCTTCGAAACACTCACTGCTCTTCGTGGGGCAACGATCTCTCACTGCGCTGGATTTGCCAAAGCAGCAGCGGGGACGGAGCTGACCTCACTAATCAACGGGGAAGCCACTCTGTTATTGCTACACATTTGTCAGTGTTGCTGTGGATGACGGCAGCGTGACCGCGTGTCACAATACTTCCTGTGTCTTCTACATGAACAAGCGCAGCAAAGGTTCAGCTCTCGTCTTTCTAACTCAAGGCCAGTTTATAAAAAGCTGCTGTAATCAGCATGTTGTTGGAAGAAAAGGATCACCAAGGTTGAAGCTGGTGTATGGAATTTCCAAACTTTTTGCTAAATAGACTTGGAAAAAGCAACAATAGCAAAAACCCAGAATCATGAGTGTGAGTTCCCTCACTTGATTTTAAAGCACTATGCTGTATCTAGTTTAGAAAGGGGGAAGCCAGATGAAATGATTACATTGTCATTAAATGAGAAGTCACTGATGTTGTTCACCTTTCAGCATCTCCCTTCAGGGGACGCCACAGGAAATCAGCTTCCAGTGATCCACACAGGTGGTTTAGCAAATATTTTTACGCCGGGCACAGCCCTGTATTTTATCCGGGTGGGGGATTGACACAGGGGGAGCCAGGCTTTGACCAAACGAAAAGTCACTGATAATAAGCTAAAAAGCATCAACAGGTAATTTGTAAAAACATTGAATGACATAAATCTGTTAAAAAAACTTCAGTTTAAAGCACAAAACAATGCTCGATAAACCCACATAGAGCTGCAGAGTTTGAAAACAGAAAGGTCAGGATTTGATTTGAATTTGCAGGTTCCCCTTCGTGCAAGTGTGGGTTTAGTCTGGAATCTGTAAGTATGAGTGTGTGGCCCTGCAAGAGTCTGGAGACTTGTTTAGGATGTACCCTGCCTTTGCCCAACAGTAGCTGGATTAGCTCCAGCAGCCCAGAGACCTCAGAGGGATTCAATGAGTTCAATGAGTTTTGAAAATGGATGGATGGATAAACAACATGAATGTTTTCAACTGGAGATAAGTCTCTTCCTGTCAGATGCAACAAGATTAAAAGCTTATACACTGAAACAGTCAGTCCAAGTCATTCCAGTAAGGTCAAATTAACCAAATTAACTTGCAGGAGAATCAGAGTCGGTAAAGGAAACCGCCCGTGGGCACTGTTTGGAGTCAGCAAGGACAGAAGATGGACAGACACAAAGACACTGGAACATCTGATAAATGAACCAAAGGAGCAACTGTGACAACAACGCATATGCTCATGGACATAAAAAGAACAATGTGAGGAAAGCTGTACAGGTCCAGGTGAGCAAAATACGCCAATTTGTCACATAACTCAAGGCATTGTCTAAAGCTTCTCATCGTTTTCTTTGATTTAGGGTCTAAAAGAAATAAAGTCCTTGTATGTTTGACTGACTGAAGGTTCAGATTTGCTGCCATCACACATTTCAATGATCCTGGTTTTATCCCTCAGAAGAGCAGGTTTTTGTGCAGACTTACGATGCTGATGGTCTCTGACTGATGAAAAACTTTCCCACCAAGCAGAGTTTTAGGGTAAAATCCTGAGGGCAAAGTTTTAAATCCCACCCTGAGATTGATTCAAAAAAAAATGTAGCTGGAGTCAGATCAGTTTGAAAGTAATTGTGGCTTCAGTATCTATTCATTTCAAGGTAAAATCCTTCAACCCTTAAACAAAAGCGTTTTCTGTGTGGGGCCAAACATTTGTCATCCTTTTTTCTTGGTTGAACATTTAAGACAACACTATGTGACTTTATTTATTTTCATTTGATCTCATTTCAATTTTTTAAACTAAAATGTAGGTTGATTTCATTTTAATTATATATTTTTAGTTTTAATTTTATTCACTTTTCTTTTAATACATTTTTTGTAAAAAAAAAAAATCAATAAATGCCCTACAAATTATTTTAAACACACACAAATTAAGTTTCATTTCTTTAACAATTTGATAATGTAAAAAAATTAACATTGACGCCCTTTTGTGTAAGTCAGGAAAATTAAAGAAAAGGTTAATGCGTCACAAGAAAACAGTTTAAATGTGATGTTTTGCATCTGTGTTCTCTTTAGTTTATTTATACTGCATAAATCCTCTTAAAAGGTCAACTTTGATCTCAGTGTGGTCTATTTAAAATGGCCAAAAGGATGATGAAGTTTAATAAATCTTGCTCTTGTTTGTTATTTTAACATTATTGTCCTAAATCTCATCAATTTTTGGACAAAACCTTTTAAATATGCATTTACATGATTTACAGGCAAACTACTGAAGGCAGTTTTCTTCAGGAAATCGTGGGAAAGAAGCTGTCAGAAGTCAATAGAAACGCAGAAGCTTCTCAAAAACTGGACTTTGACTCCAACTGACAGGAATTGGGACAAAAGTTATGAGTCAGTTTTTCTTTTTCTTCTGGGGGATAGACTGAAATTCCCACACAAAACACTCCAGCAGATGCCTGGATGTTTTAAAAAGAGATAAATCAGTTTTGGATTTTTGTCTTCATATTCAGCATTCTACAGACGGTTTAAAGCTGTTCTCCTGAAACCATGCGATGATTCATCCCGTTTACTGTGTGTAGAGTGATTTCCTGCTGGTTTCATACGTGTAAGTGTGTCATGAAATAATGCAAAGCAGATGGCGAAGCTTTAGTTATCCTCTTGTGCCTATTGTCAGCGGTTTAAACACTTTTTCTGAGATTGTAACAAGTTGTTTCCATAACATGTCGAAAGAAAATCAAAAGGGGTTTTTAAGACTTTTACATTTGAATCTGACATGTGAGCCGTGTTGTTACCTTGGCAACAGGTAACCATAATGCTGCTTTTTTGTCTTTTTGCTCCACTCTGCTGAGTTCAAACTCTTCAAGTGACGCTGTTAATCACCACTCACACCATAAACTCGCTCAGATAATGATGATGATGATTCATTTCCACAGTGCGGGCCTTGCTGATGCAGATCCACCGTTCAAGAGAGCTCCACCTCTCCTGTTTTTTTAGTTTCCATCTCACTGACACCTAAATCCGTCCACTTAACCTGATCCAAGCTTTGGAAAGTCTTGTCTGAAAACAACCAGGTCCAACCTCTCCCATGCCAGCTCATTCAGGTGTGGGGCATGTCTGTGTTTACACTATGCACAGTAAAACCTACGGATCCTGTTTATTTGGAAAAAACACACGTTCAGAAATAAAACCTGGTCAACCAGTTTCTTTCTTTCCTTTATGATCCATGTCAACACATTATGGTTATTTTTGGCGGGGCACGGAAAAAGCATTCTAAATATGAGAAGGGGAAGTTGTGATTCCATCTTCATATCCTGAGGGTGAAATCAGCAGTCAGTGACCACAAACGTTTCTGATTTGGATTTTGACATCATCAGTGTCTTAAAAAAATGACCAGAACAGGCAGAAAAACAGGCTGGGGGACAGAAACAGAGCATCAATGGGGGACCTTTCTGTGTGAAGTTTGCATGTTCTCCCCATGCATGCGTGGGTTTTCTCCGGCTTCCTCCCACAGTCCAAAAACATGCTTCATAGGTTAATTGGTCATTCTAAATTGTCCATAGGGGTACATGGGTGTGTGATTGTGACCCTGGGACAGACTGGCGACCTGTCCATGGTGTCCCCTGCTTTCGCCCGCAAGTGGCCGGGATAGGCTCCAGCAGTCCCATGACCCTGAAATGTTAAAAACGGAATAGAAGATGAATGAATGAATCATCAAATCATCACACAAAGCTTTAAACAAATTGTTGAAAGGGAAACATTCTGGATTTGCATTCTGAAAAAGAAAGTTTTCCGCAAGGTAATTTCTGAAGTTTAAGACCCACTCTGATGAAAATTGTGTTTTTTCTGTTTTTAACAACATTTTCTTGACCATGGACAACATTTTTTTTCATTCATCTTCTTTACCCTTTTTCCCTTTCGGGGTCACGGGATTGCCGGAGCCTATCCCGGCCACTTGGGCGTAGGCAAGGGATGCCCTGGACAGGTCGCCAGTCTGTCGCAGGGTAAAATATCCTCAATCATACATCCATTCACTCTCACACCTATGGACAATTTAGAGTTGCCAATCAACCTATGAAGCATGTTTTTGGATAGTGGGAGGAAGCCGGAGATCCTGGAGAAAACCCACGCATACACGGGGAGAACATTCAAACTCCACACAGAAAGATCCCCCATTGATGTTGAGTTTTTCATATCCCCCAGCCGGGACTTGAACCAGGGGCCTTCTTGCTGTGAGGCAAGAGCGCTAACCACTGCTCCACCGTGCAGCCCTCCCCCATGGGCGATATAATGAAGAAAATTAAGCTTAAAATTGCTCCCTTGATTGTTGTGAATCAGGAACAGATGAAAAATATAGTTAAAAAACTTGTAGCTGTGATGTAGAAGCTACAACTGCAAGAAAAAAGCTCCCCGTTCGGCTCAATTTTGATGCATTCACTTGTAGACGACTAGATCCACATATGTCTTTGTTTTCCTTGTCTGAGTTGGTTTCTGGCTCAAAACTGTACGGCTGGATAGCTCCAGTATTGCTCGCCATTTATTTTGCACCGGTAATGTTAGCTTGGGTTTGTGAGGGGCTGTAAAGCAAGTGAGAGACAGATGGATGATTCCTGAGTGCGGCTGTGTCTGCAGCTTACCGCTCCCCCAGGGGATGGGTCAAATGCGGAGAACAAATTTCACACACCTAGGTGTGTAAAAGATAGTGTGATAAAAAAAAAATAAAAAAGATAAAAAAAGTGAGAGCAGGCATACTCCATGCAAACAGTCCTGCCCACAACTCAGAGGCAAATTTCTAATAGTCTACTGTCAATCTGCAGAAACTATGTCTAGAAAAGACACCGTTTTTTTATTAAGCTAAAAACAACATATTCATAATCAAAAGACGACTGGGAACGCTTTTACAATAGATCAAAAGAGGAGTGGAGTGGGACTGTGACAAGAACAACTCGTTACAGTTTGCACTCTGATTCAGGGACTTCCAGCAGCAGTTGATCAGTGGACTGCAGAGTCTGGGTCAATGGTTCTCTAAAAGTTCTCACAGCCAATAAAAGGAAACATCTTGTACTTTGTACTGACAACTTGTACTTTGAATGCAATGCTGAAAACTATACTCATCTTTAAAAGAAACTGGACGAATGCAAAAAAAACCAACCTCTGTTGTAAAGTGTCTCAGCCTGGGCACAGTAGGCCAGGTCGAGGCGAGTTACACAAGAAGCAGAAGATTTTTTTTATTTTTTTTTTCGTTGTTGGAATTTGTGAGTGTTTTTGCCTGCATTGGGGTCATCCTGATTATCACCAGTGATGTAGGAGCCAACATATAGAGTTTTCTTTGCATATGTTTTGCATATTTCCCCTTAATTTGTTAATTAGCAACATCTGGGTGAAAAGTTTTAAAGGCGTCCGCTGACCTGCATCCAAGATTGAGTATGAGAGGAGAGCTTGGGCTGTTTATTTTTGTTGACCGCTATTTTCTTTTGCACTTTTATTTTTTGGCCGCTATTGTTTTCAAAGCAGTCACCTTTTCCACTCTTTATTGATTAGGTTCATGAAGTAAGACGTTTTATAATGGGAGCCAATAGAAAATGATTTAGTTTTGCAGGCAGCTTCTAGTGGTCTTTGGAGGAACTGCAGTATTAGGACCTTTGGATATTTCTGGTTGGCTTCAAATCAGGTAATAGACAGTGGGCTTGGTGTAAAAACAGTGAAACTCTGTGTCGTCTGTGGTTTCAGAGAGCTGTGCTGAAGACAGACTCTGTTTTGCCGTAGCAAAGCTGTTGAATCACAATTAAAAGAAAAACAGAAACTCTTTGACAGGAAGATCTCCATGACAAATAAACAAAACAAAACCAAAAGTTTTTTTTTTATTTAAGCGATTCCTTTTTTCATAAAAGCTGTGTTTTTTTCTTCATTGTTTTTATGCCAGCAGATATTACTCCTTATGTCAGAGACCTGTCTCTCTGATTTTTAGGAAAAATATGAAAATAGGAATTGGAAAATTAACTATTCCAGCAGGTATTTATTTTATGTTTCAGAAGGATGTAGCCTATTTCAAGAGCATGGATCTTCTAAAATTTTTGGTAGGAAAATTTTGTAAATGTTGAGATTAAAAGGAAAGAACTGTTTTTTTATAGACTTACATTTGTCATACAGCTGTGAGAGGATGTTGAAAGGCAGTTTTGCTCCGTTGGCTTCTATTCAGGAATTATTTTGTCATGAGATCATTTCTTTTTTCCAGTTCTGTTTTAGCTCCTTCCCTGTTTCAGGATGACAGCAGAGCTGAAATTTAATCAACACAACTGCTCTCTATTTTTCAATCCCCCTCAGTCTATTTAAGTCCTCGGGTGCAGTTACTCATTGTCATGCAACTATCATGTTTTCACATGTCTCAGGATTTGTATTTTATTTTTATGCATTGTTTTGATTCATTTGCTTAGCCTGCTCCTAGTCTTTGTGCTTTCAGGCTTTATCAGTCTTCGATGTGTTAGTAAAAGTTTGGACAACAGTCTAACACTTTTATGCAGGATTCTTATGATAATTCTGGTGGCATTTTTAAGCCTGAAGTTAATGGCTGAATTTAGGAAAAAAAAACAACTGTTACTGCCTGATTTGCACAAGCAATAGCCTTTTTCTCAATCATATACAATTTCATTTATATGAGGAAACAGGACTCATTATTTTTAAATGTATTAGTTTGGGTCCATGATTAGATTTGCATTAACAATGCATGTGCTATGTTCACACTGGACTTGAAAACACGAGTTTGTACAACCGCTTTAAATGAAAAGTATGTAAAAGCATGTGTATGTTTTGGGTTTCCACTTTCAAAACTCTCAATTACATGTCTCTACGCAAGTTTTTAATTCCGTTTGCGGGCTCTACATACAAAACGCACAGCCATTGAACGCACGTTGAAAGTTAAACCAGTTGAACTTTGACCACTGCTTTGACATTCCACACCAAGCCTCTTCCAACGGGGAGTACATGCACCAATATCGGGTAGCGACAGAACTGCTTGAACACCAAATGCTGAAAGCGCATTCAAAAACACACATGCCCAGTCTGAATGTACCGGTAGTTTGAAACAAATTAGGTGCATGCATGAAGAATTGGTCTGCAGAAAAAGGGGCGCAGTGTGCTTTTTCATGAACGCAACAATTGGATTTAAAAAATACACCTGTGATGAATAGATTACAAAAAACCTTATAACAATGAAAATAGAAAACAAAGTCTCCCTTTTAGCGCCATACTCAATATTTAGCACATTGTTCCATTCAGAGCGGTTATCAAAACCCCTCAAGTGGATGGGCAGATTTTTATTTCTGTTTTCTCATCAGAGGCAGGTTAAGATTTAAATACATTCACAGGAACAATAGAGGCTTTGAGGAGCAGAGGGCACTATCAAGATTTAACATATTTTCCTGCTGCTGCAGATGCAAATCAAAATTTCACTGATACCATATCAGCAAGTGTAAACCTGTTCTGTTCCCTCACATGCATGACCAACACCTGACCAAACTCAGTCGTGCATTCCTGTCTCCCCATATGTGGGACATTTAGAAACAGAAATTAGATGAATCATGAG
This sequence comes from Oryzias sinensis, assembly GCA_037389245.1. Lineage (NCBI taxonomy): Eukaryota > Metazoa > Chordata > Actinopteri > Beloniformes > Adrianichthyidae > Oryzias > Oryzias sinensis. The sequence goes on from CM074494.1 coordinate 17,652,884, forward strand.
CCTGAAGACAAAGTAAGCCGTGCAGCATTTGAAGGTTACATCAGCAAAAAGGTGAGCATTAGCAGAAAGTTGCAACCATCTGCGCCCCGAAGGTAAAAATGGCAGCCCGTCTGTTTGCTGAGCTCAAACAAAGAGCTGCAGTCTGTCGTCCACGTCTCAATTAGAGTGTCAAAGTTCCCCCCTCTGCTCATCCACTCTGGGTGAAAAATGAAAGGAAGAAAGGATAGAGTGGAAAAATAGGGTAGTCCATTTGCCAGCAGTGTGAAGCGGCGTTAATGCCCACACCTCTTTAACGGCTAAGTGTTTAAACTGTGGTCATTTGTGGCGGTTTGAGAGCGTGCAATGGAAAGAGAAGAGACAGAGGCGATGATAGATTGGTATCCGAAAGATGAGAGCAAAGCACTGCCTTACCAAAGTGGGGGGTGTCTTGTGAGTCACAGGTTTAGTGGCTCCAAACGCGGAAAACAAAACTGAATGGAGGCCATAGCCATGGTGACAGCGTTCAAGCTGAGACGTGTTTCAGAGAAATCATTGGGTTTTGAAAAAATGCGAGTGGAGACCAAAAGCAAACATTTATTTCACAAACAGACCATGGTATGCTTGTAGGACAGCCCTTTTTTACATGTTGCCTCAACCTGAGTTTCAGGCTGATCCATCAAATGTTATGAGATATGATATGAAATGGGTTTCAACTGCATAGAAAAATGTAAGACAAATAAATGGGATAGATGAAAAATAATGATAATTCAAAATAAAAGGTGAACATTTACAAGAAAAACAACTTCTAGCAATATTCATCACTGCTCTCTCAGACTTTTACCTCCACGCTTCCTAAAATAGAAATTACACACTCTGACCTTAAAAAAACAAAATATTTCCTGAGGCTGCTCTAAAAAGAGCACAGTGGTGTGGTGGTTATTAGTGAGAGGGCTCTGCTTCGAATCATGGTCCTTTCTGTGTGGAGATTGCATGTTTTTGTGCATGTTTGGATTTTCTTCCGGCTCTCCAGCTTCCTCCCACAGTCCAACAATATGCATTGAAGCTCATCTGGTTATTCAACAAGGTCCCTAAGTGTGCATGTTAGTTTGTGTGGAATCACAGCTGATCCATCCAGAGCATATCCCACCTTCACCTAGCAATAGCTGGGATAAGCCCCCGTGACCCCAAAATGCATTAATTGGGTTAAAAGAATGGATGGATGCTCAAAATGAATATTTTTTTAAAAAGAACTTTTGGATAAAGGAAGAAGCTGAAAAACCTAGCCAACAAAACAGGAATTTGTATTTCCAAATGGGTTCTTTTACTGACTCAAGATTGGTTTTCTTTTTAAGATCTTTCTTTCAATAATGTGACCTTGAGATAAAAATACCGGAAAGTGTCATCCTGCAACATCTACCTTTATAGTCAACAGCAAATGATTCATTTCTCCTCCGTGATAAAAGTTTAAACAGTTGGCACTTCCGAGAATGAAAGGAGACACCATCCATACGTCACTACACAAATCAGAGGCCTTTATTAGCTAAAATTCAAGTGACTAAACTTCAAGACACGTTTAATGGCTGCACATTTTGTAATAGAGCCTGAAAATGGTCTTAAAGATTTGTGTAGCTACATGAGACACAAGAGTTTTAAACATTCGTTCATTCATTCATTCATCTTCTATTCCGTTTTTACCCTTTTAGGGTCGCTGGGCTGCTGGAGCCTATCCCTGCCACTTGCGGGCAAAGGCAAGGGACACTCTGGACACGTCACCAGTCTATCACAGAGTGTTAAACATGGAATCTCAAAATGTGCATATATGTGCATTTGCATCAAGTTTTTATTGGAAGTGGTTGCTTTAATTGCACAATGCAGAGGGCGGTATGAACAAAGCTTTAAACAGTCAGCAGCTACTTTCCAATCTAAGGACTTGGCACCAGACATTTATACTGTATTTTCTATTTTCCTATTTGGCTTATCTTACAGACCACAATGTGTTTTATATTGCGTCATTTTGACTAATTAAAACACAATGTAGGATCTTCGTTCTTATGAAAGCCAGGCACATTTTGCAACCCATCAGATCCGTGCCAGACCAGAATGTAACATCCTGGGCCATCTCTGAAAGCTGCCTTTGTCCCAAATCATTTAATTCTGAAGAAGTGGAGAAATCACATCAGCCAAATGAGTACGGTAATGCTGTATGGTCATGGGGCAAAAACTGTCCCATGTGTGCAGGTCCTTAACTGTGTTCTTCTGAAAAATGTAGCCTACCAAAGATTTGATAGAATCACAGTGGCTGTATATTGAAGATTAAAGATTTCAAACAAACTCAACAAGTTCATCTTAAAAGCAAATAGAAAAAGGAAAAGTCTTGACAGGCCTTCATTTTTGAAGAGGCGGATGTTTCACAGTCTGCGCTGCAGACACCTGGGATTTCTCGCCTAATCTTGCTCATTAAAAACACTCAGAATTGAGTGAAGAGTGCCTAGAGTGAAGCAAACACTGTAGATTTTTGTAGCGTGTCACGTCAGGTAATTACACACACTGCACTGTTGCAGCAGAGACGCGTACTGCGTGGGCTGAGTGGAACGCATGGAAAAGACAAAGAGACTGACGGATGCAAAAAGGAGAAAAGCTGCAGTATAACCTGAACTAATATGATCATTGTATGCTTTCATCTATCTTTAAAGTTAAAAAAGTAGAAAAAAATCTTTTTTTTTTTAAATTACATCTTTGTTTGTTTGTTTAGTTGCTAGGTGGATCCTTTCATTTCCAATCTGGTGTTGCTTTCACAACGGCTTGCAAAAAGTTCTGCCCACTTCAGGTTTGAATTTTTTCCTGTTTTGTATCCTCAAAAACTAGGAATAAACTAAACTATGTTTGTTCATTAAAAATATCTACTATTTGATGTCATTGTAAAAAATGTCAAACGTCTATAAAAAAGGTACTGTTCTTATTTTTTCTGGAGTTTCAGTTGTTCCTCAGCTTCTCAACTGGACAGAAACATTTACATGTTTCACTAATATCCTTTTGAGTCCAAACTGTGTCCCCAGACTCAGCTCTCTGGAAAAATGCACCACTATCCATCAGTCTACCCACTTAGATTAAGTGCAGTGCAGATGTGACTCTTTTGTTTTATCAAACCAGAAGTGACTTCCCTTTTAATGTCAAACATGACCTTTGTGTTTCCTGATTTACTTTTTCTTTTGAACCTGCTGGCTTCAGTTGTTTTAAGGTTATCTTTTTTTGTCAGTTGAAAGATTATGATTTAACTTTATTTAACTGTTGGGCTATCTTAGATGACCCCACCCTTACAATGACGTGTTCTCCCTACCATGACAAAGGTGGATAAAGGGGGAAAGATTTCATGTAATCCATGGACACCAGTGAAGATCACAAATCATTGAAGAAAAAAGGTTCAACGCACTGTCTAGTGGATCTAGATGACCCAACTCCCAATGTTAAAGTGCCTAGGATAGCACAAGGGTTACACGGTGTGCTACAAAGGCTGCTTTATTAAGACAAAAATCATACATTTTGGAGATTCTCTTCTCCATAGAAAATCCTTACATATAAAAGACATCAGAAAAAAACACACCTTCGGCCAGAATTATTATTATCTGATAAGCTCAAATTTATGCTCATGAACTCTCACTTCATGGTTTTGCTGGGTGTAACTTAGAGTAAAGGAGTCACCTACATGTGAAGTGGAATTTCTTTATAGGGCACAGGTTAATTAGAATCTGAAACAGAACAAGTTTTCCTTTTTTTCCACTCCTTCAGATCCACCCTTTTGATGAAATCATTCTTCATAAGACAACTGAATCGTTTGATGTTTTTTTTTTCACTTTTATTCATTTTATGCATTTTAATGCATCTCAATGTACAAAACACAAACACATTTTTCCAAAAATATTTGCACAGCAAACATTTCATAAAAAAAATACTTTAAATAAATAAGCCTTAAATAACAATTAATGCTACTCAGAAGCATCAGTGGTAGTTTTGTTGTGTGACAGCATCATTCGTTTTCTCTTGATTCCTGCCAGGCTGCCTGGCATTGATCAGTCTGTGTGTAAATTGCACGTGTGTTGGTCAGAGGCTGCTGTAGCCCGCAGCCTGTCTGTCAGTGTCCTCTCACAGCCTCACGTGGACTCCGGCCTCCACCCGGGAGCCCCATCTTCTTTCCCAAAATAACTCCACAGTTCTTCATGAAAGTTGTGTTTTTCCCATCACAGCATTGCCACTTTCTGAGTCTGTATGCATCCTTTCTTCATTTTGTTGTCTTCTTCAAGTCTATTAACCTGTCCTTCTGGTCATGTCCAGGTACATTGAGGACTTGAGGAAGCGAGGGTAGCAGTCTTTCTCCATCAGGGTGTAGATTTTAGCTTGGGCCAGGTTGAAACAGGACGGAGAAGGTCGCTGCATGTTCTCCATGGTGATTGCTTTGGTTGCATGGTCGAGATTTACCTGCCAAATAAAAGCAGCATGTATTTATTAGCAAAAGTTAAAAAAGAAGGAGAAAAAAAACCCCATCACGGAGTGTCTGAGCGTGAAATTTGATAATCACCTCTCGTGGTGCGTCGGAGCAGATGAACTCTTCATAAATTTTCTTTGCCTTGCTGGCCAGTTTGGAAGGTTTGGATGCTCTGTAGTCCTCACACGCTAAATAAAAGGCAATGTTTTCCTCGCTGAACTCGGATACCAGGAATGCTCTGAATAGACAGAGTCCATCTTTAAAAAGAAGAGACAAGCATTTAGCATCTGGACCTTCAGAACCTCTGGGCACAACAAAGCATCTGAGAGAAACTTACTTTGACTGGACAAGAGTTTTTCGAAGGATTCTCTCCATTTGAGAGGCTCATTGACTTCATTTAGCCTGCATTAATAAAAAAAAAGAACAAACTTATTAGACAAATGTTAAAATTTCACGGCGAGTTCCTAAAAAGCCAGATTGGATGAGTCTCTCACCTGAGTTTTTCATTTTTCTTGGACTGGCCACAGCTGCTGTGGTCTGACTTCTGTAGTAAACTTCCAAACAAAGCTCTCAGCTCCTTTGCCCTGTAAAACAAAACAAAACATTGAATGAGTAAAAATACGTTTTCCACAAGAACTGCATTCACATGATAAAATTATTCTATTTTTAAAAACTGGCAAAAAATGACAAGAAATCTTGCATGAGGCTCACCGTTCAAGGCAGGTGATGGGCAGCGATTCGAGTCCTCGACACATGACTTCTGACAAGTAACTCCAAGGACAGAGGCGAAAGACTGCCAGGTTTTTGTGAAGGAACTGCCTTCTTAGTAAGGGAATGAGCTCTGACTGCTCTGCTGCTTGGGAGGCCTTTTTTTATAGGCAGTGTGCTGTGACATCACGGCATTCAGCCAATAACGCCAGGCGAGTGGGAGGATGGGGAGCCTCCTTGACGCCCGCTTTCCTCCACACTTCCTCAATGCGGAATGACTCGTCAGTTAATGAGCCGCCTCACAGCACGACCTTGTGCGTGCTATTGTGTGTGTGTGTGTGTTTGTGTGGCTTAGCACCTAAAGGGAAACTGTCTGCTCTCATAGGAGGCTGAAAAACCACTTCTTTCAAGTGAGTTTGGAGGTTTTGTTGGCTCGTGTTCTGACCTCTGAAGAAGTTAAAAGTCAAACAGATAAAAAAAAGAAAATCCCCAAAGATGCTGTTGTGAAAACAATAAGTATTTAAGCCAAAACACATTTAAACATTGCTTTCCACAACCTGAGGTTTCATCTGGAAGTTTTTTTATCAAAACAGGTAACCTACACATATTCAGATTTACTTATTCTGCTCTAAGCCTTCTTTCGAAAGTATTTAATACAAGTTAAGACAAATCTATTTAAAAACTAAATATCCCAACTGGGTAAAGCCGATTTTATGACTTTTATTTTTTAAATTTATACAAATCAAATTTGATTGTACATCATACCTGTTACATCAAAGTTTTAGATTTTAATATTTACGTTAAGGTGAAATTGACTGAATAACAATAACTATTGGTTTTTAGTAGGCTGCTAGAAGTTGAAGCTGGGGTAACTATGGTGCACTGGGGTTCTGTCCTCTTTTCTCATCTACTTCTACCCTTCCTCTCTTCTCTATTCTTGATCATTATTCATCATTTAGTTCTCCATGCCTCTGTTTGGTGCAGTGCGATTCATGAACTGTCCCTCTTTCCCTCTCCCTTCCTGGGGAGTGGGAGTGCTTCCAGATTCCAGTTGGCTCATCTGTGCTCCTGTACCTGACCGTGTACCTCGTCTCTGGCTTGCCTCTACTACTGCTCCTACACCTGGCTGTGGATCCTGTCTCCTGCTCGACTCGCACCCCTGACTGTCCCCCCAACTCCGTCTGGATGAAGCTCGTCTGCTGGACTTCAAATATGTGGTTGTAGAGTTTAATAAGTAAATTCATCTCTGAGAGTTCTGGTAAATCGCCTGTCCGTCCTGGGGGAGGATCCTTCCTTCATGTGGGCACCCCTGAGGTTTTTCCTTTTTTTTCCAGAATCCGTTTTTTTTTTAGGAGTTTTTCCTTACTGCAGGGATGCCAGTGTAGCTTAGTCAGTTTGTTAGTTCATTTTAGTATTTTCCTGTTGAACTCTTTGTATTCGTGATCCTTTTGAGTTCATGTTTAACTTTTCAATTACCGATACAAAGCCCATCGATATGACTGTTATTGTGAATTTGGGCTATACAAAAAAAATTGAATTGAATTGAATTGAACAGGAACCAAATGCAGCACAAGGTCAGATCTATGCTTGGGCTGTGACTGCCCCCCTAAATGTCATAGCCAGCAAAAATCCAAAATTAAATAAAGAAATACAAAAAAAATGAATAAATAAATTTTTTTTAAAAACAACAACAAAAAAACGTAATAACCAAAAGACAAAAAGAAAAAAAAGGATAGACAAATAAATATACAAAAAAAAAATGCAATCTCAACATGGCATAAGCCTTTTGCCTGTCCCAAGTCCGGTAATTGCTGATGTTAATGTTAGGAAGAGCATTTAACATCAAATTTATAATAAATATCAAATGCATCAAAGTAGAAGATCGATATATGGATAGATGAACTGACATGATGATAGCATGCTTTTTGAAGCATTCTGGGGACTTGGAGGGATATGACACCCCAAACTCTCAGCATACCCAGACTTGATATTCTACCTGCACCCCCATAGTGGGGTTAGCTAAGTCCAGGCCGGGGGCAGCAGTGTTGATCACAAAGAAAAGCATTCTCATTTCCATCTGCAGTCACACACATAGACAATTCAATATTAATATATCGTGTAACAAATTTTAAAAAAGTGAAACAGTGTAAAAAGCAGTACAATTAATAATACAGCAATGACAAATACTGTATTAATCACGTCTTTTTATTCTTATGCAGGAAAAAAACCCATGAATTCATGCAGTAAATATCCACATGTTTTTTGATAAACGTTTGTCTAAATTTCATTCTGTGTCCAGCAGCTGTCAAGGAGAAGTCTATAGAAACAGATCAGCTTCATCATTATAGAGATGTTTGTATTATAGATGCAATAACATGGTATTGTTTGCAGATTATCCTTTTGGTACTTTGAAGTAAAGTGTTCTAAAAATTAACGTTTCTATTATTGTTTTAAGAAAAAGATTCTAGTCACTGAGACATGTTTTCCCTAAAAAAGTTTACCGTAGTCTGGGATTGAAAAACGTTTTTCATTCAAATATTTTTTATTGTAAAACAGAAAATAAGACATTTTTTTCTTGAAACGAGGGTCTTTATACTTTCTTAAGATTCCGTTTTTGCGATGTATCTCCAAAAACAGAAATACATTGATTAAGGAGCTGACATTTTAAAGCATCATTGTGTGTTTCTTCGTCTTTCCACTTTTTCCTATCAAGGTATGACCAGGCAGAGATGGCTGAATCTATTTACGGTTTCACGGTTGTGAAACAATCATCCGCCAAATCCAAGTATCTTTATTTAGACTGGACAACAAAGGGGTCTAACCGTAAACTCTATTAGCCATGCTTGAGTGATCTTTCCTTTTTGTTTTTTTTCTCACAGGAAGAGGAAACTTAGTTGGCCGGATGAGAATTTTAGCCCCTACAGTGTCTGAGGCAACTTCCTTTAGTTCCTCAGAACAACTGCATTGTCCGACACATGTTAACAGGAGTTCACTTTCTTTGGAAAAGAATGAGCCCCCCCCTCAACCAACTTACAAAGACATAATAACCATCAAATGATGTGGTACTATTAGACTTTCAGTGGAATGGGAATGAGTAATGCACTCTCTGCAGGAGAGGGGTCCCACTCTTTACCTTTTTTGAGAAAACCTTTATTTTCCAGGGTGTAAAGGATATTATCAGCAACAGTTAGGAGAATATACAGAACACGGATTAGCAGAAATGAATGTGGAATTATTGTAAAGTAAGCAAACAGATGGAGGAAAAACGTAAACTTTGCTTTTTTGGTTCTAAAGGTGTGATGGGAAAGTTTCACCCAAAAATAAACTATTGGTGTTAGGGGCTTACAGGACCAGACACACTAACTTAAAACCATCTTTAGAGTTGGAAATCTCCAAGCAACAAAGACCAGCATTAAGCTTGCTGCAACAGTTTGAGAGACGTGTGTAATGAATGGAAGAAATAGATCCAATAACATTGATTCAGTGGTATTTTTTTCTTCTTTATGGACATTCCCTGAGTAGCACTATTTACCGTCTCTGACATGGAGGGTCAGTATCTTTTAAATATTCAGATATTTCTCATCAACTTTCTCATCAAGCTCCAAATCTTTAGGCTCTTAATAGGAATTCAATGATTAACTTTCTCTACGATTCGGTTCGAACCTCCATTTTTCTCTTCTGTTTTGGTTCGATATATGATTGGTGTGTTTAAAAAACAAAACAAAATGTAACGCTTCTCAGATTATGGGACTAAGCCCATTAATCAGAGTTTGTCTCAGGGAGCCCAAGGTGTGTAAATGAAAACACAGGACAGCAATGAGAGTAAAATGCAATTAATTGTATTAACAGAAAATAAAACATTTAAATACAGAAAAACAAAAGGAACTTGGATATGAGTCCTATTAAATGGTTTCCAAAAGTCTAGGTGATGATGTAGTTTAGTTTTGCTGCAGCTGAGGAGTTGTTATTGAGGGTGGAAGTATCAGGATCTCAGATTTGGGTAGCTCGCCATCAAGTTGTAGATCAAAGCATACATAACAAAAAACCTGACCGATGAGCAGGTCTCTTTGGGTTTAATGAAATGGAAATTTTGAGGTTTCCAAATATGTCTCAAAAAGGTGATTTAGGCGTCCTGGTGTGGCCACAGCAGCTGAGAGCTGAGAGCTGAGAGCTGAGAGCTGAGAGCTGAGAGCTGAGAGCTGAGAGCTGAGAGTAGGAAGAAGCAAGCAGGAAGTGCACCCACTGACCTGGAGCTTATATACACATTGACCCTTTCAAAATAAAGGCGGGGCCAGGTGTTCCCACTTAGTTTGATGGCTAGGGGTTACAAAAAATTCTGATTCCCTCCCCCTTTCTTCTGGGCTAAAAAGCAAGTAAAGTAACAATGAAGACACACTTTTCAGTTGGCTTTAACTAAGCCTGATGTGATGAAACAATAAATAACAAATCCTTCCTAAATTTCATTTTCCAACTTACTAGTATGATATGCATGGGGATGCAAGGATTCACTTATCCCATGATTGGGTTGAATGGCATGACATAAATTTTGGTTTGAAACTGAGAATTGTGACATATAGCTCTCATACATGTGTCTAGAATGAAACAGCTTTTGGTGAAAAATGAGGAAGAATATTTTTTGGTTTCAATTTGTTTTTCTAAAAAAAAAAAAAATGTTTGAATAGCCGTTAACCAATCGTCTTCCACTTTATGCTTCTTCGGATGCCAGCTTCAAATCTGGGGTAAAGTTCAGCACTCTCAGAGGGGAGAGTCTATTTTTTTCCAACTATTTTTTTCCCAGGACATGTTCTAGTGCAGATCCAATTGGATGCATTGCTTTTGAACATACAAGGGCTGTAGTAAACAAGTTAAGATGGATCATGGGTCAACAGAAGTGTTATAAAAGAGATCCTATATTCTGCTAAAACAGGTCACCCTCTGTCACATTACAGCCTCGATCATCTCTGTCACAGCAGCAAGGTGAGAGGACTATTAGTTTTCTATTTGATTCTGACTATTGTATTCTGAAAATGCAATGAGCCATTTTACACTGAATGTATTTTTTTCAAGTTTCCTTCATAATCAATGCTTTGTTGCTGCTCTTTGGAGAGAAAACTGAGCCATTAAAGCAAATTCCCTTCAATAACACACAGAATAATATCATTTTAGTTACATCACCATCATAACATAATCCAGTAACCAAACCAGATCTTCACCTATTTACCTCAGCGCCATCAAAAGTACATTTTTTGTGTATGTTCTTGTTATTATTATCATTACCTCAATGTTATGGAGTTATAAAAATAGCACACTTGTACAAAATGAGTTGTACATTCATTAAAAGGACATTAAATGGCAGCCGCTAAACTTTTTCCAATAACTAGGTCAGTTAGGGAACCTAAACCTGACAGGCAAGTTAATGAAATCTCTCTAAAACTAAAAACTATAACCCAGACATGTCTACTTTATATAAAGAGTAACATGTTTTAATGTTTTTGATTGATCTGATAAAATTTGCTTTGCATCAAAATAAGGCAAGACAAGTTTTTTTTTGTGTATCTTAAAGAATTCATTAGTAACAGTCTTGGAGGGGTGCTTCCCTTCCTCTCTTGACCACAGCAGTCTTCCTAAATGCCCCTAAGAGGATTTTGTTTCTGTTACAGATTAGTTTGTATCAACATCTGGGAATAAATATTGTTAAGCTGACATTTAGAAAAAAAAAAAAAAACTCTTGCACAATCATGCTGGAATTAAAAAAAAACATGTTATGGAAGATATGGGAAACATGTGCTGTGACATGAGAATAGTCATGTGAAATCAATCCAATTGGGTAGAAAATGAAGAAAAGGTTCCACATCCTTGTTTGGTTTTCCTCACATTCCAGACTATACCAAGCAGCCCAGAAAAGTCAAGTGACAATTACACCGGGTGTTTATCCGGGGGCAGTGTTCTCCAAAACAGATAGGTGTGGATGGTGTCCCTTTTAACCGAAGTACGTATACTTGAGTATAAATTAGAGACCCACTCCAATCAAAAATGTTGGTGTTAACATGTTCTTGTGCCATTTGTCTGATGATGGAGGTCATATGGAGGAGGACATATGACAATGAAGCTCAAAATTGCATTTCTAAGTATTTCTTTATTCAGATTCCTGTGAATCAGGAGCAGATGAAAAAATGCTGTTGGAAAACACTTGACGTTGTGATGTAGAAGATACAATCGGAAGGGCCACAGCTTCCTCCGCTCTATTCTGATGTATCCACTTGTAGACAACTAGATCTCTGTTTCCCTTGTCTGAACTGGAGTCTTGCTCAAAACTGTGTGGCTGGATAGCTAACCATTTTTGTTGCACCAGTAACGTTAGGTTGGGGCTGGGAGAGGCTTTAAGCTAGAGGAAGAGAGTGTAAATAGATGGATGATGGGAAATGAGGTGGGGCCCACTTCGTGCTCACATCATCGTTTACATCAGAGTTCAGAGGAACCTTCAGTCTGGCAAACATGAAAAAGCAAACTGTTTAGGATTAAAATTGGGATTTAGAAAATTCAAAGATACTAATTCATTTAACTAAGCTTGTGTTTTTTTTGTTTTTTACCTTTGTGCAAACCCAGGTTTAAACAGACATAGTATGCAGTTATGTTTTTCAGCACTTTAACAATTATAAAACAAATATCATGCTTTTCACTATAAATTTCCATTGCCAAACTAAATGATGGCTCAAACTGCATACAAAGCCACTGAGGCTTTTCTGCCAAAATATTAACTTGCTGATATTCTGACATTTTTAGACCTTAATGGCACCTTTTTTTGATAAGAATTAGAAATCATATTTTCTTTACAGTAAAATATATCATTTCTTTTTTAATGATCTTTAATGTGTCAGACAATGACATAACTGTCTCTATTCCTGTCCTAATCTACTTTGGTCAAATGTTGACAGCGATTTAATTAAAAACCAACATAAATTTGACTTTTTATAATTCCATAATCATATGTATTTCCACAGATAGTCTATTAATATTCCTCATTTTAGTCGTTGTTGATCAGAATCTCCCTATTATCAGGGTTTCCATGTCTACCAAGTGATGAGATGATGCTGCTGATGCATGCAGGGGGAGCGATGTCTGAGACACTGAGCCACATTTCAATTTGGCCTGTTTTATTATGACTCATTAGGCTGAATATTTGGAAGAAGCAATCATCAGGCCGATCAGTGTCCTCATCCAGTCGGTCTGTGATCATCGGGGTTCTCTGACTGAACTCCTGGTTAACAGCTGTTCAGATGAACCCCTCTGTTAAAAAAAAGCCAAAAAAACAAAAAAAAGAAGAGAATCAGCAAATCCTCAATGACAAGGAAATGAAATGAGGAAGTTAACATGGCTCATTCAGAAAACAAGCATTTTGGGGATCAAATTTAGACATTATTTGTGCAGGAAAACATAATTAATAATTAGAAGAAGCACAAAAATCCTTTTTCCACCTGATTTGAGTCTGGAAACTCTTCCACTGAGCCGTCCAGTATTTTGAGTGTTTCCATTATAAAATAGACCGATTAAGCCGGACCGAGCCATACCATTTTTGTGTCCCCCGTTGGTTGTAGGTCCATAGAAAAATAGAATGGACCGCTACTGTCATCACATGATGAAACCTGTTCACAATGATTGATTGTATGTATCCAAAATGATACAATGGAGGAATAACAGTAAAATGCAGTTTTGAACTTGGGTTGTAGCTAATTGTTAGAAAGATGCTTGAACATATAGTGCGCCAGATGTGTAATTCAAAATAATTGACAGTTTATTTTTGCATGATGCAAATTGCAAACAGTCACTCTGGAAAAGTCTGATAATTCATTTTCTGTACCGCTTTGTCCCTTTCGGGGTCACGGGGCTGCCGGAGCCTATCCCGGCTACTTGGGCGTAGGCAGGGGATGCCCTGGACAGGTCGCCAGTCTGTCACAGGTTAGAAAGTCATTGTTACTAAAATTCAAATATGATGTGTTGATGTGGATTCACACCATGGCGTAAAAGATAAAAGGACTATTTAAGAAGAGACCCTGATTTAACTTCCATGGAAGCACCTCGAGTGTCCCCAGTCAAGAGTGAGATATTAAAAGAACACGATCAGTATTTAACTATAGAGAGATTGCATTATCTTCAGATTAATTGGAAGTTGTGTTTAATTACTTTAAAATAGGATTTATAACACTAAATATTTATTTCATTTCTTTTTTGGACATAACCATTTTAAATGTTTTCCAAGATGTTTCCACTGATTTAAAAAAACAAATAATAAAAAAAACCCTGACAGGCTTAAAGATATTGTTTCGCTGATTAAGTGTTTGGATGTAGCACAGTAACATGAATGAAGACTGCACTGCAAAAAGTTTCTCTGCAGACTTTGACTGTCAAAAATCAAAATTTGTCATAGAGAATTTGGTCACAAACTAAAAAAGATCCTTACAAAGTAAAATCAGCTCTAAAGAGTTACCATCAAGCTTTTAAGAGAACTACTCTAATAAAGCAATGAGTGAGTATTAAGAGAATGACCGGAAGCTGATGTTTCAAACCTGAACCAAGCTCACCATAACTGTGTTCTAACTCAACACAGACAAAAGTAGCAGATGATACATCATCATATGGAACAGGTGCTGTTCTTACACAGGAACGGGGAAATGATACCTGGCAACCACTCTCCTGCACTATGGGCAGAGAAGTCCTGTGGGCAGAATGAAATAACAGCATGAGCAGTGAAGCTAAGGCCGCATTCACATTTTCACTTTTGATAAAATGTACAAATGTCTTACGGCAAAGCACTGTAAAAGGATGTGTAGGTGCTTTTTATGGGACTGCCTGTTTTTTTCTTTTAGCTTAACTCATGTCCTACTTTGAGTTTCTTTTGGAAATACTGTTTTTAACCCATCAACAGTCGAAGTGCTGAATTAGGTTCAGTTTCCACCTTGTTTGCCCATATGTCAAGTGTCGTTGGGGAAGACACTGAACCCCACAATGAATCGGTGACAGGTTGGCACGTTAGATGGCAGTAGAGTTGTGTGGGAGTAGATGAATGGGACTTGAGACTGTTAAGCATGTTGGGTCTTAATCAATGTAGAAAACCAATAGACAAGTACAGGAGTACAGTAGGATTGCATATGTTTTAAGGCAGTAAAACTCCTCAATACACACTTTATACACCTTTAACAGACAGGCATGAACATTTTCACACTTTCCTGTCTTCTTTAACTCTTAGAATTCAAATCTTCGTAGCAATATAGATCCAGTCCTATAGAATGAAAACAAAGATCTGATCGCAATGAAGATTTATATAACTCTGGCAAGCTGCAGCAGCCACATCTCTGTACAAGAGACACGCACAGAAGAGGTTGATTAACAAGATCAGAACACAGTGTGCTGTTTATAAAGGATGCAACGTTGGGCTGAAAATAATGTGTGACACCACGAAAGGTGAATCGTGATATGGTAAGGGAGCACAACAGATGCATTCCACTTTTGATTTATTTATTTATTTTCACAAGAAGCACTGCTGTAAAGGTATTGAATCAAATCATCATTATTGTTATTTTATTATTATTATATATTTGTGCTTTGTAATAAAAAGCATTACATTTAGCCCAAAACTGCATTCTTAATAACTTATACCCTGTCATGTTGTGTGACGTTAAGTTGCAACATACCATATATGTATATACATACAGCACAGACCAAAAGTTTGGACACACCGTCTCATTCAAAGAGTTTTCTTTATTTTCATGACTATGAAAATTGTAGATTCACACTGAAGTCATCAAAACTATGAATTAACACTTGGAATTATATACTTAACAGAAAAGTGGGAAACAACTGAAAATGTGTCATATTGTAGGTTCCTCAAAGTAGCCACCTTTTGCTTTGATTACTGCTTTGCACACTCTCGACATTCTCTTGATGAGATTCAAGAGGTAGTCACCTGAAATGGTCTTCCAACAGTCTTGAAGGAGTTCCCAGAGATGCTTAGCACTTGTTGGCGCTTGTGCCTTCACTCTGCGATCCAGCTCACCCCAAAACCATCTTGATTGGGTGTAAAGTGACAAAGTCAAATATTAGCAGCAATATTTCTGGTTATTTAGCTTGTTTTAGGAGAATAAAAAGGTTTCATTTTTCAAATGCACAATTTCACCTTTTAATTAGTGTATTTATATATGTTGCATTTACTAAATAAGTATTTAGTTAGCAAGTTACTGTCACGGTGCCCCTGTCTGCCCCGCCTCCTCCTGCTCTGTTCCTGATTCCACCAGCTGTGACCACTTCACCTTCATCAACCCGTCTGCTCTTAAGGAGATCCAGTCCATCCATTCGACGCCAGATCGTTACCCCTTATGGATTCATCACGACGAAGGTCACCTGTGTGGAAAAACCTCGGCTGCTTACTTGTTGCTACGACGAAATCCGGAGACACTCTGCCGCTACTCTGCCTCCAGCCACGCCACAAGCCACGCTCTCGCCAAGGATCTTACAGCCAAAACGGAATTGACATTAAAACACTCTTGTGATCATTCTGGGTTTCAGCGTCTGGGTCTGTCCCGCCTACCGATCATGACAGAACGATCTGGCCAAAATCCAGACCCAGCTGACCCAGATGGTCTTCGCTACGCTGTGAATCAGCAAGGGATCACCCTGGGACGTCAAGCTGATGCTCTGTCGCAATTCGCCTCAGTCCAACAGGAGCTTTTCCGACGCCTTGACGGTATGTCGCAAACATTACTGGAAGTTACTGGTCAAGCCTCCGCTTCTATTCCCACAGTTCCTGTCACCGCTTCCGGCAACAATCCTGCTTCCGCACCAGTCCTGATGTCAGAGAATATCCGCCTCCAGCCCGAACCATTTCACGGAGATGTGGAGGCGTGTGGAGGCTTCCTCCTCCAATGTCAGCTTCTTTTCCAACAAGCTCCACGTTATTACTTCTCCGACCACAGTAAGGTTACATTGATCATAAATTCATTACGCAGTAAAGCCCTGCAATGGGCACAAGCCTTTCTGACAGCTAACCCCATAACTCACCTAACTTTTGAGCGTTTCATTGACGAATTCAGATTAGTGTTTGACCAACCCCGGAAACAGGAGGAAGCCGCCCGCAAACTGTTAGCCCTCAGGCAACGTAACCGCCCTGTAAGTCAACACATCATTGATTTCCGCATTTTAGCGGTAGAGGCTGGTTGGTCCGACCCGGCACTCCGGGGCGTGTTTTATCACTCTCTCAGCGAACCCATCAAAGACCATCTATGCACCCAGCCGGAAGCAAATTCATTCGAGGAGTTGGTTGCTGCGGCCCTTCGTTCCGATATCAGGCTCCGAGAACGCAATTTTGACCGAAGTCATATGCCCCGTATTGTTCCAGTATGGACAGCTCCTAACCTGCCAGTCTGTTCCGATCCTGGTTCTCAACCAGAGAACCCACGCGTTACCCCCGATGAACACATGCAGGTTGGACATTCGAAGCTCACCGCGGAAGAGCGGATGAGACGACGCAACGAAGGTGCGTGTTTTTATTGCGGGGAACTAGGTCACCAGGTCAATCAGTGTAATCGCCGTGTAAAACCCCAGAACCCCCCGTTAGATGTCGGGTCGCGGGGGGATAATGTTAATTCAGCAAATGAATTTTTTCTTGTACCCGTCAAAATATGTCATCAGTCTAAAATGGAGAAGTTTCGGGCGCTCATTGATTCTGGCGCTGAACAGAGCTTAATAGATCAAAATATAGTCAATCGGTTATCTCTACCCACCGAACGCCTTTCATCCCCTGTTAAGGCGGCCGGCCTCGGTGGTCAACACCTCTCGCTCATTACGCACCGCACTAAACCTGTCATGCTAGTTACCTCGGGGAATCATCACGAATTCTTGCAATTTTTCGTTACGCACACTCCTCAAACACCCGTGGTTTTGGGGTTTTCCTGGCTTAAGCTCCATAATCCCCATCTCGATTGGAGTAACCACAATATCATGGGTTGGAGTGATTACTGCTTGAGTAATTGTCTCAAATCTGCGGTTCCTTCTATCATTGCTCCCATTAGCGTTGAATCTGACATCATCGATCTATCTAACATCCCTAAGTGTTATCATGATTTGAAACTGGTATTCAGTAAAGCCAGGGCCGTCTCCTTACCACCTCATAGGCCCTATGATTGTTCCATCAATCTCTTAGAGGGGGCCCCCCTTCCTAAAGGGAGATTGTTCAATTTGTCAGGCCCTGAAAAAGTGGCCATGGAACGCTACATTCAGGAAGCTCTCACCCTTGGTCATATTCGTCCCTCCTCGTCTCCTGCCGGAGCGGGGTTTTTTTTTGTTCAGAAAAAAGACAAAACCCTCAGGCCTTGTATCGACTTCCGTGAACTCAATCAGATTACGGTGAAGGACAAATATTCGTTGCCCCTGATCAGTTCGGTGTTTGATTCACTTCAGGAGGCGCGCGTTTTTACTAAACTCGACCTCCGCAACGCTTATCATCTCGTGCGCATGAAAGAGGGGGATGAGTGGAAGACCGCATTTCACACCCCCATCGGCCATTACGAATACCTCGTAATGCCCTTCGGTCTCACGAATGCTCCCGCTATTTTTCAGCGCCTCGTTAACAACGTCCTTAGGGACTTTTTGAATCAGTTCGTTTTCGTATACTTAGACGACATCCTAATCTATTCAAGAGATCCTGTCGTCCACCAGAACCATGTTCGTCAAGTCCTACAGAGATTAGTCGAAAATCAGTTATTTGTGAAGGCTGAAAAATGCCAGTTCCATGCCAACAGCATCCCGTTTCTGGGCTACATTTTTGAAGCCGGCAGCATACGTCCAGATCCCGCCAAGATCACTGCAGTCTCCCAGTGGGAACCCCCTTCTTCTCGCAAAAAACTCCAACAATTCCTAGGTTTTGCCAATTTTTATCGTCGGTTCATTAGAAACTACAGCGCTATTGCAGCACCTCTCACCCAGCTTACTTCCACATCCAAGCCCTTCCACTGGGGTCCCTCAGCTCAGAATGCTTTTGATACGCTCAAGAAGTTATTTGTCTCTGCCCCCATCCTCATACAGCCAGACACCTCCAGACAGTTTGTGGTCGAGGTGGACGCTTCTGACTCCGGAGTAGGGGCTGTCCTATCCCAGCGTGAGCAATCATCAGGAAAACTCAAGCCTTGCGCCTACTTTTCCAAGAAGCTATCCCCAGCTGAACGGAATTACGATGTGGGAAATAGAGAACTCCTCGCTATCAAACTGGCTCTTGAAGAGTGGCGACATTGGCTGGAGGGCTCGACACATCCATTCATAGTGTGGACTGATCATAAAAATCTTGCATATCTGCGCTCAGCTAAACGCCTCAACTCACGTCAAGCCCGTTGGTGTTTATTCTTCGATCGGTTCAATTTTTCTATCACATACAGACCTGGCAGCCGTAACATCAAGCCGGATGCCTTATCTCGCCAATTCTCTGACTCTATACTCTCTGAAATCACCACCAGCATCATTCCGGAGACCTGCATCATTGGCAACCTGACCTGGGACATAGAGACAAGAGTCATTCGGGCGCAAGGTGAGGAACCTGACCATCCCACACCCCCTAACGGCACTCTCTATGTTCCCCTCTCACTAAGGTCAGACGTCATCACTTGGGCTCACACCTCCCGTATCGCCTGTCATGGCGGAGTTACACGCACTCTCAACCTTGTGCGTCAGCGGTTTTTCTGGCCTTCCATGAATCGAGACGTTCGAGACTACATAGCCGGCTGTTCCACCTGTGCGCGCTCCAAGTCCTCGACCTCTCCTCCAGCAGGGTTGTTACATCCTCTGCCCACACCCAACCGCCCTTGGTCCCATATCGCACTAGACTTCGTCACCGGCCTGCCTCCGTCTCAGGGTAACTCGGTCGTACTCACCATCATTGACCGGTTCTCTAAGTTTGTCCACTTTGTTCCTCTCCCTCAGCTGCCCTCGGCCACCCAAACCGCTGATGTGTTGGTTAATCATGTCTTCAGGAACCACGGCATCCCCTCCGACATCGTGTCCGACCGCGGACCTCAATTTGTATCTCAAGTCTGGAGAGCTTTCTGTTCTGCCCTAGGTGCCACCGTCAGCCTCTCTTCGGGTTACCATCCCCAATCCAACGGGCAGGCCGAGCGGGCCAACCAGGAGCTGGAGACTTCCCTCCGTTGTATTGCCGCCCAGAATACTACAGATTGGGCCCGATACTTGGTCTGGGTCGAGTACGCCCACAATTCCCATCCTTCCTCGGCCACAGGTTTGTCCCCCTTTGAAGCCTCACTCGGTTACTTGCCTCCTCTGTTTCCCTCTCAGGAACTTGACTTGTCCGTCCCCTCCGTGCAAGAGCACCTTCGGCGATGCCAACGCATCTGGCACCAGGCTAAGGCTGCCCTCCTGCGCACCTCGGAGAATTACTGTCGCGCAGCCAACCGCCATCGTGTTGACGGTCCCACATACCAACCTGGCCAGAAAGTGTGGCTTTCCTCCAAGAACATCCCTATTCAGGCCACGTCACGCAAGTTGGCTCCCCGGTTTATCGGTCCGTACACCATCGACCGCATCATCAATCCCACCTGTGTCCGTCTCCGTCTTCCCGCAGCCCTTAAGGTACACCCATCATTTCACATTTCTCAAATCAAGCCTGTTCTGGACAGCCGTTTGTGCCCGCCTTCCGCTTCCCCGCCACCCGCCCGGCTCATTGATGACGCTCCGGCGTACACGGTCAGCCGCATATTGGACGTCCGGCGCCGGGGTCGCGGCCATCAGTTCTTGGTGGACTGGGTGGGTTATGGTCCTGAGGAACGGTCCTGGATCTCCCGTTCCCTCATCTTGGACCCCTCCCTCATTTCCGACTTCTTCCGCGCTCATCCGGATCGTCGGCCTGGTCCGCCTGGAGGCGGTCGTTAGGGGGGGGGTACTGTCACGGTGCCCCTGTCTGCCCCGCCTCCTCCTGCTCTGTTCCTGATTCCACCAGCTGTGACCACTTCACCTTCATCAACCCGTCTGCTCTTAAGGAGATCCAGTCCATCCATTCGACGCCAGATCGTTACCCCTTATGGATTCATCACGACGAAGGTCACCTGTGTGGAAAAACCTCGGCTGCTTACTTGTTGCTACGACGAAATCCGGAGACACTCTGCCGCTACTCTGCCTCCAGCCACGCCACAAGCCACGCTCTCGCCAAGGATCTTACAGCCAAAACGGAATTGACATTAAAACACTCTTGTGATCATTCTGGGTTTCAGCGTCTGGGTCTGTCCCGCCTACCGATCATGACAGTTACATTTTTAATGTAATTTTATACTTAGTTTACAAAATAAATGTTCAGTTTGTGAACTAAATACTTAATTTTATGAAATTAAACATTTAGTTTGAATGTAAATATTTAGACCTGACCTAAATATTTACATTCCAAATTACATTACAAATTTAACCTTCATAATTAAATATTTTTTTGTTAAATAAATATTCATTTATCTGTTAAATAACAGTAGTGGGGTGCTATAGGCCCCCATCTGCCACCAAGGAGGCACTATCATCTTTAAAAGATCTTCTCTCCAGGATAATTTATGGCAAACTGTTAATGGTCGGAGATCTCAACTGGGACTGGTCAAGTACGGCCTCTGAAGAATTTAAATCCCTCTGTGACTCTTTAAATCTTAGCCAGTTGATTAGTCAGCCAACTAGGCCAAATACTAAATGTCCAGAAAAGTCTACTTTGATTGATTTAATTCTAACAAATGCTCCACACAAATTTTCATCTGCAGGTGTTTTCTGTAATGATTTGAGTGATCACTGTGTTGTTGCTGCATGCAGAGATGCAAAAATCCCCAAATGTAAACCACACATTGTCTTTAGGAGAAATTTCAAGAAATTTAATGAAGAAGCCTACCGTCATGATTTATCCTTGGTTAACTGGGAGCGCATAGGCCTAACGCCCAATGTTGAGTTAGCTTGGTCATTTTTTAAGGGCAACTTTGAAAAGATTATACATTAACATGCTCCAATGAAGAAATTTAGAGTGATAGGACGAGATAATCCTTGGTTCACCCGAGAGCTATCGGACATCATTCACCTTCGGAATAGGGCTTGGGCCAAAGCCAGAAAAACAGACTTAGCCAGGGACTGGTCCACCTTTAGACAACTGAGAAACAAATGCACTTCATTCATTAAAAAAGCTAAATCAGAATATTATCTATCTGTCACAACTGAGCATCTCAACAATCCGCAGAAATTTTGGAAGGTTATAAAATCCTTCTCTGTGAACAAAAGTTCACATGATCTTCCTTCGTTTGTTTTAAAAAACTCAATCCCAGTTTATGACCGAACTGAGGTTTTAAATTGTTTCAATAATCATTTTATATCATCTGGCTCCTGCTCTGACTACAAAGGAGCTGCCTCAGTGCCCCACAGTGTTAGCTCTTCTATGTTTTCCGGTGAACCATTTACGTTTGTACCTTTTACTGTAAATCAAATTCATAAAGCTCTTAAAACTCTGAACCACAGAAAACCTCCCGGGCCAGATCTGATAGAGCCTTTCTTTTTAAAAATGGCTGCTGATTTTATTGCTCAGCCTCTTACAACACTTTTTAATCTGTCAATTGAAACTCAAGAAATTCCTTCCATCTGGAAGTCAGCTTTTGTTACTCCCCACTTAAAAGGAGGTGACCCAGCAGTTTTAACCAACTACAGGCCAATCTCCAATTTGTGTGTCTTGTCAACAATTCTTGAATCTCTTGTGTGCGAGCAACTCAAAGAGTTTTTATACTCAAATGAGCTTCTTTCAACATTACAGTCGGGTTTCAGGAAAAAGCACAGTACCATTACTGCTGCTACAAAAGTGATGAATGACATTCTTGTTGCTGATAATAAGCAGTACTGTGCTGCACTCTTTATTGATTTATCAAAAGCATTTGACACTGTGGATCACATTGTGTTAAAACAAAGACTTATCAGTTTTGGCCTTTCAGATCATGCAGTCTCCTGGCTCACAAATTACATGAAGAACAGAACCCAATGTGTTGGACAGGACGTTTTGTGTTCTGAATTCTTAAATGTACACAAGGGGGTGCCACAGGGTTCTGTATTAGGAACCCTCCTATTTGTCATGTATATAAAGTCAAAGTCAAAGTCAACTTTATTGTCAATTCTTCACATGTGCATCACATACAATGAATCGAAAATCCGTTTCTTACTCTCTCGTGTCTGTTCAGGAGAAGAAAAATAAAAACAAAGTATACGTTTAAAATAAAATAAATAAGTAAAAAGAAAGAAAAAGATACAATTTACAATATACAACATAGGCAATTTGCTATAAAAGTGCGAGTGCACTTAAGGCAGTGTCTCAAGGCAGCGGGGGGGGGGGGGTCGTTTGAGCACTGTTCATGGGGGGATATGGGTGGTGGGTAGGTGGAGAGGGGAGAGGGTGTTTAGCATCCTGTTGGCCTGGTGTGTGAAACTGTTTCTGAGTCTAGTGGTCCGGGAGCAGAGGCTCCTGTACCTCCTCCCTGAGGGCAGAAGGCTGAACAGGTTGTGTGCAGGGTGGTGTGCATCCTTGTTTATTGTTTATTGTTTATAGTTTTAGTGTTTTGTGGGTGAGGCGGGTGATGTATAAGTCCTGCAGGGAGAGGAGTGGTGTTCCAATGATTCTCCTGGCTGTGTTTACTATGCGCTGCAGGGCTTTCCTGTTGCTGTGTGTACAGCTGCCCCCCCACACAGTGATGCAGCTGGAGAGAATGCTCTCGATGGTTCCTCTGTAGAATGTGGTCATGATGGCTGGTGAAGCACCTGATCTTTTTAGTTTCCGCAGGAAGTAGAGACGTTGTTGACCTTTCTTTGCCAATGATGTGGTGTGGGCGGTCCAGGAGAGGTCCTCACTGATGTGAACCCCCAGGAATTTTGTGCTGCTCACTCTCTCCACAGCATTACCATCAATGATCAGTGGCAGGTGTTGAGTGTTGCCCCTCTGAAAGTTGACAACAATCTCCTTTGTCTTGCCGACATTTAGCAGGACGTTATTGTCTCTGCACCATTTTGTCAGCAGATCCACCTCTTCCCTGTAGTTGGTCTCATCATAAATAATATAGATCAAAATGTGTCTCATGCAAATATGCATTTTTATGCCGATGACACAATTATTTACTGCTTTGACCCATCCCCTACCACTGCTGTTAAATATCTGCAAAAAGCTTTTGATACGGTACAGCACACATTTCTCCAGCTAAAATTAATGGTTAATGCAGACAAAACCAAATTAATGCTGTTCTCAAACTCTAGGAAAACACCACAGGGTTTCCTTACAGTTTCCACTCTAGAAGGAAATGAAATTGAGTTGGTTCACGTGTACAAATATCTGGGAATCTTAATTGATGATGCACTCTCATTCAAGCCCCACATTGAAAATCTTGTTAGGAAACTAAAATTGAAACTGGGTTTTTTATTTCGAAACAAGTGTTGTTTTTCATTTGGGATTAAAAAACGACTTGTCACAGCAACTTTCTTATCCATTTTAGATTATGGAGACCTTTTATAAATGAATGCAACAGCTCAATGTTTGAGTAAGATTGATTCCGTGTATCACGCCGCTTTGAGGTTTGTGACAAACTGCAAGGCCTCGACTCATCATTGTGAACTGTACTCTCGAGTGGGATGGTCTTCTCTGTCCACCAGGAGGTTCACACACTGGTGCATTTTTATTTACAAATCTCTTCTTGGACTTTTACCTTCCTACATTTGCAGCCTGATCAAGCTGAGGACTGTGGAATCATACGGACTGCGCTCAAATGACCATCTATCGCTCGCCGTTCCATTTGCTCGTACAGAACTGGGGAAAAAGGCTTTTGTCTTTTCTGCCCCCTCCACATGGAACACTCTACAGAAAAGATGGAAATTAAAAGAACTCATTCCTCTGAATGTTTTTAAATCCAAGCTGAGATTTGAGGAGAAAGTCACTTTTAACTGTACCTGTTTTTCATGAGTTTTAATTTTTATTTGTTTTTAATGTTGACATTTTTATTGTAAATGTAATTTATTGTTTGCCCCCTAGCCAGGACTCCCTCGAAAAAGAGAATCTCAATGGGACAATTCCTGGGTAAATAAAGGTTTAATTAAAAATATATATATATATATATAGAAAGATATATATATATATATATATATATATATATATATATATATATATATATATATATATATATATATATATATATATATATTAAATATATTTAACTGTTAATGATTCCAGACCACACAACAAACTAAGTGCTGCTTTCTAAAAAATAAATACATAAAAAATAGTTTTAAGTTTAAGTATAATATACTTCATTAGGTTTACTGGATTTTTTGAAAAAGGGAAACAAAATAAGAGTCCTCATCAGAATTAATTTGTTTCATCATCTCACTCATTTTGGACTCGGATGTTTTATGTTAGAAAAGTCTATTCAAGGTTGTGGTAAATGGACACAAGGTCAAAGTAAAACACCAGGCCCAGTTTAAAGAAATGAAGAGAAATGGTAGAGAAACACTTAGCTTATTATGGATTTAAATCAAGCTCTTCTGTCCTTTCTCACATACAGTCAATGCTTCCAGATGCAATGTACAATCGATTGTCCTTTTTGTTGAATATGTGAGACTTAAGGACTATAACAGAAGAATATGTTCTTTAGTTTCCATTGCTGTTCATTCATGAAGCCAATGGTAATGACCGGAATTCATTAATTTACACTTCGTGTCGGGGTTGTATTCAGCTCATAAAAAACAACAACTAACAAACAGAAAAATGTTACAATTTTTACCAGAACTAGCCAGCGTTCAAAAAGTAAACACAAACTGATGCATGTTAAGTGTAAACTAACTTACATACAAAGTCTTAATTCAACTATACAAGTATATTTTACTTATATGATTAATAAAGTAAAATAAACGACATATTTGTTTTTGCACGTATGCCTCTGAGGAATAAATAGAACTTCAATGAATTCCATGTTGGGGAGATTAATAAAAAAACAATAAATACATTTGAATTGATGCTACATTTTAGCACAGATTCAAAAGCTAAATAAGTTTGTGGAATTTAAAGACTGAGATATAAACACTTACAAGTGCTGTCACAGAGAGTTAAACTTTCGGTAATTCCAATGTTACCACCGACTTTTCTGATGAACTTGACAAACAAAACAAGGTTTCCTGTCCCACTGTGACAGTGTTGACTTATCCACACTCATTGCCGGGTTCCTGGAAGGGTCATTCTAATGCGGGAAGCAGACAGCAAGAAGAAATTCCCCAGATCACAAGGTTCCATTTCCCTGATGAAGTGACCCCTGCCTTTATCTGGAAGAGTTTCAAGGCTTCTTCGTTTGGTCTGGCTGCTGCACTTGGATTACTGTTTAGGCATGGTTTAAGTCATCGTCTGGTAGTTCAGCAAAACTTAGATATTTACTAGACAACTTACTAAGCTTCTTTTTTTGTTGTTTTTTTCTGCTTAAAGACCCACTCAGACCCACTTTGATCTGTTGTAAAAGCGCTTCGTGGTCTTTTAATTAGGATTATGCTGTTTTTAGCCAAAAACTTTTTCTAGGACATCGTTTCTGCAGAGCTGCATAGTTTGCCTCTGAGTTGTGGGTAGAACTGTTGGCATGAAGCAACCCCACCCCCCCTTCTCTACTTACGAGAGTTTCGTTAACATGGTCTTCCCTAGCTTTAAGACTCACATAAAACAAGATAACATTACCAGAGCAATAAAAGGTGGCGAGCAATATTGGAGCTATCCAGCTGCACAGTTTGGAGCCAGGTTCCAACTCAGGTGAGGAAAACAAAGACGTACATGGATCTAGTCGTCCACAAGTGGATGTATCAGAATGGAGCAGGGCAGGGAGCTTTGGGCGTATTTTCTATGTTTCAAATACTCTCATTTTCAATCGGCATTTTTTCATCTGCTCCTGATTCACCATTTAAATAAGAAAAACTTGCAGTTTTAATCTTAATTTTCTTTATAGTTGCCTCCTCCATCAGCAGAAAATGCCACAAGAACATGTTAAAAACAACAAAAGCACGATCTTTATCAGAGTGGATTGGACATGCGGTTCAAGAGGAACCATCTGCCAGTGGACAGGGAAACCACGCTTTGCACACAAGAAACTATTTACCAGAGCAGCTGGTAGCGTACCTAATGCATCTTAATTAGGATGACCACTGGCCACTGCCCGCGCCGTGGATCCTTTCAATGAATTATCAAACGTCCTCTTGCCATGCATCAAGCATCTGAAGATACAGCGAAAAAAGGGAGACAACTCAATTTTAACCAGTTTCAGGTTAATTGGAGTGTCGGTGCCTTTAGTCAAAAGGAAGATTCACGGATTCGTCCACCTCCTCAGAGCGTGCACAGAAAAACCAAAGAAAGCACAATGCGTTTTCAGTTTAACCAACTATTAGTATGTGTTCGCACTGTATTTCACATGGATTCAGTCAATGTGCACGAGTATGTTTGCAGAAAATGTTGGCTGACTTAGATTTACAAGATTAGCTCAATTATCTCGTAACAGCAGCATCTTCCATGGCTGCACGCAGGACTGTTGTGTCACACTGCGAACGGGTCTGGTACTACATGCGCTGCCTCTCTGGATTCTGGGAAAAATCATAGAGCAGATTGAAAAAAGAAAAGTTCGACTTTTTGAAGAATTTCTCGGTGAGGCTAATGACTTTGCACTCGCTGACACCAAAACAAACACGCCGGAATAACATGCACCAGCAGGATGCAGGTGACAGTAAATTAGGTACACTGCCAGAAATCCACAGCAGGCAGCATAAATATTTTTTCATGAGAAATGATGGAAATACTAAACAGTAATGGGTCTTCTCCTATTCTGCCGTGTGAACCTATTGTGCAAGATTAGGCTGAGTTGGAACACGAGGTTAATGAGGTACCAGGAATCAGGACAGCAATGTCACATTACAGTGATGAGCCACTGGGGTATTTTCCATATTTATCAAACAATCTGAGAGACTCACAAGTTTGTCAGTATGCTCTTCTTCCCTAGACATGACAACCACAATCTGAAACAAAATGTCAACTTTCATGCAGCTCAGTGACAATATATAAAAAAATTAATTTGGAGATTTAAGGTTGCAACAGTAATAAAACCTACAAAACCACGGTAACCATTTTTTCCCCACTTTCCAATTAGGAATGAGCAAAACCGCTTTTCAGCACTTTAACACAATAAAAGCCAAGCTGTTAAAATGAATAAGCATATTTTGAGAGAAGAATAGCTTTGTTTTTTAGAAATATACAAGACTGGGTCCAGTTCTGGATCTCTTTGAGACTTTATTTGAATTCAGACATAATCTTAAATATAATACCCACCTAATGACTGATTAACTATTGTCTTTCCTTGATGTCTACATCACCTGTTTATAAATCCCGGTTATTAAAAAGACCAGCCGTCATTTCAGATTTTTTCTATTCATCTTTATAACATGTTCATGTCAGAGTCTAATTTTTAGTTGAAGGTTAGTTTGTTTTCAGAGGTGAAGCAGCATACGTGTCCATTTGTAGATGATTTTATGGATGAAGAAGCTTCAGATAATACTTTTTCCACCATGAGAGGGCAGATCTAGACCACGCATGGATGTTGGAAGATAAACTTTTTTACATTGATCTAACTTCTAATTATTTACTTCCAGTTAAGATTAATAATTTTTGAGTCTAGTCAACTTAAAATAAATTACATAGTTATTTGGGGACAGTTATTTCATTTCATTCAAATTAATTCAATTAAGTTTGGTGTCGTTATTAGATCTGGCACAGCAAGGGGATTGTGGATACTATTCCCTTTGCCTGTCTGGGACTTGATTTGGTTCATGTGTGTTTTTGACCAATGTTATTGGTTACTGTTTTACTGTGTTTTGCCGAGTTATTTTATCCTGTTATGTTTAATTTTCTGCACCATGAGTGAGAGGGAGGAAGAGGAAGATGAGGATATTTAGCAGCCCTAGTACATTTCAGGATATGTGAATAAACACAAGGCAAGCTGCAAATAATTTAATTACATGCTTTGGATATTGCAAATCCACATATATAACTTGCTTTAACTTTAGAAAAATGAGAAAATCTGTAGCTCAACCTTAGACATGAGAGTTCAAGATATACAATGAATCAAAATGGAAAACATTTTATTGAATTGAGCAATATGACATTTAGTTAGATAAATAAGTTGTATAAATAACAAATAACTATTTGTTGAATAGACATAAGAAATTATAGTTCTGGGAACAAGTAACTCTCAATTACTTGTTCCTCAATTGAATCAATTCATTTAAGTTTGGTAAGTTAGGTTGTATATATATATATATATATATATATATATATATATATATATATATATATATGTAATTGGAAGAAAGATCTGAAATACTAGCATCTACTTTGTCCGTTATTTTTCTCCAAGCAGTAACTCTTTTTTTTTGTTGCTGATCAGACTCTGTCTCACTAAGTATAGCGCTCTCTTTTCTCCACGCGTTTCCATGGTGACTCTGGATATCGGCGATCCATTCAGAATGCCTTTATGTACTCACCGTGCACACACATTAACCCAGGGTTACTAAGTCGAGCGTAATTACGCCAACTCATAACCTGTCTTTTGGAACCGACATACCCAGAGTAAGCAAGTTCAGCCAGACTTCAGCCAGAGTTCAGGGTTAAAGTCAGGGTAGTTTAAACATGATTTCTGGAATACCCCCCTGGAAGGCATTTTTTTTAAAGGAAGTCCTTGTTTATGTTTGAGTTTTCTCTGTGCTCTCCAACTTCCTCCTACAATCCAAACACGTGCTTTATTGGTAATTTGGGGACTCTCGTTTTCTCTTGGGAGTCAGTGTGTGGTTGCTGTCTCTGTTTGTGGCTTTGTGATGGAAATGCAGTCTACTTCTGTTTTATGAAAGCTGTGACTGCCTCAAACAACCCCCACTGCTGTATTATCTAAATGTATTCTTCAGTTTCATGATAAACATATAGAAAATTTAATAAAAAATACAAACATCCCAAAATTAGTATTCACCTACAAAGTATTGAGAAAAGGTGGACTGTCAAAACAAAACTTTAGACACCACAGAGGAAATCTCGGTAGTATGTGAGGTTAATTTATGTTCGAATGAGGAGATGCCTTGAATCCACATATACAGTTTAAATGTTAAAAAGTCCAGACTCTCTGATGATCCCAAAAAAATGTGACCGGTAGCTTTCTACTAATCAGGGGTGTCAAATTCCAGGTGTGGGGGACTGGTCTCCTGCTGGTTTTCCAGAAATCCTGCCTTATCTGCTGCTAATTACCTGGATCAGGTGTGTTTGGCCAATAAGGAGATTCCATGGCAGGTTGGTTGGAAAACATGACACCGACCGGCCCTTTGAGGCCTGGATCCTGACACCCCTGTCTGTCTGATTTAATGTATCAGAAAAAGAACCCTGATATTTGTGTCCACAAGAGGGACAAAAAATTCTTCTGACCAATAACAAATGGCAATGTCATTTGAAAAAGTAAAACATGAATTTTGTTTTACTTGTATGTTGACTTTTGTGGTGGTATCATGAAGCTTTTGGCTAAATCTATTGAGATAAATGTGTTGCACAGAGAACAACTCTTAATATGGAAGGGGTGTGATTATGTTAGTTTGTGCAGCTTCTCAATCAAAAGCAAAAAATAAAAAAACCTGCGTCACAACCACGTTCTGGAAAGGTTGAGATGTTTTTTTTTCCCTTTACATTTGAATAAAATGAAAACAAGAAGTATTATAAATCCCTGGAATTCCTATCTTTCCCCCAACAGAACACTAATTATGATTATGTCCCCTCAAGGGCTCAAAATTGTCACAGGGTTAACAACCGGCTGAAAAACAAAAACAAAAAGATTCAATTGGGAGAACGGCTCACAACTAATTAAGTTAATTGATGTCAGATCTGTAACAGGATTAAAGTTTTTAAAAGGAAGGGTTACTCAAAAGATGGCCAACGGTTTTGTTTGCTGTGAAAGAGTGGGTGAAAAAATTGCAAAATGCATAAAACTGCAAGGATCTGACAAAAGCAGGCCTTTTGTTCTTGAGTCAGGTTTGGAAGTTTCTGGGTGCAGTCCAGATCGTTCATATTAAATAAAAAAAAAAAAAAAGTCCAAGCTGCTGAGAAACCAGATTGAGGTAAGAAAGGGACAAAATTCCGACAGCAAAAGTTCTAATTTTGATGAAAATGTTCTCATAAGAAATCTTTGTTTAGTTTTTGATCAAATCATATCTTGATATTTAGACTGTGTGAGTCCCAATAACAAAATGTAAGGTACATAAGTTTGTTCACAGGGAAATCCATTTAATTAAAGCTTTAATGGGAATGTTATATCATTATGTTGAACAAAAGAGGATATTCTGTACAAGCTGTGTGATCAGAAATTTAGAATTGAAAGCAAATGGCATTATTAAACTGGTTAAAATGACATACAATTGACTTTTTTTTTTTCATTGTATCATCAGTCGGCAGCCCCACTGACTGTGGCTAAACTTATGGCAGAAAAGACTACTTTGAAATCACAGTGGTAGTGCAGGATGTCATAACTGAATCCACACAGATACTTTGAAACCCTCTCGAGGCCACTGAGAATCACCCACACAGCAACTGATGGATGCTCAATGAGTCTCAGTGCTGCTGAATCACTGAGAAATGCCCTGATACAACAGACAGTTCTTCATTCTGCTTACCTCACTGGAGTTAAGGGCTTAAAATGCACCAAAAGTTGTGGAATTAAAAAAAATAAACCAGATTAAAATAACCCATAACTGTTCAGCTCATAAATTTACCATTATTTAAACAGATTTTTCTGTAAAAAGTGTGTCATTTCCTACAAATAAAACACAACTTAAAGTTTTTTTTATTGTTCATTTGATATTAAAAATATAAAATTGATTGTCAAAATCTTCTGTGTTCTTTAAATGATGGCTCTATTGAGTTTCATTGAATTAGAACGGTCTTTTTCTTTGAATTATTCTTTGTAATAGCCTCAATCTACATATTTCCCATCTTCCCTCTTTCCAGGCTTCCTTGTTTTTCCTTGGTCTCAGACTGTAAGGCCTTGGCGTCAGCGTGGGAATTTGGTCCTCCCTATGACAGGGGAGGCATGCCTCACTCCATGACACAAAATGGATCACATGCAGGACTATCTTTTATCATCTGAAGTTGAAGCATAGTGGAAATCCCACCCGGGCGACGTCCATTAGCATTGACCTCTGACCTGGCATTCCCCCTGAGGATGCAGAACAAACAATGTTATTGGATTCAAAGTAAGTAAGATTTAAAGTTTGATTCATGCCACAATATGATAAAAACATGGAGGAAACATTTGTTTATTACAATGACCAACATGAAAAACTCGACCAAAACATGCTCAATAAATAAAAAATACAAGAAACAAATGGAGGAACATACTTTAATCACCAGAAACAAGGAATTCAACTGCAGTCAGGTTGTCAAAGGTGCTGCACAATGAACAGGAGCAAGATGAGATGCAAGTTTCAAGCTTATTGTGATCATCTAACAGAAAACTCACAAACACAACAAACAAATTCCCTGTAGATTCTTCATTGAAAACTGGAATGAACACATTTACAGCTCTCTTTGGTAAACTACAAAATGTAAAAATTGAATAGTTAAAGACATGACTTACCAGAAAAAGGCAGCATTTTTAGTAGATGGAAAGTTAAACAAAAAATGTGACAACTGCAATGGAAGTTTTACAAGTCAAGTTTCAATTAAGTTGTTGAGTGATTAATTTTATTACACCCACATAAATATATTACACAATAGTTCCACACTGTTGTCATTTTTAAAACTGCAAAATTCACAATAATTGAGATCAGACATTTTTTATGTTTTATGAAAGAAGATCAAACATGCTTGAGAAAACAATGTATAAATCTATGAAAAGCAACGACAAAGTGAAAATTATGTGAAAAAACGTCTAAAAAAAGTCAGACAAAGCTCCACTAAATTAATTTTCCAAAGAATTATTCCAATGGCTTTCACGATTGTGTGCGTTAAGTCTGATTATGTTTGTTTCAAACCAAAAATGTCAAAGCTAAAAGCGTTTGTGAAACCTTCACGTTCAATTTTGAACAAAAACCTAATTAATGAAGGTGTTGGTGTCAATCCTGTGTCATTGTGAACAGCCAACATCATAAGACCATATGTTGATCATGACAAACCCCAAAAAATTGACACACAATTTTATGTCAGATTTGGACCACAGAACCCCTCTGTACTTTGAAACAGCTAGTATCTTCCAACGCTGTGGTTTGTGTTCACTCACAGTGGTTTCTGGAACCATAATTGACATTTCTGTACAAGTTGATAAGTGATGCAGACTAAAGAGCATGAAAAAAAACTAAAGCATCCTTATGCCTTCTGAACACACAATCTTTAAAATCTCACAATAGCTGAAGGTCCAATAAAGTACCTTATGTTTACTTAAGGCCATGTTTACTTATTTTGCTTCAACTGAGACTTTGCTTGCTTTGCTTTGACTGAGGATCATTTAATTGGAAGTCTGTTTTCATTTTTTTCTTTAACGAATTCAAGTCGTATTAAGCAGCAGTGAGGTAAATGTAACTGAAATTTTGTTAATGAACACACAAAATCATACTTTCTTCTTTCTTCACAACAGTAATGACCTTTGGCTGGAATCCAGATGTCAATCTTTATAGCAGTGTTGCTAATCAGTCTATATTTTCAGAAATAATGGGTTTCCTTGTATAAAAAGTTTGTTTAAGAAATTATTTCTGCAGTTTTAAATGATCAATAGACCAGATGGTAAACTGATCTCCTGTTCACCAGGCCGATAAATGCAATGCCACAGTTCTTCCAGCAGATGGAGGCAGAGTTCTGCAGTTTGTCTCATCACTTCCTTTTCCTTGCTCACTGTTTTATTCATGTGAATGTGGGAAGCATCAGACGGGGTTTCAAACAATATTCAACAATTCTCTGTTGAAAATTGCATTTTTGGTGTTTTTATCATGTTCTTGTGGCATTTCTTTTCATGATGATAGAAAGAAAAAGACACTGAAAATGGTATTTCTGGGTATTTATTTATTTAAATTGTCGTGAAGTAGAAATAAAACCATATTTGAACCACAAATACGAGAATAAATCAAAGTAAGAAAACTGAAAGTCTACAGTAGCTTTTTGCCTTCTGTGAAGATGCTGTAAGATGCGTAAAGGACACTGAATGTGTCTAAAACCGTTTTAAAAGAGGATGCGCATGAAACTAAAAGTAGCTTTAGTCTCTGCAGATACCAGAAGTGAAGACTGCAATGGAAAGATGCAATTGTGAGAGGATTTTTTTGTTTTCCACATCAATTTTTCTACTTCGTGGATTCTTTCTATTGTCTTCATGCATCTCAGCCCCAAAGGGCCACATTATCATATTTCCATTGCAGACAACAGAGAAATATTTATAAAGCTTTCATGTGTAATCCAGAGGGAACAGATGTGCAGGCATATTTCATCATGTATGCCAGTGTTTAGCTTTAAAGAAAGACGTTAATTTAAACTTTCCCCTTGTTATATGTTCAAGAACAAAAGAAATAAGGTTGATATTTTCTACATAAAGAGGGATTTTTATGCTTTCAAACATTCTTTAGGACCTTTTTCTTTTTATTTTTCACTAGGATCAGTGGGTGTGACTAAAGCCTAATGGGAATGGATGATGGCTATGAGAGCACCTGTCTGGAGATGAAGCTTTAAATCACTATTCTTTCTTGCAATGAAAAGTGGAAATAAGAGCCACACTTAAAGCGCTGGTGATGTCTAGCTCTTGGTCTGTGAAATAGCTCCATCTTCTTGGTGGATTCTTGCTTTGATTGTTATAAATCTTCTGGAATCACATTATTTTTTGCAACCCCATTATCTGGGATTCTGCACCCGGAGAAACCAAGCTTTAGTTTCAAAGGAACAGCAAGATTCCCTTTAAGTTTTCCAACCAAGCAGATATGTTTTTGTGAGTCCTTTATCACCCTTGTTCAGCACTCAATCCAGTATTGATGTAAACACTTTGGATTGAGGATCAAGAGTAGAAGCAGCAGAGAGCAGCTTTGTTGGGGAGTATTTTTTTTTAGCACAATGGAGCTTTGCGCTAAATGCTACAGCCCAATCATTCTGCATCATTCTCTCTGTGATTCTGTAGAATGGTAATACTCCTACATAATATGGTTTAGCATTTCTATCAAACTCTAAAACATTATTTGATTATCGGTACTAAAATCCAGAAGAAGTAAACAAACTGTTCACATGGCAAACTGGTTTCATTAGGTTCATTTGGAGCCATTGAATTGGCTTCTTAGATGTGCCACCTTCATCAAATCTTTTCAAACATGGGCAAAAAGTTAAACTAAAATATAATTTGTAGTTGATGATCCGATTCACAGTCGATATTGGTTTATTTTGAACAACCTGATGTACTGACCTAAAAATGGAACCAGGACAACATTAGCCAAAGATAAATACCTGGGTACTGAACAGTGCAGGCAAAGTTTTCCAGGATCCCTTTTGTTTATTGCAAGATGATTAAGTGGACATTAAATTGACCTCACGTCTTTGCCAAATTCAAAGTGAATTTCCACACATTGAACTGGAATGATGGCTTGATCGTTTTTTTTGTTGATGGCATCACGTGTGTGTTGTCCGCTGTGATGGCACCTTGCCGGATTGTAGGAATATAAATCAATTCTTTAAGTCGATTGTTACACCCCTACTTGTCAGTGGCCATATTCTAGCATTATTTTTTTTTAAACAAAGTTTGTGATTTTGACAACCGTAGGATTAAAAAAACTAAATGTGTTGCCAAGTTTACTGGTTTGAACCACACATGATCCAGTGCAGTAGAGGGCCTCCTTGCCTGTGGTTCCAACAGACCTGAGTCAAGTTGGACACAATTTTCAGTCACCAACGGCCCGGACTGCCTTTGTCAAACAGCGGCAGACAGCAGGAATGGGGAAGTCAAATGGTTTAGTCAAAATGGTGAATAGAAGTACAGCTGTAGGGGGTTCATGCAAACCCTCACCGACTTGTCTGTTTTACATCATAAAGTTCTTTGCAATCAGAGTTCCAGCTCCTTTCAAATGTTCCCTGTTTTTTTATAAATCCTTTTAATAGGTTGGCGTTATCTGAGGTGATCAGATGAGTTACATTCTGTCCATCCATTAGCTTTGTTCCCTTCATTAACTTAAACTGTCAAAGAATAAAAAAAGAAAATAAAAAAAACCCAATAACAGCGACTTCAGGAACAAATCAGTCACCCAGGACCACAAAGAAGAGGGCGGAGCACAAACTGTGATAAGTTTAGTTTTAAGCAGATTCATCTGAGCACTTAAGCTAAAAGGGTAATTTCCTAAATGGAGATGAAAGCCATTGAAACGATTTGTCTTCTTCTAAAGAAATTTGACCATTTTCTCTGTAAAAGGGACTATTAGCCTTCACAAAGAAGTCTTTTTTTTTTTTTTTAGCTGAAGGCGCTAATAATTAAATCAATCTACTTTTTATCATACAAAAATGAATGAATTTAAGCTAAAAAAATGTAGTGCTTAAGATAACAAGATCAGTTTTCCAAATGTTTTCATGACAGTAATGCTCTCCCGTTGAAAAGGCTTTCATGGGGATTTATTTATGATTGCAGGAAGGCAGGAAGAGCAGTGAAATTTCAGGTGTGGTAGTTGTTGCTATTTTAGCTTTGTGTTTCCTAGATGTTGTTTTAATGAGATCTTCCGCTTTGATGTGAGAGCTGGCTGTCTGACTCAGGCTGTCGGTCAGAAGAGAAATTTGAAACCATGAGTCGTGGTGTTTGTTAGCGCTCACGGTGCGTTTGCGATTCCGTCTTCCTGATGAATCCGAGATGTTTCCGTTTTTTGGCACCGACAAAGCGCTGCTGAATTATCATTCAGCTGTCATCCATCACACAGCACCCCCTCCTGGAATGTTTGATCATTAGAAGCTTTTTCTTATCGCAGATGAGGGCCATTAACCATCTGCCACAGCGGTAATAAAACCTTGATATGGCTTTCCACCACAAAGTAATTTGCCCCGTAATGAGTTGCCAAATTAGTACGTATTATATGGATGCTGTGATCCAAATCACAAAGCAGCTTAAAATTCCTTCCTGTTGCTTTTCATAAAGACGAGGACGGCATATTCTTTCACTTCATTTACGTATTTGCTGGTCAGTGAGGATCACCATAAATGGAGCTCAGATTAGAGCTCTCTTATGTTGTGTTGCAGCTCACTTTACCCCAGAGAGCTGTTATGAAGTCAGAATGTAAGATTCATTGTGCCATCATGTTTAATTAATAGTTTGAAGGGAATGACTCACTTACCCCACCGAGGGTAAGACCTGCGTCATTTCAAAGACCCCTGTTGTAAATGATGAGGGTTCATAAAAGCTTGGAGATGGGAAAAATTGTTGGAAAATATGCACATTTCTAAAAAACATTCTCTAAAAATTGGCATGCTGCAAAAATTAATTCAAATCTAATCACTGAAGTGGAACAGGCGCGAAATTTGTTTCCACTAGAGGCATTTCTGAAGCACTTCAGAGAAGTTTGACCTACTTTTTAGGTATTGCAAAAGCTGCAAACCAGAAGAAGGTTGGCCAGAACATCCTTTTTATGTTGGTTGATTAGACCTATTTATTCTTCTACATGATATCCCTTGTGCTATCCTAGGCCCTTTAACATTGGGAGTTGGGTCATCTAGACCCACTAGACAGTGCACTGAACCTTTGTTCTTCAATGATTTGTGATTTTCACTGGTGTCCATGGATTACATGAAATCTTTCCACCTTTATCCACCTTTGTCACGGTAGGGATAACACGTCAATGTAAGGATCGGGTCATCAGGACCCCATAGGATGGCAAAAGGCTTAAATGTGATCAAGCTCATTTTACTTGAATTTTTTATCTGTAAAATGCATTTCTCAAGTTTCTTGAACACATTTTATTTGATTTTGTACAAAGTTTCGGTCTTCGCTGAAAAAAGAATTTGTTATTTTTTAATACCGGTACCTTCCCTGAGTCACAATTAATCCTTGAAAAAGGAAGGGCCTAAGACAAAAGTGTTGAATCGGAGTGGATCACTCACACTACAAGGTATGCTTTGCTGATAGCAAGCATCAGGAAATCTCTACTTTAGTCCAGGGGTCTGCAACCTTCAACACCCAAGTAGGCATTTAGATTGATTTCTCACTGACCACAACCTGGCAGGAGCCACAAAATCTGACTTCCCCCTTTAGAAAACTACGGCACTGCTTTGAAATTATTTTGGGATGAATAAAAACATAAGCATAAAGAAAGTATTGGCATATTGTTTTAAAAAATATGAAAAAGTTGATAACGTTTGACAGTTTTTTGACCCGAAAATTTGTAAACCTAACCAAATTTCAATCAGAGCCCAGTGATCCTTACCCTACTTTTGAACTTGAAGCTCACCTAAAATCCTTTGATTTTCAAAAATGAACAGTCTAACTTATAATCCGGTGCATCTCATGTATGAATTAGAGTTGTGCTTGAACAGATTTTCTGTGGTACACTGCACTCAAACATCTGTCAAACTGTTTTGCTTTGACTTTGATGAACTACAAAGCTGTACTGCTTGATGAATTGTAGGAGCATTATTTCTAAATGAAGTGACTCAAGTTTGACTCATCTGACTATTTAGTTTCACGAAATGCATCTTCTAATTTGAAAAATCACTTTAATTTTCTTCAACCAGAGACCCACAATGGAAGTGTAAAAATGTGGCTCTGCAGCCTCAGTTTGCAGACCCCTGATTTAGTCCCTCAGCTGCTTTCAGACAGCTAAACAACTGCAATAATTTTGTAAGTTAATAATTTCAGGTTTTTTTTCTCAAGCTTATGTTCAAAATAAGTCTTTGATATGGCGGGTTCATCATCATTGACTGTCATTTGAAATAAAATTCCAAGGGTATTTATCTGTTTCTTTTATTTGATTTAAATAAAATGTAAAGAGCAAGCCTCCTCTAAACCATAAAAAGTAGTAGTATGAAGAATCTGCACACAACTTTTGTCAACCCTGGTTGTTTTAAAATGATTTTAGTGAGATTGTGAGCTTGGAATTCCTAAAGAAGCGCACAACTGAAAGAATAATTAGAGAGAAAACGAATGGTAATTACAGCACTCCTTTATTAAAGCCTAGCAGAAATCTTGGAGCATTTAAGCTTTATGAATAGAAAATGGATTGCATGTAAGGTCTAGTTCACCACCCAAAGCACTTTTCAATGCATCTAATTCCATACAGTTTTCTCTAATAGCCTTTTGAAGTCGTCATTTGTCACATAATGAGCACATCAGCGGCAGCAGAGGGTTAGGAACTTTATCCAAGGACTTGTTAAGACAGTCAAGGTCACAAACTGTCCGACTAGGGGGCAGCTCCGCCTTCGTTCCAGCCTGTCTTCCAGGTTCCTAAAACCTTCTTCTCATTTTAGATCCCCCATTCAGATCAGAATAGGCTCTGCTTTTGCAGTTTACCCCACAGGGTTGGCTTAACATCCCAGTTTATTAAATACAGTGTAAAAAAAAAAAAAAACATCTTTCACATCCTATATATTGTACAATCTAATGTCAATAATGGCAGGAACTCAAGTGCAATTCCAACAAATGGTTTTAACAGCCATGGATTTCAGTAAAAATACACAATTTGAGTCTGCCTGAATCACAGGAGGACAACTGTCTGCTCAGAGACAGCCAAATTTGACAGCTATGCTCACTTACTGCAAAAGCATGCCAGGTAGCGGCGAAGAGAAGCCATCTTTAATGGCTGAGTCTGTCAAGTCTTGTAAACCTTTTGCATTTCGCCAGCTGAGGACTGAGCGAAAGGCATTAAAACTGCAGTAACGACTGGAAAAGATTCACACTACAGGAAAACCCATGTAAGGGAAATGTGTAGAACCCACAACACAAATTTACATTTGACTTTACATTTACATTTACATTTGATTTAATATAATTTGACTGAAGATGCAATTTTCCGAGTATTGCTCACATCCGACTTATTACGTGAATCATTATTTCGTGGGAACAAATTATTTCATAGGAACAAATTATTGTTTCGTGGGACCGAATTCATTATTTTTTTTTACCCATGTTAGGTCATAGTTAGGAATGAACATTATAACACACTTAAAAGCTCAAAAAAGTTGATTCCATGATAAAGACCATATGAAAAAAAAAAAAACTCATTATTGCTTCTCTCTCAAAAGAACAATAGTCATACCTACAACCTGCACCCAACTAAATACACTGAACAGATGCTAATTTTACCGGCAATATTGACTATGAAGTTTTGTTCCATCCAACATGAAAATTTGAAAAAATGAAAGTGTACCAAATAAATTGAAGTGAGAGTTTTGGTTCAATCCAACTGATCAAAAATAAACCCCTCAAAAGGCACAATTGAGCTCTTACAAAACAAAAAAGCCACCCGGTAAGTGTGTTAATTTTCGTTTTTGTCTACTAAAAAACAAAACAAAAAAAAAAGTCTAAAATACGGCACTGTTAAAAGCAGAAATCTAAGCCTAAAATTAGCAAAAGAGCTATTAAATCTGCTTTTATTTGGAAGTCAGCAATGTAAAGAGTGTTCTGAAAAAAATTATCAGAGCCTTTAAAGTTTTACTAACACATCAGGGTTTTTTAGGATGTAGTGCAAAACAAATTTAGGCTTCAGATGAAATTTCTAGCTTTTTTCCAGAGTTTTTTTTCTTCTTCTCAGAAACATGTATTTGGTGCGTCAGTCCTAGCAAGACATCACAATACGACACATTTTCTTTGGCCTCTCAAATTTATATTTACACAAATTAATCTTTCATTTGATATTCATTTAATATTATTAAATTAAATAGGAACTGTAAAAAAAGTATTAATAATAATAATAAAATAACAGATAACAATGAAGGGTGCTTTGAGATGATTAAAATACTTTAGCTTTGAAAAGTTGCCCATTTTTAAGAATGTTACCTTGACATTTAGCTAATTTTGAAAATACATTATTCACACAACAGTGTTTTCTTTATATAGACTTAGAGCTGTTTACTTGAAGCACCACCTGCACATGAGCAGCTGTAGTGACTGCATGTTATTTCCTGGTTTGGTTCACTCAGGTGTAAAATCAAACTAAATTAAATTTCGAGTGACAGTTTTTCATCACTCCTCGCCAAAATGATTCACGTCCCATGACTAATGTGAAAGCATTGCTGGGGCTTTCTTTATTTGGAAAGATGCTCATTCCTTGATCTAAGTTTATATTAGAGATATCAATTTCATTCCAATTCATTCATATAGTCCAATATTACAACCCAGTTGTCTCAACTGGCTTCATCAATTGTTACATAAAATCAGTTATAAAATACAATAGCTGATTCTAAAATAAACTGAACAGACTACGCTAAACTTAGACCTCCTTGTTGGTAAGAAAAAACTCCTAAAAAAACAGATTCCAGGAAAAAAAAAGAAAAAACCTCAGGGATGTCCACATGAAGGAGGGATCCTCTTCCAGGATGGATAGGCAATGTACTAGAACTCTTAGAGAAGATTTAGCTTATCTAACTCTACAACTAAATGTTTGAACAGTCCAGCAAATAGGCTTCATCAAGAGGGAACTGGGGGACGGCTGGGGGTGTGAGACGAGCCAGAGGCGAGATCCACGGCGAATACAGGAGCACGGACAAGCCAACAGGAATCTGGAATGACTTCGTCTCCCCTGGAGGGGAGTGGAAAAGAGGGACAACTCATGAAGTTATCAAGAACTAAATGATAAATAGACAAGAATAGAGGAGAGAAGAAGGATCATAAAAGCTTATTAAATAACGCCACAACTGGTATGGAGCTAAAGCTATGAGTCGGCCTATAACACAGAAACCACTCAGGTCAGGCAAACAGATGACAGATTTTAGAGTAGACTTTATAAAATAAATATAAACTTGACAAAACTGCTAAAACTAAACTTTCAAAACCCTGAACTAATAGACACTAAAAGAGTTGCAGTTGAATATTTAGAGAGTGTAATATGGTCTTAGCATGTCTGTGAGGGGAAAAAAGCTAAATCTAAAAACCTCACACAACCGTTTTTTCTGCACTTTAAAGCGTACTTACAGGGCCGGGCCTAGACAATTTGGTACCTTAGGCAAGATTTTTAGTGGTGCCCCATTGGACTTTACTGCTAATGTATACATACTCACAAGCCACTTCAAAACTTTGTCTCTGCAATTTTTTAATTTAGATAATGCAATTGAACATCAAAATACTTGGAATTGAAGAAACAAATACAAAAAAAATAACAATTAAAATTTTTTAATTACAATATAAAAACTGTAGCTTATAGTAATAAAACATGTAAAAATGTGACATTAACTTATAAAAATAAGATATTAAAGAAGCAAGTAGACACAAAAAAGAATAATTATCTCTTTGTATTTAAAAGATGATCTTACAAAGACCAGGTGGTGTCTTGCTACAGCCTTAATTTGAATTTCTTTAAAAACTACAACTCCACCTCCTCCTCAATCTGACTAAACCTGCAACAGCTTTACTCTCCAGTTTTTAATTGCAGCAAAGTCATTCACAACCTCATCATATAGTAATTGTTTTTAAACCTCATGGTTTACACTTATCATGGCAAATCCACTTAGAGGTTCTTTTACTGTAGTAGATTTCAAGAATGGCAGAGATTCTCAAAGCAGGTAGCAGTTAGCCTGCAGTTACCTTACCCACTTGAGGAGATGGCCAGTGAGCTGGGTCTATTGGAGGAGAAAAAGCGCTTGATGCTGCTGCATCACTTTTGAGTTGCACTGCTGAGGTGGAAATGACTGGAGCGGCGCTTGATGCTGCCGCATCAGTGCTGAGATGAGCTGCTGATGTGGAAGTGACAGGAGGATTTGCAGGGGACAAACTGAAAAACTTCAGCAGCGCATCTGAGGACAGAAAAGGAGTATGTGACACTAATTACCGCATGATATAAAAAAAGACTTAAAAAATATTATAATATATAAAATATTTAAAAAACCCAGAGGAAAAAGCACAATGTAGACTATGCTAAATAGTAGTATATATGCGAAATTGCAAATTATCTTAGTCATTCGTTTATAATTTCAATTTTATTGTCATTACTGTGAAACGCTAAGAATGCAACAACTCAGGAAACTACAGTAAATAAAGCTTGTGGGAATGTTATGCATAATTACATGATGACTTTAATACTGATGAAAAGATAAATGAAAAATGCACTGTAGACAACATCTAGCAAAATGAAGTCAATTCAGTTTATATTTTTCTGTGATGTGGGCACCGCCATTTGGAGCCAGTCTACAGTGATTGGTCTGAGTCAGTCTGAGTCACGTTTCTAGGGCAACTGCCCCTAAACATTAATAAGCTTGTCTGAAGTCCACACCCTTTCCACTGAAAGCGGCTCGGGAAAATCTGCCAATCAAACGTTCATGGTGGGAGCCAGCGGGCAACACTTGATAACTTGTTTATAACAGTTTATAACTTGAATAACTTGTGATAAAGAAAAAATATACTGAAAACAAAAAATTGGATTAGCAAGAAGATGTTAGGAAAAAGGTAGTAGATCAAGAGTGGTTATTTTGACAAATAG
This sequence comes from Oryzias sinensis, assembly GCA_037389245.1. Taxonomy (NCBI): domain Eukaryota; kingdom Metazoa; phylum Chordata; class Actinopteri; order Beloniformes; family Adrianichthyidae; genus Oryzias; species Oryzias sinensis. The sequence continues at coordinate 17,695,746 of CM074494.1, forward strand.
ATGACTGAGTTATAGCTGTTTATTTCTCAATAGAAGTCTGTGGGATTTTGGCTTCTTGGAGCTAACGGGTACTACCTATTTGGAACGCAAGGGGGGAGGGGTGAAGCTGTCCAGTGACCTTTACTGTCTATGGTTAAAAGTGGATCTTGTCAGATTCATGAAGCCAATCACCACATTCCAATGATTTCAAGAAGTTGCAGTCTCATATTTGAGCATAAAACTCATCACTTTTAATGTAGTCTCATGCATTTTTTGCCCAGATGTAACACAACATTTTGTGGTACTCAACCCGGATGAATGAGAATCTGCACAGAGAATTGCAACTGAGATGAAAATCCAAAGTGAAGATCAGTATACGAATGTCAGGAGAAGAAGAGGCTTTTCCAAATGCGTTCTTTTACTGAACGGGTTGAAAGTATAAATAGCATCTTTACAGGACAGTAAGTGTGTGTGACAGACTGGTTCAGTGAGATTCATTCTGAGCATTCACACAGTTCATCACCCTGCACAACACATATCCCCTCAGCTTTCATTTATCTCTCTCAATAGATGAAGGGGAGGTCCCAGGACAAAAAAGAAATTCATTCCCATAAATTCCCAAATCACTCGATCTTCTTTAGGGGATCTTCAAGGAATTTATGAGGACGGTGTTTCTGCTTAGACCGGCTGTTGACACACTGCATGCCTTTGATGCTTGATGATCTGTGAAATAGGTCCTCCGTTTTCTATGGCCTCTTCTCTCCTTTTATGCCCTTCTGCCAGAAAAAAAAGTGACCATGAGAAGGTTATCAAGCCTTTCAGGAAGGGCTTCAGCCATGTTCTGCAGGCCGATGACGCCACAGCATTTCTGACTTTACGATACAACCAGCAACTCTTCAAACTTTTATTCTCTTTGTTTCAAAGAAATTCACTTAAATTGCAAATAAACATTAAAGCAACAAATTGCTTTTTCTTTATTAAAAACTATGCAAGGCCAAATATAAAGCTTTGTATAAAGTGGCTCAGGCAGTTGAGCGCGTCGTCTAATGATCAAAGGGTCGGCGGTTCAATCCCTGCTCCCCCCAGCCAACTGTCATTGTGTCCTTGGGCAAGACACTTCACCGTCCTTGCCTCCAGCGCGGCTCCACTGGTGTCTGAATGTGTATGAATGTCCCGGTGATGGTCAGAGGGGCCGTAGGCGCGAACTGGCAGCCATGCCTCTGTCAGTCTGCCCCAGGGCAGCTGTGGCTACAACAGTAGCTTACCATCACCAAGAATGAATGAGGAGTGAATGAATAATGGACACAATATAAGCGCTTTGAGTGTCTTGAAAAGCACAGATAAATCCAATCCATTATTATAAAAAGCAAAAAAATCAGATAAAAAGGTTTTCAACTTGTTTTGATGTTTCCAAGTTACCTATTGCATGCATAAAGTGGCCTTCAACAGTCTTTCTGCCAAGTCTAGAGAAAACACTCAAACCTAATCGGATGGAGACAGTCAGAGACGATAATGATGATGGAATACGATGTGAAAACAAAAACACAACACAAGGAAACAGTCAAGTACAAAGAGAAACAGTACAGCAGGCTGCCTCACCCATCAAACCTCGCCCAATTTACTCACCGTGAGTGTTGCGGAGCACAGACAAGAAAATATAGAAAATAAAAAGATGGAAAGTCCTGTAAACCTTTTTAAGAACCTAAGTCAAATAGGAATTGTAGAAGTATATTGCAGTTTATTGCTGCATGAAAACATATTTAGCAAAAACGTTCACTTTTTTCACCTCTGAAATGAAGCTGTTATTCCTTACTTTGCCTCTCAAAGTCCTCTGAGCGTGGTGTCGTCCAGTTTGTCCCCATTTCTGGGTGAAGATGGCTTCATGGAACCATGAGGAGGGGAGATTTGGATCAGCGCTTGATTACCTTTGAGGGCTTCTGAGGGCAAGGATAGAGGGAATACATGGAAGAGGAGTGCATAAAGGACATCTGAATTGAGAGTGATGAATCTGGAGAGGGTAGCAGACATGTCTTTCATCTTCTGGTGGGCTTGAAACCACTCTTTCATCAAAATCCTCTGAAAACTGTGCACGGGCACACTCATTTACCTGCAAGGAGAAAGGACACATTTCATTTCCAAAGAACAATCCCTTTTTCCTGTTGTCTCGTTCCTCCTGGCTTTTGATGTCCTTCTGCATTTGGCGTCACACAGAGGAGGCATTAACAACACAAATCACCCTCGCTGTGAGAAACGGGAGAAGGTGACAATTAGTTACCTTCAGATTTGTCTAATTACTGAAGAAGATTAATGTATTTTAAAATTAATGCTGAAAAGTCAGAGTGACAGACTTACATTCCTGTGTAAAATGATAAAATGAACAAAGTCCATCGGGGAGAAACGACACTTGGAAGCCCAGATAACATTATTCATGTGGGTTTATCCATTGTGTTATCAAGTGTCTTGCAGCTGTACTGAACAGGATTTACAGCTCATGTATCAAACTCAAGGCCCGCAGGCCAAATGTGACCCGCCATGTCATTCTATGTGGCCCGCAAAAGCATCAAAGTTTTTAATTTCTCAAAATAAAAATTGCTGTATTTATTCATATGTAGGGGGTATTGGACTTGAAATATCAGACTGGGCAATTATACATTAGGACTTAAACACTGTCCATATAACCTAACCTGACAGAATCAATTTAAAAAGGATTTATGCTAGAGTAACAAGCAAACATGTTTTCTATGCAACTGTAATTGTCACTTTAAAAGTTATAATAAATAAATAATGAGTTATTTAACATTAAGGAGTTGTTACGTTTATATTTCATTACATGAAGTTACATGTTTAAATTATATCTGGCCCTTTGAGGACAACCACTATGCTGATGTGGCCCTTGGGGAAAATGAGTTTGACACCGCTGATTTACAGTATCAATAATCATAAAGAGGAAAAGGAGCTCGTTTGTGCTGATTTTGTTTTAAATAATTTCTTTAACTAGATGTACCAAAACACTGAAAAGGTTTTTATACTTCGACTGTAACAGCACTTTATAATGATGAAAGCTGCTCCTATGGGTAGAAGGAGGGAGAAGTATGTGTGATGGTGGCTTAGATGGTGTTTTTGTTTCTTTTTATATTGTTAAAAGTTTGGATACATTTTTTTTTTGAGTTTTTTGACTATTTAGTTTACAGCCTTTTGCTGCAACTTTGGCTGAACGACACTTTGGATTTTAGCTGAACATTTGGAGATGTTTAACAACAATAAAGAAATCTATTTTATTCTATTACACCACAGATATCCAATACAAATATAATTTAAAATTAAAAATGTTTCAATTTTTACATATAGTTTAGTTTAGTCACTGTATTCTTTGAAAATCTTCCTCACACAAAGTTTATATCACATAGCTGTGAAGATGGAGAGAAAGACAAGAAGAGAGAAAAAGAATCAGGACAGATGGAGGAAAGAAACAGGCTGGTCTTACGATGGACGTTCAGGGCAAAGCCAGTTCATACAAAGTTAGTCAATTTTAAATAGTATTCTTCATTAAAAAAACATGCATTAGCAAGACATTTAATTGTTTTAAACATTTATTGTTGCTTGGCCATATGATTTAATGGAAAAGAACACAGGCAAGAGGTGAAGGAGACAGACATGAGGTTAGTGATGCATCTGATAGTAAAGAGAGCAGAGATGACTTCAGGTAGGAATAACTATTAAAGTCACAAAAATCCAGATGCTCTTTCTGGTTTACACTTCTTCTGATCACCTGGTCACTTATTTTAGGGAAACAACTGCAGACATACACGACAAGTCAGTCCCAACAGAGAAGACCGAGGAGAGAGGTTCAGATGATGATGATGATAGAGAGAAAGAGAGACGATCAGCTGATGATGAAGAAGGAGAAGAACAGAGAGGTACAGAGGAGAGGGCTGGGGCAATGCATTATTAAGAAGATCCTTCTGAATGGCCTTCAACACACAAAATTGGGGAATCGTTGAGGCAAAACAAAGTTGAAAATGGCTCACAAAAAATGTTCTGCTGGGTCATATCCAGTCAGATAAGTAATGAGATTTATAATTTTAAACAATAATAGTGTTGTGTGGATCTTAAGATAGCTTCAGGAGGGGTGGATGGGACATTTTATGTGTATTTGTGTGTGTGTGTGTGTGTGTGGGGGGGGGGTAATGTGGCCGCATACCCCTATGAAATGAGGTAGTTGCGCCCCTGTATGCACATATACACAGACTTTACATTGAAAGTGGTTGCCTGAACGTGCAGTGATGAACATAGCATCACTGTTACTATTTGCATTATTCTTTAGAGTATTAGTTTTTTTTTTTTGCATTGTGTAAAATGTTTCATGCATCTCTATAGAATGGCGTATACTTATATAGCGCCTTTCTTCCTACAAGGACAAAGCGCTTTACAGTCACAGACCCATTCACCCAGTCACACACACATTCATACACTGGTGGTCGCTCCGCTGCCAAACACAGGCGCCCGCCTACCACCAGAGGCAAGGTGGGGTTCAGTGTCTTGCCCAAGGACACTTCGACTCATGGGCGTGCAAGGCGAGAATCGAACCTGCAACCTTACGATCATGGGACGTCCGCCCTACCCTACCGCTGCACCACGGCCGCCCCAAAACACAGAACACTGTATATGATGTGCATTACAAAAAATCTTTATTATTTTTGCCCATAGCTACTTTTTGTTGCAAAGTCATTCATGTTGAATGCCCAAATAAAGTTAAAATTAGTTGTCCGTTCATTGGTGTACAGATATATTCATTGTGCGAGACTAAGATATATTGTTCACCCTATTTACTATTTTTTATGATTCTCTTTTGGGTATAAATTCTAAAGTAGAGAGCGATTATGTGTGGGTCTCTAAAGAATGATCTTCTGCTTTGATTAAAAACTTGGAGAGTTTGGATTTAAAATGTCTAGATGCAACTTTTTCTATACGATTGGATGATTGCATCTTGCAATTCCTCCTTTGAATTTCAAGTTTTATCAAGTAGATGGATGTAACAGAAACAACATTTCTTTTATTAAACCGTGATTTTTAAATATGGATCACAGTTATGTACGTGCTTGGCTTTAAAGCTCTCTAAGCTGCTTTGAGGAGCCAAGTGTTCACTCTGAACACCAAACTCTGCTTCAGCTGCTTTTATTAAAACTATGGTGCAGAAAAGGGACTTCATCAGTGTCAGCCCCCCTAGTGATTGAATGTGTGCTGCTGGACTAAAGCTCTGTGGCCTACAAGAACAAAAAAAAGCCTTGAAGTGCTCAAGACCAGCCAACTGGATTTACTGTGACCCAGTTAAGCTGAATGATTTGTTGCTGGTGTAGCTGCTGTGTAGACAACCTGGCTTTGCTCTCCCAAATTCCCAGTTAATTGGGGAGGCAGCTTAGTGAAGGAGGGCACAGCTCTCAAAGGCCATTTGGATGAGTGGCTTATTTTCACTTGAGCTGCCTGAGTCATCAGTAATGTGACTTCATCCAGTTTCCCTTTGATCCAAGAGCCTAAAACTTACATGGAATGACCTTAATGAACCATTGTAGTGCAAAGGAAAAAGCTTCAAATTTGATTGCTGCAGAAAGCAAATGGTAACGTTAATTTACTTGTGGTGAAGCATGAAAGAAGTCCAAGATGTAATTAATAAACTCATTTAGGCTATTTACAGAGAGCCACTTGACTACAGGTTTTTCTACGGAATAGAAATGTTCAGAGATTCATTTATTTGGTCAGATTTTTGAATATTAAAAATCTACAACAATCAATTTTACAGATAAACAATTACAGGAAGCAGAAATGGTGAAATGGTGAAATAACAGTTGAAACTTTTCTTAAGGTTAATTAAAACCTGTGAACAAAGAAATTACAACATGGGTTATTAAAAAAAATATTTAGAAGTGCAAATGACATTCTGTATGGCTAATTTTTCTCTTATTTGTCTCCCTTCTACTCATTTAAAGTCCTGCTCCAATCATCTTTGGATCTATTTCAAAATTCTTCCCAGTGCTCCTTTAATCATGATTATGGTGTTCAATCAAAAAATCTGTTATTTTCGAGGACGTTTCTGCATAGCGGCAGGAGTTCATCCAAAAATATGCCTGTCCTGGCCTCCCATCATCCTTCCGTTTACACGCTGGATGCTAACTTACTACTATACTAACATTACTGGTGCAACAAAAGTGGAGAGCAATATTGGATAGTTAGTTTTAGTTTTCATATAGTTTTGAGCCAGACGTCAGTTCGGACGAGGAAGACAAATATGGATCTAATTGTCTGCAAGTGGATGCGTTAGAACGGAGCAGAGCAGGGAGCTTGTGGCCTGACTGTAGCACCTATGTTTTTTCAAACAGTTTTTTTTCAACTGCTCCTGATTAACAATGATTTTGATAAAAAAATAGCCAGAAATGCAATTTTAAGCTTAAATTTCCTTGTGTCCTCCATCATGAAAAAAATCCCACAACAACAAGTAAAAAACACCCAAAACATGTTTACATTTATTAAATGTGATTGTTTTTATTATCAGTTGAGTGAAACTAAATTTTTAAATGGGCATCCCACTGAATGCTGAGACAGCATGGGCGCACAAAAGCATTGACCAAAACAATTAGCTTAAAATGGAAAATTATTGTACGGTTTTCACAATATGGTACAAGAAGCAGTCTGACTGTAGAAGTCATAAATTTGAGCTTTTTAGCTGCAGCAACAAAATGAAAGTTGTCTTTTGTTTTAGTTTGAAAAAGAATTCCTAACCCTTTCTGAGTTTCTCAACGCCTCAATTAGTCTGCAAAATTTCAGTCAATTTGAATACACAAAAAATGTTGAATCTAGAATACTAAATTGAGGTTTTAATTTACATTTTTGCATATGTTTAGAGGTTTGCAATAACAAAAAAAGTATCAGAGCAGCTAAAGTTCATTTTTTAATGATCTTTTAATGACTAGAAGCCTTTATATTAATGAGCATGATTAATGTAAAGTGCTCCAGACTCAAATGTGCCACTTCTGAACAACAAAAGTGAACTCATTCTATGTTAATGATTTGAAATATTAATAGAGCTGAAACTAATAGACAGTCGTTTCAAGCCCCTATTGAGAACTAATATGTTCAGTGAGAGCTGTAGACTTTTATAACCATTAACACGAACACCATAAATGCTTCGCCCTCACGCTTGGACTTTGATGTAATTACATTATTCCCTTGAGGAAGAGGAACTGTCAGTTTATACTCACAGGATTCCACGTAATGTTTGGGGATTTTTTTTTTTTGGTTGAGGGCTAAAGGTTTGAATGATAAAAGATAGTTGCATATTTATGAGATGATGAAACGTCTTCCAGTATTTTACAGCACATCTGCGTCTCTCTGTGTCACTCACAGAAAATTCAGGAGCGGAGCCATCCCGGTTGTGTTTTCATGGCCTTTGGGACCTTAACTGCAAGTAAAAGTGGCCTTGATGATTATAATTAGGTATGATTGCACTTCAAGGATCCTCAAGTTCCAAGCTGACAAGTATTCCCGCGCCACTGATTAATGAACTATTAAGCAGTGTGTTCAGTTCTACTGCCACAAAGAGGAAACAGTGAGGTTTCTGCAGGCGACGGCATAATGATTACAAATGAGTGCCACACAGACGCTGTGCGGGAGCCCTGGAAATTTCAACTGAGTTCTTGTGTTCAGGTCTTGCAGTTTGTAGCTCTGGTGGGCTTCATCAGCTGTTTCCTCAGTGCAGAAACTTTAAAGAGGATGAATCGACCTGAATTAGGAGACTAAATCCAAATCCCCTGGTGGTGCTAACCTCAGGCAAAGCTTTTGTTTATGCTGCGCTCTATCCGTGATCTTGGAAGTATTGTAAATCCTTGCATCTCTACTTTCATCTCCATGCAGCACCTTGATCCTCGCTGCATCATTAGTGCCGCGGCGGTAATGAGAACTTTGGGTGAGGAATTGCAACGACCCGGTTACTCTGCTTTGTATGAGAGTGAATGTGCGTGTTTGTGCTGAGGACGCACGCCAGCACAGCTCATTATAGGGACTCAATGTAAATCCGAGAGCCTCTGTTGTTGTTGATTGAGGCGACGCAGCGATCCTCATCCGTTTATTGTGCAGACGGCAGCTTTTAAAATGAAATACGATGAAGACGTTGATAAGAGCCGAAGCAAACAGCCAGGTCTGAAATATTCCCAAGAATCTCATCATCGGGAGCTTGATTTGGTGCACGGCACAGTGGATAGTTCTCCAGGGAAACAAAATAAACCCTTAAATTAGCATGCAGATTTTTTTTAAGTAGCATAGCATCCAATGTGTCAGTATTCCACCATTAAAAAAACTCTTAAATATGTAATCCTTCTCTTACGTGGCTTGAATGACGACCTATCATTTAATGTTTTATTATTCCACACCAATTAGGTCCCCTATTAATGCAGGCAGGGCACAGCCAAACTCTTAATATTTTTCAATCAAGATACCCTTATGCTTATTTAATGGGGTTTTTATGGCTCTTGGAAGATGGCATTTACACTGAAAGAGGAAAAAGATTCATAGGGCTTGCAGTGGCCACCCACATCATGAGCTAAACAAATGATCAAAAACTTTACAAGCTGTTCCATGTAAAAATACATTTTTTTTTTATTTTTTTGGCGGGCAGATTTCTTTTAAGTATTTAAAGAAAGAACCCTGAGCTTCTATGTTGTTAGCCTTCACTCCAGATGCCTCCCATGGGGTCATTTGTGAGGAATCACACGTCTTCTCCGTGAACTCACAGAAGCACCGCCTCCCCTCGCCCTTCCTCATTGTTAAACAGACATGTGCATTAGTCCAAGTCATGGTTCCGCTGAGGCCCAGAAGCCCAACGACCTGCGGCTCCCGCTTATCGCTCCCAATCGACTCGTTGCATGTGTGGGTGCATTCAATCATGCGGCTCTGCTCTGGGAGAAAACTGCTCCGTGTAATTGTTTGCATTCTGTTTCTGTCAGCATCGTTTGACCTGCAGGACAAATGCAAATGTACCGAATGCAAATGCACAGATCCCAAAGCTATAGTGGGACAAAAAAGTATTCAGTCAGTCACCAATTGTGCAAGTTCTCCCACTTAGAAAAATAAGAGAGGCCTGTAATTGTTATCATACACATACAGCTTTATTTTAATGAGAAGGTGACAGTTGATCAGAAAAAACTACTTTGGTTTTTATTTTTACATCTTAATTAAAAACATTTGTATGCATTTTAGGAGCAAGAAAGGTTGTGTTTTTATAGCGTTGCATACCAAAATACTATAGGAACTGAATTAGATTTATCATAAGTCTAGAATTCATAATAAAGTCTACGGGTGTTGCTCACTGGGTGAGAAACTTTTGGCTTCTCACTAAGTCAAGGCATCACCCTTACTCTTGAAAGTCATAGGTGAGATATTTAAAATTGGCATCAACTGTAAGAAACCTGTGGGTCACTATGATACAATCTTTTGTTAAAGACCACATGGATGTGTGAATCTGGAGGTGTGAACGTTTGTTCCATTTTTCTTTCACTAATTAGCTTGAAAATAGCAAACAATAAGATGGAAATTCTCAATAAGTTTTTTTAATATTTAAATTTAGACTCTGGCCAAAAAAGTGGCTCCATAACCACCAGGCTGTGGGTTTGTGCATTAAAGCTAAGTCTGTTCTAAACACTAATACAGTTATTTATGAGACTTTTTTCACTCAAATTTTACTTCATTTTGAGTAATGATTATTTAAAGTAACATTCTCACAAAAGGGTCATGTAAATGTAATAAAATATCCCCTTAAAACCTGAATTTATGTCAAGCAATGGAACCCATACATGCTAAATTAAGGTAAGTTTGGATCAGAAATGGTTTGATGCATGTTTACATCAATAGGCTTCAAGAGCTGGGGTGACCTGGGTCCAATGCTGGGGGGGACTAGATGTTTGCATGATTAATTTAAATTATTAAATACAGTTTAGTCTAAGGGGCTGCATGGGGGTGCAGTTAGCGCTCTTGCCTCGCAGCAAGAAGGCCCCTGGTTCAAGTCCCGGGACCTTCCTGTGTGGAGTTTGCATGTTCTCCCCGTGCATGTGTAGGTTTTCTATGGGACCTCAGGCTTCCTCCCACCATCCAAAAACATGCTTCATAGGTTAATTGGTTACTCTAAATTGTCCATAGGTGTGAATGTGAATGTGAGTGTGCATGGGTGTGTGATTGTGGCCCTGTGACAGACCGGTGATGTCCCCAGCCTTGGCCCACAAGTGGCGGGGATGGGGTCCGGCAGCCCCGTGACCCCGAAAGGGACAAAACAGCCTAGAATATGAATGACTGAATGAAGTTTAGTCTGAATCACAAAAGGGGTTTATTCAAATATACATCTGGTGTGTCAGAAGATTCATCTCCCCCTGTTGTAACAGTAAAATATGTCCAACACAAGAGGCCTTCAGCTCTCATTGGTTTGCTCAGCAATAGGACAGGATAAGTTAAAAAAAGTGTATTTTAAAGCGTAAATCTTTTCAGAAGACATTTCAGTTTTTCAAAACCAAATAGCTGAAATTGCTGCAGAGTAAAATATGCAATTATGAGCAAATGCCAAATCCAAGCATCTGTGCCATGCCTAAATTGACCATCTGACATATCCTGCAGGATTTGAGCAAGTCAGCGTTTTGTAATACATCTTAGCCAAACTGACTAAAAGGATTTGAATAGCTTTGCTAAAATGGGCCATCACCCGCTTGCACTAACAAAAGACACAGATTAAAGTTTGTGTCGCTGACGTTAAATATTTCAGATCTCCTTGAAGATAAAGTCTATTGATCCTTAAAGCACAGCTCTGTTAAAGGCTTCGTGCTTTTAGCCAAAGAAATTAAGCTTTGCTTTATCTTGGTTCAAAGTTACGAAAACCCCTGAAAGCTTCAGACCTGAAGTCTTTGTATAGAAATAAGCTTAACAGCAGAGCTTTGTAAAGAACAAACACTCCACTTTATACCATACCTCCCTATTCTGCCCACATCTGTATGCAGTTTTCCACTTTTGATCTTTAAAGGACCACAAGCAACATCTCTTCACTTTTGTTTGATGTTTTCTTTTTCATGTCACTCGTGTTCTGAAGAATCTTAGAATGAAAAACCAATTCAAGCCAATTAACACTGTCCTTTCTCAACGGAGCAGGAAGCTTGTGACTGTAGCACCTATGTCAAAGTTACAGGATTTTCCAACAGCATTTTGTCATCTGCACTTGATTCACAATTTGAATAAAGAAATACTCAGAAATGCCACTTTGAGCTTCCTTTTATACGTCGTCCATTATGAGTAAAATGCAACAAGAACATTTAAAAACACCATGATTTTCATTGGAGTGCGTCTTTAAAAAAATGGTCAAAAGTGGAATGACTGCCACCAGATTTAAGTGTGGATTATTAGTTTCAAGGTTAAAATGCTTTTTGGCCATTACTTTGGTCAAAACGGTCACGACTGTTATTGCTGTCACAGAGACATAGTGAATATAAAAACAGAGGAGCCTTAATATCAGTTTGTTTCAGAGGCAGCAAGGCGTCGTGATGAAGAAAGATATGCAAAAACGAGTAACTGTTATTTTTCTTTTTTTAGGATCAATCTGTCTGATAACATCAAACGTCTTTTTTTATTTTTTTTTACCCTAGCTCTGTATTCCTGCAGCCTTCCCACACTGCTTTCACTCACATTTGTCCTTTTGCAGGAACCCAACTCCCAGAAGACATCAGTACTTCTGAGGCACACAATTTTGCATCAAACAGCAGCCATTTCTGGCTCAGTAATAGACATGGAAATGCCTAGCTAATGTTTATTATAGATTGCGTGTACAGTTTTCCCTTAGGCTGAGCTTTTTGTTCAGATTTGTTGTTGTTGTAAGTTATCATTTATTATCAATTAAATTTGCAGTCACTAATGAAACACAAACTTGTTTGATCAAACTCAATCTGAAGCTAAAAACAAGGTGAAAATGTTACTAACGGGTATTTTGGAAGAGGTGCATCGCTTCAAACCAAAACTCAAAAACTCTGAGCTCATTAATCTCTTATCTTTTTGTTTTTTTCCTGCATCTGATGCACCTTGGAGCTCATTTGGTCTGCCTCCAACAACACGGCTGTGCTTTTTTTCAAAGCCTGATGCAGAATATTTGGTTTACAAAAGAAAGGAAAAACACAGCAGAAGCACCTTTCTAACCGGAGGAATTAACCCTTCACTGGGACATGGTCCAGATTCAGTATCTCCCTCACACATGCAGTGTTTTTTTTCCCTGCAGCGAAACATTTCCACTGTCAGATTTTGGCGTGTTCAAATGCAGCGCTACTTCTAGATTAAAACTTTCTCTTAAGTTTTTAAAAATGAGGACACCGGGAAAAAAAAGGAAAGGCTGACTTGTGAAAAAGCAAAACTATAAAGGCATGTCTGATAACTTGGACTTGCAGCCTGAAGACAAAGTTCTGTCTTAAAACTTGCTAGTACATTGAAAAAGAATCAATCTTTGGGCTCAAAGGCAGTGTACTGTATGGCAGAGGTGCTAAAACTTGTAATGAAATCGATGCCTTGAGTCCAGTTTAAAGCTTTGTCCATTGATTCCGTGCCACATAAACTGATTGAACTGTAAAAAGTCCAGCATCATTCACTGATGTACAGGAGCAGGGAAGAAGTGGCTGAGGCACACGCTGTATCTCTGCATCAAAAGTGTGTGGCTAGCCTCGTTCGCATTCATTCTGAATGACAGCATCAGAGAAAACCGTGTATGCCTTTAATCTCTCTTGTGTGATGCTAGGCATGTCTCAGGAGCTCGCCGACTCATCGATCACAGTAACTGTGAATGGCGTGGCAGGACGGCAGAAGGGCTGTGTAAGGCTACTTTCAACCCACCCTTCCCTCACTATACACTTAGTAATCTCTGCCAACGCCGCTCCCTGAGTGGAGAATGGAGACCTTGTGTTCTGAGGCTCCAGATGGGCTATAACAACACAGCCCTTACGAAGAAGCCTGTCCTCTGGGAAAGGGGAAGGAGATTAAAATTAGTGAAAAATATTTGACTTAGTCCCTACAAGTAAAAAAATTGATTTATTTGCAAAAACACATGCGAATGCCGACATCTGAGGCCAGACTCTATCCTAAAATATGCACTACAAAAAACTACATTTGCTCCGCCCTCGGCAACACACGTTCAAGCGACCATTTCCAGGGAAAAGTCTTTTTAAAAGCACGTAAATGTGTTTTTCAGGGTTCTGCGTTCAAAACTCTCGTGTTCACATGCAAATTTCTTTGATTGTTTTGACCAATCAACGACTCGGATTCGTTAAATACGTATGCATGACCAACCATTTATAAATAATGATCATGGAGAACATATTAATAATTGCAGTTTGTGTCTGGCTGGAATCATATGACACCACGTCTTTTATATATCGCAATAGAGCTGTGAAAGAAAAATCCTTAAGCACATTTCCCTATTTCGCACCAAGCCTCTTCTATCTTGTAGGTCTTGGACATGCACTAGCAAGCACTAACCCATGTCCAATTTGAACACTGTATTCTAAATATGCGTTCCTGAATGTGTGTCACATGCCCGGTATGTATGCAGAATTAGAAATTAATCAAAAATTCTTAAAACTTGAAACTTTTTCTTTCAATAAGTCAAAAAAGAAAAAAAATCCAGTCACTATTTTTTTTCTAAAACTGAAATGATTTGTCTTTTTAAAAACTTTTTGAATAAGATTATTTTTCTTGCTTGACAGAAAATAATAAATAATAATAATTAATAATAAATAATAAGACAATTTGGGTCTTTTTGCTCTCCTAAGATTAATTTTTGCAGTGGGATTAAGCATTAAAAGAAAGCTATAATATTGGGCAAAGTTATTATGAAACTAGGGCTTGATGCTACATGTTTTCTAAAAGTATGCTGACTTGCATTGGATGTGACAAAATAATCAGCTAGCAAATTAAAGCAATGGAATGAACCTTCGTAGCACACATTCATAGCTTTATTGTCTAAATCTGCGTATTTCAACTTTTTTTGAGCCAAGGTAAAATCCTGCAGCACACCAGCATTCAAAAATGTAAAAAAAGGAGAAACTCCATAGTCTGTATTGCTGTACAGTCCCTCCACGCTCTTACGTGCATTTTTTGTGATAATTGAGAAAGCTGGAATTGCAAATAAAACAATTAATATATTCTTTCTAAACAGAAATTTTTTCAAATGTTTGTGCAAGAGTTACTGTAATTTTGAAGAATGATATGATCACAACATGGTTGATAAACTTTACTCAAAAAGACTAACATTGTATTTATGTTTATGTTGAATTGTAGCTTCACAAAAAGTGAACATGTTGAAGTTTATTTGTTTTTCTTTTGTCTAAATCAAAAATGTAGTCTTTGAAAACTTCAACAAAAATATTTGATTTATTTTTGGGTACATAAATGGTTTTATTTTAGTTTTAAATGGTATGTTGGCCACTTCACCTTAATCTTGTTTCTTTTATTTTTTTATTACTTCTCTTTAGCTTAACTTCCAAGTTTTCAAAAGTCTGTAACTGAATTCGACCTTGATTCCAATGTTATTATTTTGCTCACCTTTTTCCACGGTCTGACACAGGAAGCCGCAAGAAGCTACACCGCTAAAGACAATTGGTCAGACTGATGACACCTCCAAGATTGATTGGCGGTGACAGTTGAACAGGCAGGACTTTTCCATAAACAGAGCTGAAGCTGTGTCTAAATCTTATTTCCTACTAAGCGTCTTTAATAGAATTAACAAAAACACAAAGACAAAAGTCTTTTATGATCCTGGCAATGGTATGTAAATGTTTTAGATCAGCAAAAATTAATTTCCCATGGTACACCTGACCATCTCCCACGGTACACTATAGTGAAAAACACTTATCTAAATAAATGCACATGTAGTTTTTAAATTCATTAATTTCATCTAAAGATTTGGGTTTTTATAACCCAATGGGGAGCAGCCTTATTGTCTCTTGAGAAAAACCGTCTCCCTGTATGTCAAGAATCCAGCAGATTGTCAACAAACTGCAAAAAGTGTAAAAGTGAAAGTGTAGAGGAAGGAAAGTGTAAAAGACCCAGCTTTGGACAAGCACTCGGATGCTCTTGTGGTTCAGGGCAGTCAGAAAAAAACAAAAAACAAAAAAACTTTCACATAAAATTCCACAGGCACTGTATTTTAAGCACAAATGAACCCCTAAAGAACCACGAAAAGAAAATGATTTTAGAGGGACTGAAAATCAACAATTTCTCATGTTCCCTAATTGTTTTTGATTTTTAAATCTTCTGCAAAAACACTGAAAACACAACACTGGAAAAATGCAAACATTGACGTACATATTTGCAACTGTTATGAGGCAAATTTTTGCAATTATTATCCTCAGTTTATGGGGGACTTTTCTCTCTGAAATATAGAAAAATACACTCAAATAGAAAACAGGAACATCAAATTTAATTGCATGTTGTGTATGTACAACACAGTCTTAAAGCACATACCACACACTTGACACGGTATGATCCAGCTGACTAAAAAAGCCTGTCTCTGTCAACACAGAAGGATTTCAAGGCATGAATTTGTGGCCATTAGGCACATAGTTTATTCGCCTCGTATTCTGAGTAGTGTGGTTGTCTGGCACTGAAAGCTTGCAGGGCAGTGAGTATCCTGGTCACATCTGCACTGGACAGTTTGAGTCGGTGGCGGAGCAGACAGGAAAACAGATCCACATGCGGGGCCCCTGGAGGCGAGAGGCGGTTGATCCTATAGCGCAGCTCCACCAGCTGCAGCAGGGCAGAGTCCTGTGATCCCTGAGTGTATGGGTAATCGAGCTGCAGAATCAGGTCCTGGATGGCTTCAGGGTCGAAATGGACGCTGTATCCAAACAGCTGCATGCTGTTCACCTTCATGTAACCGATATTATTGGTTGGTTCCATGTCCTCGTCAAACAGCGTGGTGTTCCTGCCTCCTCCTGCCACAAACCCATAATCCCTGACGTGACTCCTCAGGTAGAAGTGAACCGTCTCAAAGAAGCTTTTCCATCGGTTTCCAAGAGTTAGTGTCCAGTTGTAGCAGTCCAGGGGAATATCCAGCTTGGTTCGCTCCCAGTCGGGATATCCATGCTGACCAATAGGCATGGTCCAGCTCTCAGAGTGGCTGCCCCCAAAAGGATTGACGAACAGGGACAGTGTGGGCTCCAAAGAGCTGTTTCTGGTTAGGCAGAACTGCAGTGTCAGTCCAAGCAGCACATGCACACGGTTTGACTTGACCCGGTTGCTCTTGAGGGTGAGCAGCATTCTTTTCCTCCAGGAAGGATCAAACCAGGTGTTGATGCGTACATCATTGCTTACAAATACACCGTGCAGAGTGATTCGTGGGTCCCGCCGCTGCAGCAAGTAGCGCAGCTCAAGATCCTGAAGATCTCTGTCACTCTCCATGCTCAGATAAGGGTCTGTTGGGTCAGGCACGGCAGGCCGGCATGCTCCCTGGGTCAGGGTGAAGCCTGGGTTGCAGCTGGAGCATCGTGTCCGGTTGTCTGGGGAACAGGAGGAACAGTGGGGACCGTCACCCACTGAGCAGGGGATGAGACCTTGACATGGCGGACGATTGAGGGGACAGGAACAGCTGCGGCTCCTTTCACTGTAGACACCGACTTGCTTGTTCTCACTGCAGTACAACATGGAAAGGGCGTAGCTCACCCAGAAATGCACCAGCCTAAGGAAGAGACCACATGTGTTTCTATTAGTACTAATGATATATATGAACATGAAGCTCGTATTTATCTACATCAACAAATGAACTCACAATTTATATTTATAGAAGTATTAATAAAATAAAGAAAATTAGAATTAAGTTAACCCAACCATAGAGGTTTTATTTTGATTGTTGTTGAAACAATAAAGAATGTGAATTACGTCTATTTTTGCACAAACCTGGTGGAGTTAGTGATATATTTTGATGCAGGTAACATTTAAGCCGAATAACCTTCATTTTAGAAAGAAAAGCTGTCTAAAGCTAGGTCTGATTTGCTCCATGAGCACATTTACAGTATATTATTGTTACACGTGTCCTATGTCTTGAAGATGTAGTTTCTGAAAAGTCATTGTAACATAGTAAAATATTGAGATATTATGTCCTGTATCAAGTTTGCACATTTTTATTATCTATTTATTTAGTTTTTTTTTCTATTTTGCACATTTCTTTTGCACATCTTTTCTACCTGCACTGTTCTGTAAATAGCTTTTTAAATTATACTACCTTGATGCTACATTTTCTTTGTTCTTGTTTATTTATCTATTTTATTTCATTCTAAGTCTTTTTTTCCCTCTGCTGTCAGTTGCTATGGTGACAAACAAATTTCCCACGTGTGGGATCAATAAAGTATTGCTGATTCTGAAGTTTAAAAACTCAATTGGAAAAGAAGATAGTCTTGAAAGATTTTGTCTGCCTCCCTATTACCCAACTATGAAAAGAATTACATTGAATTTTATGATTTGACGTCACTGATTTTGCAAAGCAAGAACCTAATAAATATGAATATTTTGAAGGCTTTTTATGAATCCACTGTTTTCTGATGATGAAAACTTGGATGTTTAATCAAAATGAATTAAAATTCTTTTTTTTTTTTCCACATGAAAAAATCGTTAAATTGCTATCTATTGTGGTCTACAGTCGTCAATCAAGTGAGCATCGATGCACACTGGTTTTTCGCAGAGACTTCTGGGAAATTTCTAGGGCACTGGGTCTTAGAATTGTTGATTCGGACATCTCTACAAATTATTTTACCATCATGCCCCCCCCCACGCCAATTGTCCTCCTTCATGAGAACAATGCTACAAGAACATGTGAAAAATACCAAAACCAATTTAATCAGAGTTATTATGGTTGATCTGAATAACCTTCATCAACTTTCAAAGGAACATTAGGATTCGTTATGACCAATGTGCCAAAAAAGCAGCTGTTGTAACTATGTGAAATTGTTCCCACCCATGGTCTGCCTCAGAAACTTAATGTAAATCTACATACAGCTCAAAATAAGAATCCCTTAACCTACAGTTTGTCTGTTTTACTAGGCAACACAAATTTTAGATTATTACTCTAATAAATAAAACATGAGATGCTCACCTAATGACAGCAGACTGATAGTAACTTAAAGTAGAGACAGTACAGCCTCCTTTTTTTATTTATTTTTCTTTCACTGGCTGGAACAGGGAAGCAGCTTTTCTCCACTCA
Source organism: Oryzias sinensis (assembly GCA_037389245.1). Classification (NCBI taxonomy): domain Eukaryota; kingdom Metazoa; phylum Chordata; class Actinopteri; order Beloniformes; family Adrianichthyidae; genus Oryzias; species Oryzias sinensis. The sequence goes on from CM074494.1 coordinate 17,713,978, forward strand.
GCAGTTTTCCCTTCATGACTACCTTCCATAAAGTGTCTTCTAATAAGACCTGTCTCGCTCTGGTCCTTCTCTCTCTGTGCTTTGCACATAAATCATTGTCATAATTAAAAAGCACAGCAGATGGATTAACATGTAGCAGTTTAAATTCCCCTCCAGCTACTTCACATCTCTTGTCTTACCTGGGACTTGGCAGCGTGATTTTAGGCTGTTTCCTGCATCTCCTGCTCAGACTGAAGAGCTTGTTAGTTGTGCGATGAGCTTTGGAGAAAAGCTGGTTGCTGCTGCTCTCCAGCTGCCTGTAGCGCTGGAGCAACCCAGCATCCATCCTCCACAGGTGTTCCACCACTGAGGTGTTCACAGCGTAATGAGTTGGCAGTTTCCCTACAAAGCTTTGGAACTCCTCTGTTGAGAAGAACACAAACATCACAGAGGTTCTATGTGGCTACAAACTCCAGGGTAATATCTGATTAAAATGAACTCCTCAAATTGCTGGCACTTGAAATCAAGCTGTTAAAAAGCTAACATATTATCTACAAATGTTGACTACATAAACATTTTTCTCAGGTTGAAAGTTTTCGGATCATATGGAAGAACAAACTGGACAGAACTAAGCTTTTTTTACTTGAGTAAAACTAAAAGGTAAATTGTTTTTTCCAATTGTTTTTTCCAATTGGGAAAGCAATATGTTGCCGTGGTTACAGCTACTGCCCGTGTCAAAAACATTTCAAAATCAGAAAAAAAAAATATTTTGCTTTTGACATTTCTTTCTTTAATAACAGGCTCAACTCTTGGAAGGCCAAGTAGAGACTTGTGTTGTTTTTAGGGTTTCTTTTACTACCAAAAAGGTTTCATGCACAAAAATTTAGAATACATAAAATGAAAAAAGGTCAATTATTTAAAAAAATAAATATGGTAAACAAACAAAAATATTGGCTCTTGGAGACAGAGCTAATGATGCCTTATTAGCAAAAAACTTCACAAATAATATATTCAACTTGAACTTTAGCATATGTAAAAAAAACACATTTATTTAAATAAAGACCATGACAAACACACAAAGAATTAAATAAAATAACATAAAACTTGAACTCCCACAATGCACATTGCCCACTTCTTGCCTTGCAGTGAATGGGATCATTCCGATATCAAAAATAAAAGAAAAATTCCCCTTTCAAGACAGTACATTTTTCAGCATCTTAAGAAAAATAAAATCAATTCTCCTTTCTTGAGTATCACCTAAATGTCTGCTGTACAGTTTTTCTGTGATTTTCACTTCCATCCGCTGTTTTGTTTTTCTGTTGACATCAAAAGACCATGCTAATGTTTCACATTTCATAAATCCCATTATGTGTGCTAAATGCATTTGTTTACATCTTCTCTTCCAAGTTTTTTGCAAAAATGTGACAAAAACACCCATTTCCCATTAATGGTATGTCAAGAGCAACATGGTTTACGCTTTCTAAATGTGCACACTTTTTTATGCCACAACTTTTTGTAAATCACACTCAAAGTCTTGCAACAACCTACAAATGGCATGTGAACCAACAGTCGTTCAAAGTGAGCAGTTTAGAGTCAGACCAGCCTGGAATCAATATCTGTCTTTCAATTTAATGTAAAGCTTTTTAAGCTTTTTAGAAGAAAACTCAACAACAGTACAGTTTCTGTATTGAAACAATACAGCAAAATCACAAAAGAAAAACACCTCATGATCTCACACTCTCGGATCACTGTTTGGGACAAACAAATCAGCTTCTGAGCTGTTCCAATCTTAAACTGATCAGAATCATTGAATATTTATGAGAACTGGACTTCTCCCCCCTCGTGTTTCAAACGGGAAGTACCAACTGGTTGCAAGAAACCAAAATCCCATAGCCTCAGTAATTCTATTGGTCAGATTAATCATCCTTGATCTGCCACCTGATGATATTCTTTTGTAGTGCACGTTATAAACTGACCAATCAGATTCCTCGATAAACTTAAATGGTCTCACGTAAAATTTACCAATTGTTTGATTGACAGATTTAGCGTAGCCCACTTTTAAGTTGTACGCGTGTGGATTTCCAACAAGCTCACTCCTGATTGGAGAGAGTGGTAGCCATAGAAATGTTGACTCAGCCTGACTCGGACCAATCACTGCTTATTGACCTTGTCTGATTCCAACATGGCGGCGTCCATACAGTGAAAAAATAAATTGACTTAATTTCCTTGGAGCAAGTGAGACAAGTAAGAAAGACATTTTTATATTTGTGACATGGCACGTGCTCAGTCCACAGTCCTTTTATACAGTCAATGATCCGAACTAAGTGTAAACCGTCCAGACCCTCACTTTTATTTTCACTCAGGTTTGCATCATTCTTCTGCTGCCATAAGTTGGATCAAAATGTTTTACGTGATTTCCAAAGAACCCAACAATTTGGAGGAGACAGTTTGAATGGAAATAAATACTCCTATTAAACATCATTGACATTTTTTTAACATCTAGTGATCCTTTTATTCATCATGTCTCCTTGAAATCCATGTAAGCAGTTGTGTAAACACCAACTAAAGCTCCCTATTATTTCCACAATGGTTTATAGTAAGCACAGCACTGTTTCCAATGAGCTTGGAATCAGATCATTGTTGCTGCTAGCTCTCATAACTGCGTAAATACTTTTAAATGTTAAAGTGGGAGAGAGGAAAAATGGTGAATACAAAAATGAAGAATGCCTAGAGAGTTTACATTCTCTACAACTCTTTTTCACAACTTGAACCTCCTCTAAACAGTTATTCTATGAGCTTTTGCTGATTATACCACCCTTATAATGAGATGTTTGTGAAATTTCATCCTTATAGGAAAGTTTGTGAAAACTGACGTATAGCAAGTCTAGCATTGCCAAAGTGAAAGACTGTGAAAAGTCATAGTGGTTCATTTGAATTAAAAAGTCAGCACAGATTTGAAACCTGAATGAGTGTTATATTAATATTGAAACAGCACTGCATTCTGACTTAGCAGACATCAAGGTCTTCAAATATAATCATTCTAAAATGTTTTATGAAGGCTGGCTTTGACAACTGATTTTTGTCATAAAATAAATTTTAAGCATTTTAGTCAAACTGTGGTAAATGTTTTTTTTTTTCTCTCTCTTTAAACCCTTACTGAATAAATTATAAATTTTTTGTCTTGGTAACTTAAGTTGCAATAATCTGTTGAAAAGGCTGGCAGAGAAAAGCAACCTTTACATGACCTACACAGAAGAAAAACATCCCATTTAAAAATGTCACAAAAAAGGGTAATAATCTACACTTTAAGTAGAGCAACTTTAGATCTTGAAAATTCTAGTTTAAAAGTGCTTTTTATTGCAGAAAAAACTACATAAAAATGTATATTTTATTAGTACTTCTTTTGAGTTTTTATGTAAGTGGACTGTTGGTACACAGTTGCGCAATAAATTTTTTGAATCTAGAACGTTTTACTATTAAAAACAAAATCAAACAAACAAATTCAAATAAAAAACCCCAACCAACCATTTACCCCTCTCCCCTACCTTAATACGTACTTCCCATGACCCCACACACAATAAAGACTTCTTACAAAAGTAATTTCAGATCACATACAAGGATTTTTCAACTTCAGGAAGGAACTTCGGACAACGTTTTGCTCCATGTTCGGGGAAGGTGCACTTTTTAATTCATTCAGGAGCAGCGATGACAATATGTCACAAAAAATGTTTTGCCTATAGCATAACAAAATTATTTACATGAGCAAAAAGGATGTGTTCTATTTGTCATCTCTCCTGTTGTCTTTCCCCTTTTTGTTTCACAACTGTAGGAAGCCTGTATTGTTATTATACAGAATATAATTAGATTTAAAAGAAATGCAACCTTTCAGCCTAAAGTGATGCCAGTAAACACCTGTCTCTACCATGTGCTTAGGCTGCAATATAGCCTGTTTCACTGGTATATTGATCTGTATGCCAATACTTCTCCAAGCTTTTGCACATTTATCAAAAATGTCTATTTTCTTAAAAAAAAGCACATATTACTTTGCATGTTAAACATGTATCCGTTTAGAAAATTAAGTGTTTGCTTGTGCTACTAGTGTTGCAGACATCTTAACACATCAGTACCAAGGCCTCGAAATACTTTAAATTTTTGGTGTAAGCATTTATAAATAAATGTTGGAGCTCCAGAGACTTTTAGTTTGTCAGCCTTGAGTGCTTTGAGAAGAATGGAAAAGTTCACAAAGTCAAGTTTGACTTAATAATGTGCGTTTTAACAGCCGATTGTGCTGTCCTGCAGTCCAAATTGGGAAAAATGTAAATCACTTTCATTCTTTTCTGTTTGAATGTTTTGAAAGCCCTATTTAATATGACATTTTCAAATTTGTTTTGAAAAGGGTAACAATTATAGTCTGACTCACCAGATTCTTCAAACTCCCTGTTGATCTGCCTCCAGGAGTCTCTTATGTGCAGCAGGCTCTTCTCCAGGGTGTCCAGCTCAGAGAGAGGACAGTTGCACTGCGGGAAAGCCGCGCTGCACTCACACCAGCAGTCATTGTTCTGGCAAACAAACTGACCCTCAGATTTACAGCCAATGTAGTTGAGTGCCGCCTGGATGAAGCAGCTGTGAAGGTAGCCTGGTAGGATGGCCTGCAGCCCTGTGGTGAACCAGAAATGGCAGAGAAGGAGAGAAACGTATCATGCTTATTTCTGAAATATGTCAAAATGTGAAACAGGTGAAATCCTCACATATCTGACACATCAAGGAAAGGTAGAAAGTAGGACAAAATAATATCGCAATATTGCATTTGGCAATACTTGTATTGATTTAAAATGCTGCCAAAACAATAATTAATTATTTATGAACAAAGATTATTAGTCAAAGGACATTTTTTCTTTATTTTTTCTATATAAAAAAATGTTTAGTGTTTTTTGTTGTTGAAAAAAATAGTTATTAATTTCCCCCCCAAAAAATAGCACAATTAATTTGCTTGGTCACAAGCAACTTGTATATGAGATATAGTGGGAGTGCTTACTGTTCTGATCATTAACTAAAATAAATTCTACAATATTATACATATAAAAGATGCATTAATATTAACTTCTAAAGTCATAGTCCCAAAAAGTTGTGATATATTGTCTCTGGTAGAGTCTTGGATCATATTGCGATACAGTAACGTGATCGTATTGCCAGACATCTTCCCAGACATCTTCCCAGACACACCCATAACGAAAATTATTATGACAATATTTCGTTTTTTCTTTTCACAGAAATGCACAGGATGCAAATTAAAATGCCCCTACAGAATGAAACACCCTCACCAGAAATAGACAGACTTCTGTTTGCGTCGGCTGATCTTTTTTCAAAAGAGATCAAAAAGCTGAGAAAAGATTAAAGATTTATATCCTTAGTGTTAAAGAATGAGCTGAAGGCCTGTTGGTCAGGGAAGGACGGGTTTGAATGTTCAAAGGCGGATATATTCGAAAAAAGAAAAAGGATTGTGTCCCTTTAAAGCAAAACCTTAGCTTTTGGGAGAAAAAAGGCATTTTTGATTTATCCGAGATTAAGTTCAAACAGCTGCTTCCCTGACTCAAGAACATGCTTCAACTGTGTCACACTGACTAGAGTTACTCACAGTTTTTTAACTCCTAAAAGTATAATTGTTACAATAAACTTATAAAAAAAGAAGAACGTAGGCATTTCAACAAATATTACACAAAACAACCAAAGACAATCCCACTCCCTGCACTGCTTTTCATTAGCATGTATTTAGAGGTGATGAACGCCTTGTGCAGTGGGAGGGGTCAGTTAGATATAAAGTCATACATCTACATCACATTTATTTGTGGGTTCACTAAGGCTGAAGCCCAGTAATTTAGACAGCATGATGGCCAGTCTGACTTGGTCCTTAATACTACTGAGAAGAGACTATGTATCCAGTTTGTTTTTGACATATTTTACATTATGATGTTGCAGTTTAATGACTATTTACTAGGCAGGTGCATTTCTGGGCAGCACTGTATAAGTGACAATTAATGACACAAAGGAGCTTGTCGCGTTTTCATCCCACCGTCCAAAAACATGCTTCATAGGATAATTGGTTACTCTAAATTTGTCCATAGGTGTGAGTGTGTGTGTGCATGGGTGTGTGAATGTGAGTACGTATGGGTGTGTGATATGTGGCCATGCAAAAGACTGGCGACCTTTCCAGGGTGTCCCCAGCCTTCGCGTGGAAGCGGCCGGGATAGGCTCCGGCAGCCCCGTGACCCCGAAAGGGAATAAACGAAAAGAAAATGAATAAAACATTTTTTTTTCATGAATTTCAGGGTTACTAAGGATGCTGATAGCCAATACAGTAAAAAAATTAAATTAAATTAAAAAAATGGATGCTTTTGGGATTAAAGGCCTACTCCAATGAAAATTGTGTGTGTATTTTTTTTTTTACATGTTCTTGTAGTATCTTCCTCATCATGGAGGACATGTACGAAGGAAATTATGCTTAAAATTGCATTTCTGAGTATTTCTTTACTTAAATTGTTGTGGATCAGGAGCAGACAAAAAAATTAGTTTAGTTCCTGCTCTGCTCCATGTTATGCATCTGTTGTAGACAACTAACTAGATTCATGTACATCTTGGTTTTCCTCGTCTAAGCTATATAGATATTTTCAAACTAAACCAATTTAGTTGTATTTTTCTTGGTTTTTTTTTTTTAACAGCTCATAATTTCACCTGCAGACTATTGTTTTATTTAGTTTAGAACACAGTGACTCTTAGCTGTGGCACCGTGTGACAGATGCCTTGTTTCCGCACTCCAGCGGTAACGCAATGCATTAAAATAAAATAAATGAGAATGCAACACCGTTTAAAAAAAAGAGCAAAAGTTTACTAACAATGCATATAAAAAGGAAATCTTTGTCAAGCTTTGTGCTCTTGGTAAATACTTGTCAAAGCAGATTTTTGAACCACATTTATCTCCTGTGGTTTTTTACTGTTTGGCTTTTCTTTTAATTATCATTTTGAATCAGCTAGTTGTAATTACATGTAATGAGGTTACGTCTGCAGTACACCATGGCGGATCTTGCATTTGTCACATGCGTAAAGAACCACAGCAAAAGAGAGGGTTGAAAATGTCTCCTTTATGCTAATCACCAGCAATGCTGCACGCTGCTCTTATAAGTGTTCCTCTTAGTTGGGGTTCAAGAGCGAAGGGTTTTCACGATAAAAAGGCAGAACATCTTCATATTCAAGAATTAAGCCTGAGCGCAGTTAGAAGATGTGCCAAAGTGCTCCTAGCATTTAAGTGAGAGACCGGTACTCTGGTTCGCTCTGGCTGCAATACTCTCACGCAGTGTTTTTTGTTTTAAGAGAGAAAACCTTTAAAGAGCAATGTGGCAATTTTAGGAAACCTACAGCACAGCATCTGCACCAAACCATGCTGAGAAGCTGACTACGTACACACCGGACAAGTGCTGCAGATTCAATGATGTTCTGAACGCAGGTTTTTTTTAATGCGCTTTGAGCATATGGTGTTCACACAGGTCTGTAGCTACCCCATACTAGCGCATGTACTCACAGTTGGAAGAGCCTTGGTGAAAATGTCAAACCAGTGCAAATCATGTGAATCTTGCTCCAGGCATTTTCTTTCACAGCTCTATTCAGGTTTATGTAAGACTTGGTGCCTTTATGGTCGATTCTTACATTTTTTTTATTTTACTTTATTTTCTAACCAGTATGCACCTTCGTATTTTGCAAAAAAGATGCTACCCATGGGTCACAATCAAGTCCCTTAATGATAAAAGTTCACCTGGTTTAACTTTCAGCACATGTTCAATTGTTAAATGTTTTGTATGTAAAGCTTGAAAACCAACTTAAAATCTGGCGTAGTGAAGGGTGAACCCAAGAGATTTGAACAGGGAAGCCTCAAACACTCATATCACATAGACTTTTCATTGAAAGCAGTCGCTTAAACGCCCTTTTCTGAGCCTGGTGTAAACGTAGGTATTTCATTGCTAACCATCTTTTGATCCACTCACTTTAGCATTTGCCAGTAGTGGGTGGCGATGTTTACTCCTGCTGTCAGCCATGGGACACGTCACAGTTTGCACGCATCACCAACGTTTTTATCCCAAATAAAAAAAAACTGTATTGTTTTCTAGGACATACTGTAGATTCTGAAGTGCAGCAGTATTCATTAGAAATGTGTCGCTGAGTTGTAAGCAGAACTGTTTGTGTGGAATAAGCCCACCCTCACTTCCAATCATCCCTTTGTTTAAACACTGTCTACCTAGCTTATAGCCCCGTACAACCCCAACATAACATTACCAGCACAACAAAAATGGTGAGCAATTTCAGTCCAGCCGTACAGTTAGGAGCCAGATGCCAGCATAGACGAGGGAAACAAAGACGTTAATGGGTCTATTTGTCGGAAAATAGTTGCATTGGAATGGAGCAGAGCAGGGAGCTTGTGGCTTGCCATTTATTAAAACAAAGCAATAACATTAGATTTACATCCCCTTTTTGAAATGTGATTGGAGGAATGCACACTCATTAAAACATTTTTAACATGATGCAAATTGCTTCTCACTGTTTTCCCGACATCTAGATGTCATAAAGACTTATTAGCATACTTTCTTAGTCGTCTTCTTGTCACTAAACACCCTATAGCATGCCAGACCAAAAAGGCAAGTATAAAGTTAATACAGAAGTTAAAAATTGGTCAGCAAAATACAAAGCTTCAATCAGTGAACTATCCCAACAAGGAGGGTAAAGCGCAGGACTTCCATAATTTTTGCCCTGTAGTTGCTTTAAGTCCTGACCAATGAGTGAAGAGATTTTTTTGTCATGTGGTTTGTTTATAAGCTTTGGTTCGAATCAGGAAAAGCCGCCTGACAGCAGTCTGGATACAGACCAAACGCAAGGATCAGGACTCGATCCGGAACAAGTTAAGTGGACCCAGCGGACCAAATTATTCTTCCAGTGTGAATACACCCTTAGGTCAAATGAATTCTGGAAAAGAGCAAATGATGTGCTGGATTTTAATTCAGAGACTAAAGAGCTACAGAGTTCATCAGAAAAACCTTCTAGTCTTGAGCTTTTAACGAGTAAAAATTCCTATATTATGCTGTATTCCATTAATGTGTTCCAGTCTATTTTTCTTGTCTTGTCTTTGTCTTGGTTTCTTTTTGTAGCCCTAAGTTTAAATTGGTACAGCATTGATTAGCTCTGATTATCCTACTTCTTTACAAATCCCAGACAGATTTCAGTCGGAATGAAGCTTTTATGTTAAAAAGCAAGAAAGCCGTTCTCTTTAGCTCAGTTTATCTGCGTTGGCACCCCACCGGCACAGTAATGACTTTCGTCTTTGCTCTCCACACAAGAAAAGACATTTACCTTGGAGCTGAACTTTGTTTTCTGGACTGTGAACCAAAACAGAGCTGACTGTGTCCAGATTGTCATAGTTGCTGCACCCAAGAGGCCCAGTTCTCATCTCGGTCACCTGAAAGCACATTGAAAGAAGACATTTCTTTAACTCATTTACTTTAATTGCATGCTAGTAAAAAGTTGTGTGCAAAATTATATGAAAAGCTACAAATTGATATTGACATAGCAACTGTTTCCTTCTCTGGCAAGATCACATTTTCAGTGTCGTGAAAAAACTTCATAGCACAAACTTTTCGCTGATTATGTTGCCCGGATAAATGTATTCCTAAACATAAATTATTCCTCATTGGAATTCATGAACACAGTTTTTTACTAGCATAGATTTTTGCTCGGAATCCTTCTGAGGTTTTTGTGAATCCTGAGTAGCCCATATGCGATGTTAATGAATGTCCATGTGTTGCAGGTGCTGCTTTACATCCCTCATAAAATGTGGCGTTCATCTGGCTCTCCGGCTCTCATTCCAACCGATCATCAATCTGACTGAACTCTGCAGCCGCTGCAAAGTGGCAAATGAATAGAAGTCCCTCAGGCAGGAAATTAATGGATTGATATCTTTAATCCATAAAACTGATACATAACCAGGCTAACACATTCTCATTTTGGATGGGCGCACTTGTCTTCATCAGTGGCCACTCACTTTAGCATCCACGTTTCCCCCCTCAGGCTGATTAATGCACACACTCTAATACCCACTACAGATGATAAAATGGATGATTGGTGTTTTTATTACAGGACGCACAACTGCTGCTCTAGTCTGCCTCTCCACTCTCCTATTTAAAGCTTGCTACAAAGAAAGCGATTTGCAAGAAGTGATGCTGAGCGTGTTCTTCTGCCCCTAAAAACAGTCAGTTTATTGTTAGCTTGACAGTACAAACCTTTGAAACTAAAAACAGGGAACTTATTCTGAAATATAACATGACTAGAGAAATTTACTTGTATGTAGAACTTTTTATAAGTTCAACCACATAAAAGAAAAAGTAATTAGTCATACTTGCTTATAGTAAATGGTGTAAACTATAGCACTTCTCCAAATTCCTCAAAGGCCCAAGGCACTTTAATAGTGCTGTGATGATTTTATTTTAGCAACGATTTGATTCATATCCTAATTTGTGGTTGTGGATACGATTCATAGTCAATATTGGTTCATTTTGAACAATCCGTTTAACTGCCCTCGAATCAATCCAGGATATCTTTGGTCAAAAATGTAACCAGTGTGACTCAGAGATAAATAACAATAGTTACTGGACAGTGCAGGTGAAGTTTTCAGAGCCCTTGTATTTATTGCAAGATAATATGGTACTTGTTGTTTTTATGTTATAGTAATATAAACTCATCGGGCTTCAATCCCAATGGTATTTTCCAATATTTATATGAGAGATTTATTGCATTTTGAAATAAACGTTGAAGGTCAATTAGTTTGTAGTATTATTAATCGATTCTTAATCATGAATTCATAAGTTGACCACACCCTTGCATTTTACAGTCACAGTCCCATTCACCCACGCATGCACACACTTTGTTGCCTAATACTGGCGCCAACCTAAAACCACATATAGCAATATGGGGTTAAGTGTCTTCAACATAGGGGCGGGCAAGGCAGTAATTAAACCTTCCGACTCTTCCTTATCTTCTGATAAGAGGTTGACCACTTTACCTCTGCACCACGGCTCCCCTTTTGCTAATATGCTATTGCTAATGTGGAATTGGGACAACAGTTTGTGCAGTGCCCTCTCTGTACACACTTTCTCTAGCCCTCTAAAGACACACTAATGATGATTATTGAGGTAGAGTATGGTTTCTACATTGAGATCCACACTAGTGCCTGCCTCATGCGACCCATTTCGGCATGCTTTATAGCCAGGGTTATGGCTCTGAGATTGTCCCCATCTTGGCCAGATATGAGCTCAGAGAATCCTTTTTGGAAATGACAAGCTCAGGCATGATGAACGTTTGGACATGTCCAGGAGCCTACTGTTATATATCAATGAAAATACAATGCCCACTTTTCCGAGAAATTTGGATAGGATAATAATGAGGTGCTTAAAAATCTGAACTAAAAAGACTTATCCAAATTTAAAGTTTACAATGTCATTCTGATGGTAAGAACAGGATAGATGTGAGCAGAAATACTGATTTTCCACAACACACCAGAAGGTGTTGAGGCAGCAAAATACTTAAAACTTCTACAAGTTCAAACAGATATCTGCCCATAAAATCTAAGAGGGAAATCTAGATTTTATGACTCAATAGATTTCAAGGTGATCATTCTTATGCTGGCTTCAAACCTCCCCATAGTTCAACTGGACCACACTGTCTGCATGAAGCAGAGATGTAATCCTGTGCTCATTGAGCTGGAAACAACTCACCATCTAATTGGTCTCTTGACTTCTGTCCATAAAAAGTTATGAACAGGAAGCGTCATAGGACCTTTGCACAGGCCACCATCCCCCACACTGTAAGTCTCGCATAATTCTGACAAAACCCATCCAAAAAGTCAGCCATTTTTTAGTTAATTTTTATTTTTTCATGGCTTTACACAATAAGAATGCGATTCCTACATACCATTGGCATCTTAATGGAGGTGAGGCACAGCATCTTTAAAGTGTTAAAATTGGTCCATTAATATCATTTTAATATGATCAAAGTTTGACAACACCGTGTGGCAGTTACAGTTAAACTTACTGAATAAACACACTTCTCTATTCATATAGTTTAGTCCTCCTGGTGACGTTTTCTAAATCTTTAGTCACATCTATTCATATCGGAAAATTTCACAGCGTTTCAGGATGACGATACACTGTGAGTTTTTGTGTTGTCTGGGACCGTAGAAGGTTACAGAGAGTTGCGGCTACTGTTCAAAGGAGGTGGAGGTGAGTCTTGCAGTTCCCTTGAGGCTCATGTGGCCACCTCAAAAGACTTCATGAAAATGGATCGTATCATTGTCATGCGTAATTCAATTCAATTCAATTTTATTTGTATAGCCCAAACTCACAACAACAGTCATCTCGATGGGCTTCGTTTCGGAAATAGAAAAAGTGGAACATAAAGTCAAAAGGATCATGAATACATAGAATTAAATAGGAAAATACTAAAATGAACTAACAAACTGACTAAGCTAAACTGGCATCCCTGCCCTTAGACCCCCCGTCGCAGGGCAAGTGTATCGTGAAATATTCATAAGGACAATGTAAGTTGCACGCACTTATCATGTACAGGTGATGCTGTGGTACGTTGGCCTTTATGCAGCACTCTTGTTGTTAGTAAGGTGCATCTACTGGCCCCATTTCTGATGGCGTGCAAATGCTGCATACACGGGGTGTGCAAGTGATACTTAAGTGCCCATGAGATGCCTGTAGAATGTCCACACAAACTACACTCTAACTGCCTAAATTTTAACAGTCACAAAGAGCACACAACAGGCTCCTTGTGGAGTGGACAGGTTTTGGGAGGGGGTTGAAAGTATAATAAATCCATGACGTGCCTGCGTCCCACCTACTTCACGCTTACTTACCTTTGCATATTGTAAATGCTTTAGCTACATCCTGCCGCCTGCAGCATGAAAAATATGAACACTTTAGCTCTACGGTCTATGACTTTGGTGTTTCCTGCATGCCGGGTGCAGGTTTACCCATTTTAGCCCGTATCCTGTAAGGTCAGTTGTGACTAAGGCTCAAGATAAGTAAAGTGTTAAAGTTACTTCATTAATATGATTGACATTTTTTCAGATCAAAGTTTAACAATGTAGTGTGGCAATTTTGGAACTTAAACATGAACATATGTTTCTATTCGTAGAGATTCTGCCCCCTGACAGCATTTGCTTAGAGGACAACGTTAGAAGTGAATCAGCCTCTAAAACCAGAAGTCGAATGCATACCAGCTGGTTCCCTTTCATCATTGACAGACCCTTTGATCTCATTATTTTGGAGGATTAGTCATTTTTGCAGCTCATTCTTGCCAAATCATTGTAGTCAAAGTCATATGTGAGGGGGCGCACACTGACCAAAGAGTGATTCTCAATTGCAGGATGAGAGTTGGATTTGATGGACTTCTGCATCTATATCACAGATTTAATACATTTTTAACGTTCACAAAAAATCGTATTCATCTCCTTAAAAACTTGACTGTCCTCTGCTGTTGAGCTTACTATAAATTATGAAACCTCCCTGGCAAAAAATACAAGTATTCTCCTGCATCTGTGTGAGTGTAGGACGTCATGTCTTCCATGAACTAGCCTTTGGAGTCAAAAATTCTTTATGCCGATGGAAGACCCACAGAGTCTAGACCCCAATCTCATGGAGAGTCTTGAAGACATGCTGGGCTCTGAATGATGAAAAATTTGTTGCAACATTGTAAAAGCATCATAAATGATGACACTCTGAATGTATGCTAAATAAAACACAAGTTGATCTAAAAATGTGCATGTGGTTTGTGAAGAAGACCTGCAAGAGAAAAAGTCTTTTGTGCTACAAGCGTGTTTATAAATAAGAAGAATCACTAGAAAGTGGATTGGTGTAACTGGGTCACTGGGCTTTCCCCTTCATTATAAATGCACCCGGTCATGATAGCTCTGTCCTACATTCTGTGAGAAAAATACTCTATCATGAAGGGGTGTGTTGGAGGACGCAAAGGAACAGAAGGCAGGATGATGGAGATCCAAATAATTAAATAAATAACTAAACATGACTCAAAAAAAAACCTTGTTCTTTCACCAAAAAACTAAAAAGTCACAAGATAGAAGATCTGATACTGAAAAACCATAAACTTACAAAAACACTGAGGGGAAGTAACTCAAACTCAAAATCTGACACTAACAGAAAACGGGTGGGTCTGCTATCAAGAGAAAAAAAAAGCGCTACATTAAATTATTTGACCCTTTAAAGACCCAACTCCCATGAACATAGTGTTACTAGTGTTCTTAACATATTGTGGCACTTTTCTGATGGAGGACATATATTCACAAAATAAAGCTCAAAATTGCATTTCTGAGTATTTCTTTATTCAAATCATTCTGAATCAGCAGCAGACAAAAAAAGCAGTTTTAAAGAGAGCATATTTGTGAGAAAATACCCTGGGCACCGTGTGCAGACCACTAGCCTTATGCTACAAACCTCACCAAAAGGGAGGGGATGGGGGGGGGGGGGGGGTTGCTCCGCACCAACCCCACAACTCAGAGGTGAATAGCATTATTATGGAGAATTATGCTCTACAACATCATATTCATAACCTGGGAAGTTGGGATTATATAATCCTTATCAAATGATCACAGGTTCAAGGATTTACACAGAGACCACCTAACCAACACTGTAAGGACAACTTTGCCTTTGAAACGTTAGCACTTTTATTTTTAAAGTAAAATCCAGATTGTTGGATATTTTAGGACTCTGTCAGTTCATCGTAATTCCAAATGATCATTTTTGGAAGAGACTCAATAAACACATAGACATCCAGCAGCCAGAACAGGAACGATTTTCAAGAAGAAAGCACGTAAAGGGATTTCAAATTCAGTGTCTTCAGGCAAGACCTGTGGGGTGCTTATGAAGCCGCAGCAAAGACTTTAGGAAATGAAGACACTTAACAACCCCACTAATCTTTGCCTAGGTTTATAGGATTAGAAACTTTTTTTTTTTTAGCTTTTTTTACTTCGGCAAGTTAAGACTTTGCATATTATTGTGTTGGAAGCCCCAGGAAACTCTTATTTTTTATTAATATGTTAATATTATTATTAGATTAGGACTAAACTTGTTGCTATAAAATGTTACTTTTTTCTTTTATCAAAGACATTATAATACAGTAATATTACGAAAATTGCATGTTTAAAATGCAAATTATGTATGTCTGTCAGAATAATGAGGTAATGCAACAAAAACAAGACATCTATGTGGAAGTCGTTTGTCTTTAAGTGAGCCATTGCAACAGCCATTCTAGTGAAGATTTACTGCTGTGCTTCATCTCATTGTCCTGTTGCAGAAAAAGAAAAAATTATAGCCCAGCAAACACCGTCAGACAGATGGCTTCACATCTGCCTCTACAGCCCTCCAGCACACAAATTAGAACATTCTCTGATTCTGCTGCTCCTTGACAGCTATTATGAAGTGTTTGTGTTGTGCATCACACTCCCACTTTCGTGTCCACTATATTTTTGTTAAAACTGACTGACATATTTTTAGTCATGCTAAAAGTGGTGCAATGAAACTGGGTAGTGTGTCTCCGCCCCCCTGATATTGCATCTCCTTATACTTAAAAAAAAAAACAGGACAGGAGTCCTCAGGTTAGAGTCTGACATCTATGGATTTGAGCAAAAATGTCCAGTTTTCACTCAACGAACCCAAAAAAGAGTCTTAGAAACTTTCCGCCTGTCTCAATTTAACCATGAAATAATCCTGTCAATGCATAATAAACCGTCCTAAATCAGTCAAGGAATGCATGAGTTGTAGCAAATGTGATAAAATATGACTCTTTTTAACAACATGAAAGAAGTGTGTTGACGCTGAAGTGTCTAAGTCTTGATGGGAGCTTTATCGGATTAAGATCAGAACTTTGGAAAGCATCAAGGTTGAATTTTGGCATGGGCAAGCCCACAATTATTATTATTTGTATTCGTGATCCTTTTGAGTTCATGTTTTACTTTGAAGCCCATCGAGACGACTGTTGTTGTGATTTTGGGCTATACAAATAAAAAATTGAATTGAACAATTAACCAAAGAAACCCACACACACACAAAATGAGCAAAAAAAATACTGAAATAAAAAAAATGAAAAGAAAAACGTAAGGATGGACAGACAGAAAGGCATAAAGAGAAAAAAAATGATTAATGCACCCTCAGCAGGGCACAAACCACTGCCCTGCTTGTGCAGGTCCCAAGCCCAGTAAAGGGTCAGGAAGAGCTTTCAACATTAATCGTTACAGACATATTAACAAAATCAAAGGAGAACATGAATAGATGAGCTGTACTGATGATTGCATGGTTTTCCAAGCATTTTAGGGGCTCATGAGAATATACGACACCCCAAACCCTAGCACACCCAGACTTGCCTACCTTCTACCTGCTCTCTTTAGTGGGGCTGGCTAAAACCGGGCCTGGTATGCATGCAAACATAGTTTTTCCAGATTTCATATAGTCTGATAAAAAAGTTTTACATTTTGTGTCAAAGTGTCTAAGGTTGCTTTTACACTAGAATAGTCCCCCATGTTTAATTCAAACAGACAAGAAGTGCCAACGATTTAACACCTTCATTAGGACACATTTGCTTTCTGACTTGTTGCATGTCACCAAGCTGCCTGAACTGCTTCATGTGACCCATTTAACTTACCTGGCACAGGTGTGCTCATCTTAAGAGTTTTTTAGACTGTGGCAAGTAGGTCGGTGGGAAAGAGGAGTGTAAGGTGACCATAGGTGCAAGTGTGAGGGAAGTTGTATTGTTTGGCATTTGTACTCTTTTTTTATTTTATTTTATTTTTTCAAACAAAAAAATGAAAATATACAACAGTCTAAAATAGACACATATAACAAAACAGTGTGCTTGCAGAGGAGGGGATAGAAGAAAAATCTTGTATGATCCCACCCCTTTTTATAACACCTTATGTTGTACATATTTCTGTTAACTCTGTTCTGTTATTTCTGAATCTGCGGGAATATGGCATATTCAAACGATTTCAAAAAATAGCTGAGACTTTATTTATGTCGAACCATTGTTTTTGTTTCCCAAACTCTGTATTTACTCTGTATTTACTATTACTATTACTATTTACTACAACTTCCCTGAAATTCTCCCCTGTGCATACTATACTTGTGCCTTTGGCATATAAAAAGTATTTGAGTGTATTTGACAACATGTACATGTCATTTAGATATAGAATGAAGAGTTTGGGACCTAATATTGGCCCTTGTGGTACTCCACAGCTTAAATTTAGCAGGGAAGATTTCCAGTTTTCCAGTTATGTTTCTCTAAATTCTAACGTAAATGTTTAACCAATGTAATGCCAGTCCTCGTATTCCATATCCTTCCAGTTTTTTTACTAAAATGTTATGATCAATAGTGTCAAAAGCCTTTTCAGATCAATAAACACTCCTACTATGAATTCTTTGTCTGTGCCATTTATAATTTCTTCAGTTAGTTGCGTAATCATCATCGTGTTGATCTTTTCTTTTTTCTGAAACAATGTTGATCGTCGGACATTAGTTTAAGTTTCTCAGCCTTGTAAGAAATACTTTATCAAGTATTTTTGAAAGTTGGCAGAGTAAAGACACTGGTCTGTAATTTATTAGTTGAAGTTTGTCCTCTGATTTATGTAATGGAATTACTTTAGCTATTTTAATTTTTTGTGGAAATGTTCCTGTTTGAAAGGATACATTGCAAAGTTAGGTAACCGGGTCAACAATGGAATGACCTTTTTTTTTTATCACCATCATATCAATCTGTAGATGTTTTGTTTTTGAATTGTTTGACAATTTTCACACATGTCAATTTGAAAATGAAAAAGCATTTCTGGTTTTCACTTTTATTTTTAAATATGCTCCAGACCCCCCCCCCCCCCCCCGTTGATTTTGAATTGACTATTTTTTCAGGACAACTGCTGGGTTACAATAATAATGTGGACTCCTAAATGGCTCTTTGCTGGTGTTTACATCCGTTCACATGTCTAGACACTTTTTTCTTCAAGGGACATTTTGTGTGAGGATTGTACTCCTGGATTTGTTCTTGTCAGATAGATTAGAAAGATAGAACTGAAATTCATCCTATGGCAGGGAAATTGATTTGTGAACTTAGCTCCAAAAAAGATGATAATAAAGAACATTAGATAATAAATAGCACAAAAGATATACAATAAATGGAGAAATGAAGTGTCCAGTGTCTATGAGGCATTGTAGATGCTAATAGATTTTTGAAAGCACTCCTTCCTGCAGTGGTGTGTTAAAAGTCTTTGAATGAAGGAGCTGCTCATCACGCAGAGGATGATGAAAATTGTCTATGATGGATTTCAGTTTCCATTGCAATCTGGATCTCTGCACCAGTTATGTTTATTGGTTTTGATCGTGTTCTGTTTTGAGTTATCTCCCTGCCAGTCACACCAGGTTAAAGATCATCCACCAAGCCTGGTCTTCTGCATTTTGGGCAGTGATGAGAAGATGAAGCTTCATGAAGCACTGAAGCCTTTCATCCAACTGATTCACTGCAGTCCAATGCTTCTTGAAGTTTTATTTTCTCTAGTATGACATCTACTGGATGCAAATGTGCAAACTTTTTGGAATTCTAACCCAATTACAAGCTTCTACAAAGAGGGGCAGTCTAAACATGTAATATAACCATGTGACTTCTGGATCGAGATGCATAGAACTAAAAAAACACTCCCTTGTGTTGTCTGCTGTAAGATAACTAACAAACCTCAGGGCAGAAGAGAGACCCAGTTGCCGTCAGGCATTGAGTATGCATTCATACCTCTGCTGTGTTTTCATACTTTCACATACCCGCACGGCGGTGGATGCAATCTGAAGGTGGTGCAGCCTGCGCAGGGTGCCCTCTCTGTCAGCAAAATACGAAGCTGCCAGCTGATGAAGAGCTTCCAGAGACACGGCGCCGGTGGCATTGGTGATCTTGTTGCTGCCTTCATCCCCTGTGGTAGATGACTCCAGGCTGAGCTTCCGTTTGTCCACAAATATTGTCAAAGACTCTTCCCCTGGTGACAGTCAAGCAGAGAGAGTTCATTAGCTCTGATGGAGCAGAGCTAATCGACTTTCATTAGCATCTTTTCAGAGAGAAATGTGCAGCACTGATTAGGTGCTGTGAAGAAACTGATGGTTTGGATGATTGGAGGAAAAAGGCACAAACAAGGTCTCCACATCCATTAAAGTCCTCATGAATAAAGAAAGGTTATTGGAGATCGCTAATTAATTTGCTTTAATTACTTTAATTGTTTTAATTATAATGGCCAGAAGCTTAAAAAAACAAAAAAAAAAGCAGGACTCTGATCGGTTGCTTCTTCCCAAAACAGAAAGTTTCCAATGACTAGAATTTTCAGACAATTTGTCCCTCTTTATTTATTTTTTCACTTTTTTGAATATGTTTAAAGCTTATCCAAGAGTGAAAATGTCTCCCTCTTTGTGATGCGATGCGGTGGTAACAGCACATTTGTTCCCAGCTCTGAAAAAGCTTTGAAGCTTGAGCTCTTTCTCTAAAGTAACCCAGGTTCCACTCAGGGGAAGCGGAAGCAGTTTGCAGAAGTTGCTCTTTAGCAAACTTTCATCTTAAATCCTGAGCAAACTTTAACATCATGTCGTTGCCTTCTGTCCAAATAGTTCAAGCTGCCTCCTCTCAGGTGGCACCATCAAAGGAGGCCATCTCTAAAAGGATTATCTGAGTATACTTGGAATCCCTGCAGAATATTCCATATTGGAACAAAAAGAATGTTTAAGAACAGGTTAATGGGACGTGAACGTCATCTATTCTCTGCTGAATCTACTGACTTCCAAGAGCACTGCTGTAATTACAAAGACCCTGAAGCTGCAGCTTCACTGGATTGGTTTTCATGGTGTAGAAGGTGAATGCAATGCTCACACCAACAACTCCAAGCCCAAAAAATCGGGTGGTGAGCTGTGGAGCAGCAGAGTGGTGTGCAGTTCACTTTAAAATAAATGCAAATGGTCTTTCAATGGATCGAACAGATTGAACAACAGATTGCTGTGCGTAACAAGTAGTACATTACTCATTAGGTATGATTGTCCAAAAATAGTGGGACAAGCCAGTTTCTTTTTTGTGCTTTTCTTCAACTCTGGACAGATTTTTTGATGCAGTATTGTTCCAAAGTGAGCAGATGCTATAGTTGTGACATTTTGCTGATTGTTTGGTCAAACTTTGGTTCATCCCTGAGAACGCAGTGTGTGAAGAAGACAAAACCAAATGAAGATGCGGACATTATTTGGGATTGCTTTTCCACTTAAATCAAGTTTGATGCTACATTCACACGGGGCTCGGAAACGTATGTCTGAGTGGCCACCTCCAATGAAAAGTCTATGTACACAGGCGTCTATGCGCGTTTCAGGCTTTCGTATTCAAAACCATTAAATTCACGAGTTGCTTCACAGCTTTTTAAGTCAGTTTTCAAGTTTTACTTACAAAACATGAGACCACTGAATGCGCACCAAAAGTTAAACCAGTTGAACTTTGACCAATCAGGGACTTGGTTTTAGTAGTGCTGTATGTTTAGCATCCTTTTCAATTCACGGAATTACCAACTGTTTAAAAATTGGTCTTGAAGGATAAATGAATAATAGTGGTTCATTATAGGACACAGGTCATATAGAACAGAGGTGTCAAAGAAAAACTGTGAGTGAATGCGCTAATATCAGGTAGAGACATATCTGTGTGATACCATATGCTAAAAGCATGTTCAAAAACCCACGTTCAGCGCGTTCCTGAATGTGCCACACATGCCACTCTAAACTTGGTGGCACAGCCTTTCAAGAGCCAGCTCTTAACATAATTCTTTCTGTGCTTCAATCTATATGTGCCCTAAGTATGGTTTGTTTAGTATCTCTTCATTTTTAGGCACAAACCCTTCACCTGCTTACAGAATTGTAACACACAACTGTATTCTTTACAACAGCACGGTTGTACTGTCACTGCTGTGAGTGCAAAACATGTCACAGTTATGGCATGAAGTATGCAATAGTACAGTATCACACATAACTTGTGGCATAATAGTCTTTTATTAAATTCAAATTAATTTTATTTCTAAAGCACCTTTCATGTAAAGAGTCTTTTATAAAAGTAAATCAGAGAGCATTTATTTAGGAAACAGATACAAACATAATATCAAAAGGTCTGGAGCTAAGGTCAACCATTTGCCTGGTTTTAATAGACCACAAATATGAATATATAGTCACATGCAGGTAGCCTGCAAGTTCCTGGGTTCTACGGACCCATGGAGGGTTGAAGAGAGGAGCAGACCGCTCGAGGCAAATCTTGAAGACCCTCTTTGATGAAAATCGCGGTTTGATGTTTTTAACATGTTCTTGTGCCCTTTTTCTTTAGATGGAGGACGTATCTATAGAAAATTAGGTTCAGAACTGCCTGTCTGAGTATATTGTTATTCAAATCAGTGGTTTGTCCATTTTTTTCAGACACTCCACATCTAGCCATAAAGGCAGTGGTGATTGAACCATTGGATGTTGTGTTTTTGTGCCCCGTCTCAGACTCCCCGCTGACAGACAGAGGATACACTACCATTTACTGTACCAACGGACATTGTAACTGTGCCCATGCCAATCATGCAGGAGACTTTGATTATATTCTGGGACGATGAGCAATCCAAGGTTTGACACAGATGTTTTTGCTGCAAATTGGCCCCAAGAAACCAGGTTAGCCTAAAACCCTGATTCTAATCCTGTTACTTGAGTGCATGTAAATACTCCCATTAAAGCTTTCTTCCTGTTAAAAAACGCCCTTGGCTTGCTTCTCATTTGCTTTGCAGTTCCATTAGGTAATTTAGGAGACGCTTTTACCCCAAGCACGACTTACAAAGATTGTCACACTTGCAGATACTGATACACTGATGAAGACAGCGGGGTCAATTTGGGATTAAGGGTCTTGTCGAAAGACACATCAACTAAAAGCTGCAAATCACACTTAGCAATCTGAAACCTTGCCTTAAAGCCACCACCAACCCTATTTTCAGTTCACGTCATAGGATATGTTCCCAATGGTGATGTTTTTGGAAATTTGACCTAAAAAATCCCCCTTTTTTAAACATTTTTGTGCTATCTTAGTGGAAGCCTAACCACAGCTACAATGTACAATCTAACTTGTGACCTTACCTGAAATCTTTGTAAGTATTAAACATTCAGATGTTGCAGACCAGATAAAAGTACAAAAACAACTCAAATTGGGCAAAGGTATCCCTTCAAAGCGTGTTAAACGTGACCTCCATAAAACCAAACTGCTTAATGACTCCCAGGCATCAGGATTTTCAGCATGTAAATATTTTCAAAACTGCAAAATTCTGTCATGTTAAAAAAAACTTTGTTTCCCATGTTTATTATGCTCTTTAAAGCGTACATCATGTAGGAGAGGCAAACCTTTCCTCGTTAATCTCAGAACTGCAACTTTCTGATGTTTAGAAACCTTTTAATGACCTGCTAGAAAAAACAAAAGCAAAAAACTGGATTTATTTATGCACAGAAGTTTCTCTCATGCGAGTGACGCATAGTAAGTTTGATTCACTTTTGTTGTTTGAGTGTTTTTGAGTCATGCCAATTTCTGTTTCTTTAAAGTTCCACTCTTGAGTTGTTATCAAAGCGTTCCCAGTTGCCTTTGAATTGTCGTTTTCTAGGACATAGTTTCTGCAGAGTGGCAGTAACTCATTAGAAATTCATCTCTGAACTGTGGGCGGGACCAACGGCACAGACCAAATCTGTCCCCTTTTACCCTTACTGTTACTGAAAGCTCTCTGTTTAAACACTCTCCTGCTAACTTACAGCCCCTTACACCCCAACCTTACATTACTGGTGCAACAAAAATGGTGAGCATTACTGGAGCTAATCTAGCTGTACAGTTTTGAGCCAGATACCAGTTAGGACGAGGAAAACAAAGACATACATGGATCTATTTGTCTACAAGTGGATGCATCAGAACGGAGAGCTGGGAGCTCTCGGCCAGCCCAGTGTTTTTCCTGCTTCATGATCTTTTTCAAATGGTATTTTTTGTCTGCTTCTGATTAACAATTTGAATAAAATTCAGAAATGCAATTGTAGGCTTATTATTCTCTCAATATAACCTATGTCCTCCATTAGAAAAAGGCCACAAGAACATGTGAAAAAACATCCAAAACGCAGTTTCTTAATAAGAATGGGTTTTTAAAGTTGTTTCTTTTTTACTTAGTTTTTGAAAACAATAGGCTCCGTGCACGAAAGTAAGGAGTTCTACTTCTGCCGCCTTGAGTGTGAGGCCGACCATTTCCGGTTTGCGACTTTTATAGCAGCGACACGGCAGATTTTGATTGCGAAAGATGGCATATTTCACCCGTTTTCTACAAGGTCTCCCGAAAATCGACGTGAACGACATCTACAGGATTGTCGACCAGTGCGTGGTTACATGGGCAAAATATCATGTCGAAAATACCGAAAAGGAAATGAGTCCCGTTGTAAACAAACCTTTGCTGTCACATATTTATGCAGCAGCCCGGTAATATACGAGGCAATCTTCCAAACGTGCTTTTATTAATTTTATGAATATTATGAAGTGCCTGTTCGCTCATCGTTTTATATTTAATCCTTGTGGTCAGTGCTTTTTTTTTGTGGAAGAGAAACAGAACTGAAGAACAACCCAGTGTTAGGAGAGGCTAACAACACGGGCTAACAACATTAGCCTTTTGATGGAGACAAAATCCAGGACAAACCATGTGGGAAACGCTGCAAACTACATCCTGGCTGCACGTAAATGTCTGGGAATAACATCAGCCTTTATTTGTCGGGGCACAACTAGAAACACAATTCCATGTGTCGTGATTTTTTTGAACGGTTTCTAAGGACAGCAGCATTTCTGCTCTGAAAAGCTCACACACACTGTGTGCTCTGCTGTGTGTGTCTGTCCTCGCGAGTCCGGCAGCCGCTAACCCAGAGCGGCGGTTCGGCTCGCAGTCCGAATTCTCACACATAACAAAACAACAAAACGCACACGTAACAAAGCACCCTCCCCTCAAACACATTAATAAATCCGGCTGCTCTGAGTCAGAGAGGTTCACTCGGTCCACTGGCTCCGGAGCCCGAACGCAGAGCTCGGATGCCGGGTCCAGACCTCAGTGGACACGCATCCCCCCGCATCTCCCTCGTGAGGGGTGAAAGAGAGGGGAGAGCCAGCGGGGCGAGAGCGGAGAGGTGCTTTACGCGGGGCGTCGGCAGAGCCGCTGGTTGGTCCCCTATGAGCTCACAAGCTTTCTCTCAGCGAAACACCGTCTATGCGTGACGTAACCCAGAGCAGTAGTGACACACGATCGGAATGAACCGTTTACATGAACAACGATCGGTATACCCAGCTATCTCGATCGGAAAGAAATTTTGATCCGAACGAGTCTGACCGGGGCAAAGTACTCCGAACGGCGTGTTTACATGACGCATTTTCTTTCCGATTGCTGCAATTACGAAACACGACTCGTCTTGCTTGGGGTGAAGTCCTCCCGCCGTGTTCACCATCCATTCGGCCCTCACCGACACATATACTGGAAAGCTATGAAAGCTTATATTAGTACTGCTGTACTTTGACGAATTCGCACACGGGTACACAACAATGTTGTGATGTCTTTGTCACGCGTTGAAACAACAAACGCCTCTCTTTTACCCGAAATCCGCTCCTATTTACTCAAAACTAGCAACTCAACAAAACTCCCCACAACAATAACACGACCAACAGGAAGTTGCCGGCCTCACACTCGAAACATGGAAGTTAACCGGAAGTTCTGTCGTGCACGTAGGCTATTATCTGTCTTTGTCCTGCTCAGAGTTCTATTATTTGCTCTGTTCAGCTCTGCACATATTTTTCCTGTTGATTGTTCTCACCTGGCTTCAGTTAAATTTTTACACCTGCTGCTTCTTTTCACACCTCTTCAGTCACTATAACTACCTAATGTCAGCTGTTTCTCTCCAAACTGCCTGCATGGTCTTGCTCATCTTTATGGTCTTTTCTGTCCCTCATCTTTTTACTTTATTTTTACTTTCAAGATTTGTTTTTTTTTGTTTTGATTTTTTTTTGTTTTTAATATTGCGTTTGTTTGGCTGCATTTAATCTTAGTTTTTTTCCTAAAAAAACTGAAAAGTTCAACCAGTCATGTCCTGATTCATTCATTTTCTGTACCGCTTTGTCCCTTTCGGGGGTCACGGGGCTGCCACTTGGGCGTAGGCAGGGGATGCCCTGGACAGGTCGCTAATCTGTCGCAGGGTAGAAAGTCCACAATCACACACCCATGCACTCTCGGACACCTGGACAATTTAGAGTTGCCAATTAACCTATGAAGCATATTTTTGGACAGTGGGAGGAAGCCAGAGATCCCGGAGAGAACCCACGCATACACGGGGAGAACATGCAAACTCCACACAGAAAGGTCTATGATGTAATTTTCATGTCATCCCCCAGCCGGGACTTGAACCAGGGGCCTTCTTGCTGTGAGGCAAGAGCGCTAACCACTGCGCCACCGTGCAGCTGTGTATCATGTCCTGATATTTAACTTTTTTGTGCTATCTCCTTTTCTTATATAACTACAGGTTTGACAGATGTCCTGTGTTTCTTATTTAGTCATTTCAAAATAACTTCACAAGAAAAGTACTGAAAAATCCATTTGTGAATCCTTAAAGTGAAAAGCAGCAAAACAAAAATGATAAAATGAAAATAATGTCTCTTTTCACTGCCTCTTTTACATGTTTTGCTGTACACATGATGTTTTTTGGAGTTGCATGAATCTGATTCAGAAAAAAGAGAAAAAATGTGTTACTTGAATGGCAACAGAAGGTAAAACAGCAGCTGGAAGAAAGCAGGACAAAATCACATTAGAAGCCACGCGGATCTGGCCTGCTTTGAAGCTTTTTACCTCCCAGAGTGGCAGAGAGCAGGAGGTGGGTTCCATATTTCTTGATTAGACTCTCTGTAATCATCTGGAGGGTTGGCCTTCGCCCCAGCTGCCGAATGGTGTGCATGAAGTCGGGGTCAAGTGGCAAGGCCAAACCTTCGCTGCCTCCTGAAGAGACTCGCTTTTCCACAGCCAGGCTGTTCACCTTCCATCGACCGAACTCCCTAGAAGGACAACAATAGCAGACATTTGTTCACCTGTCTTACATGAATTTCTCTGACCAAGCAGCACTCCTGTTTTTGCCTTTTGGAATGTTTAAGGCGGAGTTTGGGTCCAGCACCAGCACAGCCAAAGGGAGTGTAGTTTGTCCTGTCTTCCTCTGCAAATTTACCATATACAGCATTTAAACTACAAGGTGAAAATCAATATGCTTTTCGCTTCAGTTCACCAAAGCAACAATTAAGAAATAGCCAACCCGACTACAATTACAAACAGGAGAACAAAACAAAATCTAAAGACTTTAATCACCTGAAATGGTCAAAATTTAGTCCTAAATTTTGTAACTCCACTCAAACAAGCAGATGCAGGTACCAACAATGCATCTTCATTTCAGGATAATTTTCCCTCCAATGTGTTTGTAAATTATTCCTGTACAGTTGCTCATTTTTAGACTGTCATGCAAATTTTCCTAAGAGCTTTGCCTCTGCAAGAGCTTTTAACAGCATGAAAGTCTGGTTTCATGTCTGCGTATTTGTACACAACAGAATCATGCATTCACATAGCTTGTTCCAGAAATAGCAATCCATGCGTGCTGAGACTGTCTGAACATGTATGGACTTAATTTTATCCATGTGTTTTCCTTTAATTTTCCATTTGCATGTGGCAGACATTGTTTGCACCAAAACTAAATGGATGTAGCAGTTAAGGCAAGCGCAAGGAAGAAGTGGAGTGTTACAGACAAGAAAATTGAGAAGCTCAACGTGAAAGGCGAAAATGCTATTCTTTCGCTAATCTCAGGAAAGACATCAGCTGTCTGAAAAAGTCCTATAGAGTAAAAAAAAAATACATGCTTCTAAAAAGCCAACACCAGTGCAAGAATGTGTGTGTGCATTGGTGAATGGAACTGTGACTGTAAAGCGCTTTGGGCCTTCGACAGAAGGTAGAAAAGCGCTATATAAGTATACGCCATTTACCATTTACCAAAAAAGAGAAAGCAAAAAGTTCTAAGTAAGGACAGGAATCAGTGCGCTTGTTTTACATGCTTTCTGAGTTGACTCTTCCAGATTGAAAAAAATTATCAAGAAATAAAAAGGACAGCATTGTGTTGTGAAGGAAAAACATTGATGATCTTTAAATGTTTTTCTTCTCGAAATCTTACAATTCAAATCTCATAACAACCTCTGCTTTTCCCTGACTTACAGAAACCACCTTTAAATAAGATATGGTGAAAACAAATGTAGGTACAAGTTGAAAAACGACAGAATATTGGTTAAATTTCCATTTTATCATGTCAGACTTAAGCTGTTTAAGAATTGCAGAACATATGACTCAGTAGTTTGATAATGCATTTGTCCTTTGCCAGCACATATGCATGTAAATGTTTGTGCACAGGTCTTTTTGCATCATCCATGAATGTGGTGGGAGAATTTCAAAAATGTTGTGGAAAAAGTGGAAATCTGTAAAATATACAGGCAGATGTCTTGGCATGGGGAGAAAACACACCCAACCTGTTGTCTGGTGGATCAAAGTAGCAAATGGCAGACAGAGGTTTAAATTATTTCTATGACCACAAGTCCTCATTAGGAGAAGGAACTGGGCTGGGTTGAGCTGAGGCTTGCCGGACTGGTCTGGGGCAGGCTGGACTGGGCTGGACTAGGGGCTCAATGGTAATTTCAGAAGCTGAGAATCCAGAAGACTGAAGATAGCTCTGGCAGCTAATGGATGGAAACGGTGAAGCTTATAAACTGGAGTCCTGATGAATGAGAATGGGCAACAGCTGAGTCAGAGTGGGACTGGTAGAGCAAGATGGACCTGGAAATCATACTCTCCGCCCAGCTCCTGCAGAACTGGAGAGGAAAACCATACAGATCCCAACACAACCTAAAGGCAATATCCCACAGCCACAATGTACATTTTACGCATATTGCATGAAGGAAAATTGGTCATATGTGAATGCCAACGTAGAACATGAACAGTGAGTGATCATTGCGCTGTTTATATTCATTAGTGATTCGTGTTTCAATTATGTAATTTTAATATGATATGTGCGCCGTATACACGGTATAAAACCGTGGTACATGCGTAAAAAGTCTGTTATGCATACACGGAACGGTCGTAGAAAGACGTAAATTTACATATGCAACTCGCATAAATCATGCACAATTTAAATAATAATTGCATATAAACTTAATGTAAATGCAAAAAATGGCGTAATTTTCAACCAACCAAAAATCTTGAACAGCTCAAAACTGAATTCAGGTAAAGACCTGTCGCACATCAACAATGACGAATGCAACAGACTTAACAATTACATATATCATGCATGTATCATGAAAGACCAAAATGTCGTGTGGAAAATGCGCAAAATGTTTGTAGTGGCTGTGCTGGGCCATGACCTTAAGCTGTTAGGAATCTGTTAACCTAAGAGTCATTATCACTATTTTCCAATTGTAAAGTCTGTCAAATTCTATTTTACATCTAATAATACATTTTTGTCACTTTCCATGAGCTGACAGGTTTTGTGGGCGTTAAAATAGTGCTGACCAATAAAAGTAGCATATACTAATAAATGTGCAAACCATGCAAACACATTTATTAAATATCTGTTGTATTGGGATTCCAACTAAACCTTCTGGGATTATAGAACAGATTAGGTGGACAAACATGCAGATTTGTTTTTTTCAACTCTTCATCTATTGTGTGTTTTTGTTGATCTGATTTATTTTCTCCTCTTCTGAACACCATTGACTAACATTCTGAAATCTGTGGATTTTTTTGACAACCTTGATTCACAGCTGAACTCCACTTTTGGACAGATTCTTTTGGGGTGTCTTT
Organism: Oryzias sinensis; assembly: GCA_037389245.1. Classification (NCBI taxonomy): domain Eukaryota; kingdom Metazoa; phylum Chordata; class Actinopteri; order Beloniformes; family Adrianichthyidae; genus Oryzias; species Oryzias sinensis. The sequence continues at coordinate 17,743,004 of CM074494.1, forward strand.
TGCTTCACCCTGTGGCTGGAGAGGTCCTCCCTTTGCTTCATGTGCATGCTGATAGAATAGCTGGAGGCTAAACAGCCATCCGTCCGGCTGAGCGGACGCTCCTGCCCGTCCTTTCGTTACAGTGATGGCCTATAATGACACCATCCACACTGTCCCAGTACCCCAATTATTTCTCAGTCGCTCGTTTTTCTCACGGCAGTGATTTGATGGTCTCCCAGGAGGAGAAGGAAGGCTTACACAGCGACAGGCGGCGCACTGACAAATGTGCATTAACTGGGGTTATGCAGGCAGAGAGATGGCTTACAGTTCAGCAAGACATGTCTCTAAAGGGCATCGGATGACAAACAGTGGCAGCTGATGATCTGGGACATGAGCCTGGTTGAGGTGAAAGTCTCTTCTTTACAAGTCAAAAATAAAAATATCTTGGGAGTCAGAAAACTTGGTAAACATGATTTTTTTCTGTGCAGAGTAAAAATGGTTGTGGATGAAAATAATGTTTTGGAATAAGAAAAAAAAAACAGTTTGATTAGTAATGTAAACTGCTGCAGGTAATGCAAGCTGAGAGTTAATGCAGTCAAAGTAGAGTTTCTTTAAGTGGTATCAGTCTGTTTTTTACATGTTGCAAACAAGGTTGGGAGTTACTGGTATTGTAGACTAAATACGCTTGCATGGCTAACATGTAGCATGTTACAAACAAGTTCTAGAGTTACTGTCAATGCATTTAATTAAGTCTGACTGACAGATGGACTTGTTTCTGACTCCATTATTTTGCCTAATACACCTTATCGATGGCATAAGTTTAAAAATAGACTATTCAATGACGATATACTTTCTAAGGCACCCTATAGTGCGGGAAACAGGTTACCTTAATCCCCCAGACAATTTAGGACAAAACATTATTTTCAACCTTGTTGGAGCCTCATCAACTGTCCATCAACTGTTCATATAATATTCATATATTTATTAGTCAGTTACCAGGGGGCACCGGGGTTTTTGGCTTGCAGTCTGTATGTTGTTTGATACTCATCTGTATGGCAGGCTAAATGAAAATATTGTCATGTGCATTAACAAATGGTGGGTGCGTGATGGGGCAGGGGGAACTCTTACTGTACTCATGCTAACGGGCAACATACCCCAGAGCAAATAACACAAAACATTTGCTAGTGGAGGCACTAAAAACCTTAGCTCACATGTACAGAGTGCACAGGGGCTCTCTCATGTACAATGCACTGCAATAACCTGGATGGCTTTTAAACAGGCTCGAGTATAAAACAGCCAACCCGACTACAAATGTATTAGTTCTCACACACACACTTGTAACACAATATCTAACAACACAAGAAACTGTAAAAATGATTAAGTCAGAAAAGTTAGATTTAGGACCAAAATTAACCGGCACAGGGAGACCCAGACATGAGCCCCCTTGTGGCTACATAGTTAGAAAGTAACATGAAGGGTCTTGCTCAAGGACCCAGATTGGATGAAGCTAATTGCACGCAGTGTAAAGGTCATATTAAGATAAATATGCAGAAACTAAAAAAACAAAACAAAGTAACTCTAGCTAATGTTCTCAGGCAACCTTAAACAACACAAACTTAACCCTTTAACACCCAAGACGTCTCCTAAATAACACACATTCCTTGTCATACTGCTACTCTTTAACCGTTTACGTCAGGGGTGGCGAACAAGTTTGACACCAAGAGCCGAATTTTTTCACTGTGAGAGTCAAAGAGCCACACCACACACTGACCTGCCAAGACGTACACACACGCAATTAAAGCTGTATTATTGTCCATAACACACTCCTCTCCCTACAACAGAACAGCAGTATTGTACTTGTGTTTATTTCAAGGAAAGTGTCCACCCTCAATACACACATCAATGCAGCTTAGCCAGAGTTAACACAGAGACTACCCTAGAGGTCAGATACCCCCTCCACACACACAGACACTTCTCTCTCATTACATACACACACTCTCTCTCTCTTCATCTCACTCTTTTCTCTGTCTCTCTGACACACAACTACTCAGTGACGGGCAGTAAGGTTGATGCTGGTGAGAATGTGACTCCTCTGAAGTCAGATTTATGATGATAAAACTGAATATTTCATTGTTTATCCAACAGCATTTAAATGGTAATTCTTTGTGTCTCAACATTCCTCTTTCAATGATACTTAAACCAACAAATACACAAACATCTGGACAGAGCATCCTTCTGTTGTCTGAGTCATTCATATTCACAATAAACACATTAAATACAATACATTTCAGTTGTGTGCAACTTAAATTAATTTTGACCTTCATTAGAATATCTTGCTTTTATGTTTTCTATTCAAAATTGTATGACTGACATGTGCAACAAAAGCAAATAATTTCTTAAATATTAATACATTGCAATGAATCAGTTTAAACTAAGGAGTAATATTCCAACACGTGCTGAGTTATAATTTAACTAGGTGCGTCAGTCAACTCATTTCCCTCATGCTCACATTAGGAACCCGGTGACCTCGATACACTCATTCAGCCAAACGGCATGCAAGTCAATTCTGCTAACAGCTACCTGGCTCATGGTTTTAGACTGAAAATCCCCCCCCTTCCCATGCTCCTTAGGGGCTGAAGGCGGGGCTAAGCCCCAGGCCGGTTGATCAGCTCCTTTACCTGAGTGTCGGTCAGAACGGACCGATGTCTGTTCTCCAAATTATAACAGGGCCTTCTTTCAAAGAGATTTCTGCTCATTTATTTCCGGTTCTCTCGCTGCCTCATCAGTGACCAGCAGGGATCTCAGGCAGTCAGTCTCTGCATTAAAGGATCCATGAGAAAAGTGATCTGCGGTCGTTTCCGTCCAGTTGCGCAAGCAGCGTCACGTTCTGCGCTTCATTCATTCTGATTGCAGCTTTCTGCTGTGAGCTCCGCAAAGAAGGAAAGTGGGATGATTGCCGTTTTGAATGAGCACTTTGAAAAGCTTCAACTTGTTAATAAAGGAGACAATTTGTGTCAGATCAGGAAGTTTTTCATTTTCTCCGGGACACGTTTTGTTCTTTTCTGCCATGACCAATGTTACTGCTCCCAAAAGCTCATAATAATAAACATCGTGACGCCATTCTGTTCAGTAAAAAGTAAGAATCTTTCCGTTATTCCAGAAACATTCTGTGTTTATCTGTATACTCTGAATTTCACCATTTTGACCATGAGGGAAACGGTCTGCACGCACATCAATCTTTATCTATGTGTTCCGGCAGTGGGCGTAACCCGCGCAAATGATTGGCGGTCACGTATGTTTCGGGTGCAGAATGAAACACACACACACTGCCAAATTACTTTTATTATTAATTATTTATTTTTAATATCCTCTGATGGTTTTAGTGTGGTTTAAGAGGGAAAAAATTATGAAATGAGGCACAGGATATGGAAAATATGCCGAGACGCAAAGAGCCGCACGCTCATTGTCCAAGAGCCGCATGCGGCTCGAGAGCCGCGTGTTCGCCACCCCTGGTTTACGTGATCACAGTGAATCAACACATTACTAAAATAGTGTTTCATAACAGCCCGGAGCTGCTTTCCTCCATGGCAGATCCCACTGATTTTACATTGATTAAATAATCGCTTTACTACTCTATAAAGTGTTGCATAAAAGAGCAAGGCTACTTTTCCCCGTTTCAGAATTTCAGAAATTATATCAATATTTGAAGCGTTATAGTAGTTCAAAGAATGTAAAATAATTTAAAGAGTTAAAGGGAAAATTGATAAAAGAAATTACCTTGAAATGGGTCTGATTGTTTATGAACTAGCAAAGACTTATGGTTTGTTATGACTTGGATCAATGTCATACAGAATTCATCTTTTTCTTGGAGGTTTTGGTAAGGCTTTGACACATTCTGCAACAGGCTTGCAAACTTGGCAGGCAGGATTTTGTGCTGTGTGAGTTATTTTTCTGCGTATGACAAATTCTGCAAACCTACAGTACAGCATGAATGTAAGATGGGTCTCAACATCACCCAGGCTCATGGGATTTAAACCGGTGACCCTTTGGCTACAAGCCTCTTGTTCAGCTTCTTGAAGCCATGTTAAAGAACATCTCTGTGAACAAAACTCTGAATCAATATGCAACCATGCTGTTTTTTTTATTTTTTAAATCAGGCAATATTTTATTAACAGGAGTTGGCTGTAAAATGTTTTGTTTGTGTTTTGTCCTTTCTGTAACTTTATTAATAAAGTAAAGAAGATCCATGTGCAGATACACATTTTAACCACTACTACTTGGTACATCTGAATAACATAACAGTATTATTTTAATGTTAATATGTTTAATGTTTAATATCTAATTTAGCATTTTTTCATCCACATTTAAAGTTTGTTTCAAATGAAACGAAATATTGTTTTGTGCATTAAATGCTTCTTTGAGTCTAGCCTGGACTTCAATTATAAAAAGCAAAGTAATTTTGGGAAGACTTGCTTAATATCTATCAATGCTAGTCAATCATATTCATTTTATGACGGTGGTTAGACAAATTTTCAGCTGGAAAGCCAGCCCTCACACTTTCACCGATTTTTAGAGGTTTCACTCACTTTGAAAAAGTTTGGAAACCTTTGAGCTAAAAACAGACAGAAGTGAGAGAATCAAAAGAAAGATTTACAGTGCATTTTACTTATTTGAATCAATGCAAATGTAATACTGATCACGTTAAAGTTTGTAAGATTGAGATTACATAAGATTTCAAATGGAATAATACTGTCACATGAATAAAATCTAATTATTTTTGTATTTTGTTTTTGAATTTCCATTTTTTTGTTGTTAAAAAACACAAATCGACCATCAACTCTTTCTGCAGCGACATCCTTGTGCATCCCTAATTCCAGAACCAGCTGGAGAGTTGAAAATGTGAGCCTGCAGTTAACACAAAACACGACCGACTGCTCCAGATTAAAACATGTCAGCCAGCCAGGACAAACGCTTGACACCTCTGGCAGCCTGCACCGCTTGCTTCTTTGTAACTGCCGATTACTGTTACTAATTAGAGGAAAAGAGGTCGGTGTCAGTGGACTGTGGTGAGGCTGTAGCTGCAGGCGAAAAAAACATTTTGCACTAAACATAGCAGTCCAAAAAATTCATGGGAGAGGATAACAGAGCAAATAATTAATTTGCCTGAGTTGCATACTCGGTGCTTTTTCCATTTGATTAGAGCCACTGGTTGTTTGCCACCAGAAAAAATCAACGTTTTACTCTTTAACTAAAATGCCTAGGACAAAGCATTAAGTCATAAAATACATATTTATGTATGACTAAAAAGAATTTCAAAGCAGAAATAGATGTGAATAATATTTGACAGATTTGAGGATGCCAAAAAGTCGTTGGGAGTTTGATCTCTGCATGCCACTTAAGCGTGTCCTTGGGCAATAAGCTGAACCCCACACAGCACGTTACATCCACTGATTGATCAATGTGTGCCACTGAAGTGAGCACACATACCTGTACAGACAACAGCTGACTACATGTTACACACTTTTCATTTAATTCAGGGGATGCCTTCATGCTACAAGGGTCATTCTGAGGCAGTGACCTTCTAAAAAAAACCCTTTGATTTGGTTTTTAAAAAACCGGCTCCACAAAGGGATTAAAGGCAGCATATAAACCCTGATTTTGAAGAGGAGATGCCTCACCCATTGCATGATGTGTCAAATGTGCAGGTCTTACCTATAGATCTTGTATCTGGTTGTGAAGCCCTGCTGGTACCTCTCGAGAGCTTCAGTGAACTCCAGACTCTGGTGGAAGGGCCCTTTATCGGACAGCAGCCACTCCAGGGAGCGCGGCGCGCTGTCGCCTGGTCCGGCTGCCGCGGCTCCGGCGGGGGTCACCCCGCAGGTCCAGCCGCAGCAGCACAGCCACAGGCTGAGGGCCAGCCCCTCCCATGACAGAAACAGCCGCCTATGACTGATTCTCTGACAGCTCATGCTTCACCCAGCGACACCTCATTCTCTCCAGACTGAGAGGAAGAAAATAAGGAAAAGTTGCGCAGATGTGGTACACTGTTAAGGTCCTCCATGTGGATCTAACCGGGGTTCACTATAACTTTTTATTAAATTCCACTCTTACTAAACTCACCTGCTTTTGCTGTAAGAACTAAACGATCTGCGAAAAAGGTTGAAATCCAACGATTTTAAGAAAATGATCAAAATAAATTAGTGTTCTGATTCAAGGATCCCACAAATTCCGCGGATAGTCCTCGTGAGAGCCACAGCAACTTCTTTCTGCTGTCGCTCACTTGGATTAGGGATATGATCCAGCATGTGCCGCGTGCGTATAGGGAGAAGCTCCAGCTCATCCCGAGGATGTCTGCGCGCTCCGACGCGACCACAGAGAGGGAGCGCAGCAGGTTAAATCCATTCAGCTGCCGCAGAGAAACGCAAACTGGAGTCAGTCAGACGCGTAGCTCTCGTCCTTTCCCTCCACTCCCATGTACAGGAAAACGACTGAATGAGCGCGCGCTTTAACAAAGAGAGCGCTTCTTCTTCTTCCCGACTTTCTCTTTAAGCAAGTGAGATAGCGAAAGGGCGAGCGAGAGCATCCTGATGAATATGAAGTTTTTTTTAACACTCCTGAGGATGAGTATGGTGGCAGTCCTCCTAATATGGCTTAATTCTTTTTTTATTCAATGAAAATGTGGCTATTTTTCTGCGTAAATTGGCTTTTAATGCGTTTTTTTCCCTTGGTTTTCTTGTGCCATGCACATTTTTGTCAAAACAGATGCTTGGAGCTTCCCAGTTTAAATGCACTGCGGCTCAAATTGTTATTTATAAGCCGTAATCACATCTACTATTAAAATTCCCATCATCCCCTTCATTTCTGCCAGCAGCAGCTGACAGTGTAGAAAGCTGATTTGGATTTTTGTCCCCTGGTTTTGCTGGTGGCAGCATCTCTGCCACCTGAGGCAATCCTTCACACACAGGTTAAAGACGGATGACATGAGTGGAAAAGTTTCCACGCACCCTTGTGTGGCATGGGAAAAAATAGGACAATAAACATCGCTTTGCCAGATCCAGTAGTGGATTTTTAAAGCTAAAGGATTGTTTGAATTATTATTTCTGTCAAATATAAAACAACTTTAATTTTTGTTTCTGGTACACAGTTCCAACCAACTTAATTTAACATCAATTTTTAACACAAAAATGCTGCCAAGGAACTGAAAATCAAACATGTCTTAAGTTCAGGTTGCTAAATGACTTTCCTATTTTGTTGTAATTCACCTGAATTTTAGAGAATCCAGTTGATCCCAATGACTGTATAAATTACTGGACTGAGTGACTGTGACGTCACCCATAAAAAAAATCACTTACTTCATTTTTTTTAACCTTTTTTTGCCCAGGAAATGACCAGTTGAGTTAAGGACAAAACAGCACATTGTGTTTGTTATTTTGTTTTCCAGAGGCTTAAGGGGGTTTAAATGACCTTTATTTATTTAGTAATGAGGGTCCATTTAAATGTTTATCTGGAAAAACTTTTTCATGCCAACATATTTTCCTTTGTTATGATCAGTTACTAAAAGCAGGATTTCTAATATTGTGATATTTTAGGAGTTTACAGTAGGATTTTATTGAAGTCAAAAGAAACGAGAGCGGTGATTGTTCATCTGAAATTTGCATTTGAGTTGTGGGCGTTACCGTTGGCATAAAGTAAGCCCGTTCCTACTTCCCATCATCTATCTGTGTACATTCTCCCGCTAGCTTACAGCCCCTCACATCCCTCTAACATTTATTCTGTGGGAGATTTGCCAGGAGAGTTGAGCTACAATGGCTGCAGCATTTGGGACTTCCTTTTTTCAATCTTCAAAATTTAGAGAAGGAGGTCAAAGATTATTACTACACTGTATATTGTTATAAATTAACCTGAATCTGTTTATGAATGTGAATGAAAGCCAAATCAAATTCTCAGATGTTGGCTACAAAATGAAAGAAGGAGAATGTTTGTGGCTGCCACATTACCTTTCTAATTTGAGTAGACGGAAAATTATTGGAGGCCTTCTCTCATAAACCTTTTCCTCTGTGGTCTGCAAGTTGCTGTCTTCTGTTAAAATTAGTATTTTTGCAGCTGGGGTGTGCAGTTACTCAAATAAAGCAACTCGTCCTTACATTTTTGTATTTCACAGTTTCATTTCCTTCCCACTTTCACAGACAAACTGATTTGCATTTCTGTGTCTCACCCTCAATAAGCAGTCTGTTTTCCTCTCATTTAGTCTTTGTTTTTTCTGCTTTGCACAAATTCTCTGTTATCTCTAGTTTGACTGATCCCTCCCGCCTCGGCCGCATGCTGAGCTTTAGGATTAATGCAAGCCATTTTGGAACATTTACTCCCCGACGTTCTGCTATCTCACCTTTTGCGAGCAGATGAGATGGGGCGGAGAAGTTCTGAATAATTCCAGGAAGACGACGTGAAAGGGGGTGACGTGGCAGCCGGCCTGAAAACCGACGCCTCCAGCCCGGGCATGTGTGAGAAGGCAAAGTAATAAAGAGCCCAGAGTGACATTGTGATTTCCTCCCACAGGAAGTGAGGAGAATGAGGTTCAGATGTACATTAAATGACTCGACATGTTTAGCATAAAAAAGGGGCAGTTCGTGCATTTTAAACTCTGAAATGATTCAAGAAAGAATCATTTTCCTCAAGAATTCTGCACATGTCTTTTCAGATAAGTCACTACAGCCTGCCTCTTGATGAGTTCCTCCAAATCTTCTTTTATGATGCAGAAGGAACTGAACATGATGGGCATAGTGTAATGCAGATCATGGCCACACTATGCTTATTGTTCTTTGACAGTCTCTTGAAAATGGAGCTGCAGTGTAACTTGGCAGGGGGTGAATGTTCCGACACAAACCGACCGGAGCAGATAATTATAAGTCTTGGCTTTGCTAATTATATTTTACTTTGAAGAAAATCAAAAGAAAATCCTCTTGTTTGATCCTTAAATGAAGATATAATGAAAAAGATTTCCTTAATTTAAAAAAAATATACAGGTAGTGCAAATTGAAAAATAAATTTCTTCAGGCAGATGTAATTTTTCAATTTTATTATTCTTGTTTTTAATTCAGGAACATTTAGTTTGAAAAGTTTGTGATTGGATGCTTTAACTTTGAGAAGAATTGAATAAAAAACCTTCCCTGATGAAGAATAATTTCTAAATGCATAACTTTGATCCGTCATAATGATCTTTTTTTAACATTAAGTGTAACATTTTAACCCTCTGCACATGTGAACAGAGTCAGATTTGATCATTAATAATTGGCTATTTCAACTAACCAGTGTCCTTTCTTTGATTAAAAAAGGGAAAAAAAGACTTATTTAATATCAAAACAGATATAAGGGCAAAGAAAACATTTAACAGCAAATAATCCAGAAATATGACATGCTCAAATATCAATAAAAAACAGCGCCCCCTATTGGTCATCTGTTGAAGTCTAAAAATCTGACATTTTTTAAAACATGTTTTGAATACAATATTGACTTAGCCTTTTGGATTGATTTTTTTTTTTTAATTTGGCTCAGGAGTAAATATCAAAGGATACAAACCATTTTTCAGGTCCACCTGGCTGTTCGTCCATCAATTCTTTCGGTCATTCAGGTCAGGGAGCGTACATGTTCAGGTCTTCGTCATAGCTTGGCTCTTTAGGCCTAGCTGCTATTTATTGCCTCATCCCTGTGCCTGCCCTTTCATTCAGGAGTCACATTGGAGTGCTGACCTAGAATACTGAAAGCCTGTCACACAACAGGACCCCTGCACAAAAGAAAAGGTGGCTGAACACTAACGCCGCACAGAGAGTTGAAGTGGATCGCCGCCATTAAGGAACCTCACTGCAGCGCAGATAAAAGGAGCCAAGAAAAGTGTGGTTAGATCAGAATATTTCACATTTGTGTTGAGATGAAGAAGTACTTCATATCCTTGCAGGATGCTGCTGCAAATCCAGTTCTAATGATGTGGGGGCATTTTTAGTAAAAATATCATTGGCTGCACAAAATTCAGTTTGGTTCCAATACTGCAAAAAACATCTTTCTCCAAACAAGTTAAAAATATGGAACACAAGATGTTTTTTCCTTTTTATACGTGAAAATGATCTGCCAACAGAGCATGTAGAATTTGTTTTAGGATTTTTTTAAAATACAGTAGGTGATGTCTTGCCCTTTTTAAAACAAAATGTAACCAAAAGATTTGCTATAAACACTCATATTTATGTATATTGTTTCAATAATTGAATATATTATGTCCTAAAAAAAACCTGCCTTGCTAAAAAGTTTCAACAGACCAGGCTAAACTGGGCCCTTAGACCCTCCTTCTAAGTATATTTGAAAAATATAAGATGTGGGATGCCCGAGCTTGCTGCTTTCCTATGCTCTCCGTCTGATGGCCAGCCAGCTGCCTGAATGCCGCCATGACACGCAAACGAGCTCCAGTTGGTCGCAGAGCATGCTATGCTCGCCCGTGGGCGAACTTCGGCCGACCGCGGGACGAGCAACGCACGGCCTCAAAGCTTGTTTGCTTCTCATGCCAGAATCCGGGCAGCTGGCTGGCTGGCCGGCAGATGGAGAGCCGCTGCGGCATGGGGTGTTGCACTTTAGCCTCAAACAGGAATAATAATTTTCAGGACGTGCTGAGGTAACTCGTCTTTTATTAACATACTCGTAACTTTATACCAAAAGGCTACATCCTTCGTATGAATCCCATAATGCATTACACACATCCCATAATGCATCTCGACCAATCAACGTGTCACAGTAACTGAGGTGCATTCAAATACAACAGGATAAATGCATACTAGAACATTATTGTTTCGTGGGTACGAATTAATTATTTTATGGGGACGAAATATTATTTCGTGGGAACGAAGTAAACATTTTTTTACCCATGTCACAGGGTCCGAAGATTCCTTAACAACACCAAAAGGATAAAGTTATAGATACATTTTTGTCCTAAGGATTCAGCTATGGACCTTTAACTCTATTTCAAAATATTTAGGGTATATTTCCGTTAGAGCTGGCTCAGTGTGGCTCGGTCTGGCTGCAGGCGTTTACATAAGCTGGCATACCGCACTGTGGTGTTGATTTTTAGAACCACTTCACCTCCACAAGTCATAAAGATGGATTTTTTTTATCAGAGTTTGGAAACTTTATGTAGTGCAAGGACTGATTATTTGACCCCTCCCTAGTGCTTTGGTCTGCATGCTCTCTCCTACACTTCCCATCTGCTAAACTTTTTAAGACCAGTTTATCACAGTGATTGGTACACAGTGAACACGGAAACATACAGGGGATGTCCAATCTAATCCATAGGAGAGACATTGGTTTGGACCAGCATGCTGATGGTAAACCAATACTATGTGTTACCTCTATGTTTTAATGTTCAATCCTTTAACAAATATTATTAATTTTATTACTTAATTTTTCCTTTTTTTCGTTGAGCTTAATCAGGGCCAGGGCACAACAGTTGCACACAGAAATGGGACTCAAGTATGATGGAAAAACGAACGAGAACAAGCTGAATAGCAGCAAATTTGAGTCAAAACATCTAGTGCAAATGCAGCTGAACATATCTTGTAAGCTTAGCTTTATCCTTTTTCTGACCAAAGCTGGCTCTTTGGACATTGCTTTTTCTCCATGGATCAAAAAAGTTGGTTCAATGTTTAATTATTGATCTACAGCATTGTCAAAGTTGGGAAAACAGGACACACACACACAAAAAGGATATTTCTAAACCCTCAAAATGCTCAGTTTTGAGCATTCCAGTGTTCTGCAGTGTGCTTGGAAAGCTGAGGGCGTCTACTTCCAATGAAAAATTTTATATTATCATGCGTTTCGGGCTTTTGTGTTTGAAATTCTCCCATTCACGTGTAGCTTGACTAGTTTCTACGAAAGCTTTGGGGCTCTATGGAAAAAATGAGTGGCCATTGAATGAGCATTGCAAGTTAAAGCAGGTTGAACTTTGACCAATCAGGGACTTGGTTTTGGTAGATTTATATGAATCCCGTCTCTTCTATTTCCCGGTAGTGCCAACCGTTTGTAGAGAAATAAATAATTGTGGTTTGTGCCCGGGATCATTCCTGTGTCACTGACGGAGAGTTGCTTCTCTATCGAGATTATCCACAAATGACAGGAAGGTCATTTTTGAGGTAATTTTTTTATATACTGGAGGGCTGCAGAAAACATGGCGCATAACCCAGCTCTTCACATATCTATTCCAGATGTATACGTTGTCTTTTCTTTTTCTAAAGATGTTTTTTTTTTTTTAATTGGTGAGTAAAGCCCCCATTACTATGAAGAGCCGGCGTGTGACTGTCGAGAGTCACGCTTTGTCATCTCCCCTTGTTTCAGCTGGGTCTGAGTGAAGAACTGGAGCGCTCCCCTGAATCTTGATGTACGAAAGACACCAAGTCTTTCATATATGGGAATAGAGCTGTGAAAAAAAAAGCCTGGAGCAAGATTTGCCCCACTTTGATATTTTGTACAAGCCTCTTCCAGCCATAGTTGGCAGACATGCGCTATTAATCAGTAGAAGAAGAAGAAAAAGCCCCTCTCTGCTTGAATGGCAGATTAGTTCAACATCAACATCACGTTTCTTTATTTCAAGTTATTTAGCAATAAAACTGTGAACAGAGAATTCAAAAAACCACATGACTTTTGTTTTGCCTGCCATTTTGAATGGAAATTTGACTTGGGTTCAAATACAATAGCACATAACTGCTAAAGTGATCTCAAAATACCAATGAATCAACCCTATCTCAATTGATTAGCAGCTTAAAGGATGAAGTCAGGAGTTTTTTTCATCAACAAATCAATTCAGTTGGACTTGGTCTCTCATATTTACTGCTGAAATCAATGTTTACTGAGTTGCTGAACTCTAATGTTTAGTGCAACTATGTGAATCAGTACTTGGCCTTTTACACACTCACAATAAACAATTAAAAATCTGAAAGCTTGCAAAAGTCACCACCGCTGGATCATTGGCTTTTGACTCTAGTTTGTGTGTTTTTGTTTTTTTTTAGCTCTGAATTCTCTGAATACAGCTTTTATGTTCGGATGTTTTCCTGCTAAGGGGAATGTGTGTGTTGGTGTGTGTGTGTTAAAGGTGATAACACAGAGTTTGGTGACAGACTCATCACTCATGCAGCTCCATAGTAAAAACAAAATATCAACATCCCTTCCCTGTCTCAGTACATAATATCTGAACTTTCATGCAGAAAACTGAATAACTAGGGTAGTTTGTACCTTTGGACACTTCTGCACCGACAGGACTTTCCTGGTCTTTATATATTTCTAAATAAATCAGCATTTAGCATTAATACTACAAGAAAAAAGTTATCATTAAACGGGGCTAAATCCTTTTGTCTAACGGAGTGAGGATACTGGTAGCTCCATTAGCTCAGAGATGTTGAGCTTGTGTCTGTTAGTTAGAAAAATATTTTTGTGAAAAGTCTGCATGTCACTAACTTGTGCATATGTAGCATGTCTGTGCACATATCTAACGAGCAAACCAATTATTTCTGTCTTTCCATCAAGAGATAAAACATTTCAAAAAGTTTCTTTTTCAAGTATGAATAGTAAGCAAGATTCTGTAAATTAAAGAAGTACATGCAATTCAATTAAATTTAATTCAATTTTATTTATATAGCCCAAATTCACAACAACAGTCGTCTCAATGGTCTTCGTGTATGCAATTCTAATATATACATAATGTATAGAAAGTACAATTTTAAAAATTAGATATAATTATGAATTAATATATATTTAATTTATGCTTTGTAATGGAATAACAACATGACAATGACATGGTGACATCACATCGCATGTCCTATTTTTAACTTTATAATTGATTGGGAATGGAAATTTAGATTTTAATGAGCATGCTTTTAAGTCTTCAATAGCAGAATTCTGAGTCAAAATATTAAAAAGCACAAAGAAATAAAAAAAATCATTGACAATTCTTGGATCATAATAAAAACAGGCGAAGGTAAAAATGCAATAAAAACTGCTACCTTAGAATACATAAAAACACCATTACAGGGTTAAATATCCCTGCATGTTCCCCTAAAATACCAAATCAAACCAGACTTTAAAGGCAAGATGCCTTTGAACTTTTATTTTAATTTGACCCAATAAGGTTTAGAGACATTAAAAGAATATATTAAAGCTATTTTCCTATAGAGGTTGAACAGTCACCTTGAATTTAAACTGAATCAATGGTTGATTTTTTTCTTTATGATGCTAATTTAGCACTTGTTTGAGTGTGTGGGGGGGTAGACATAACAAGCATCAATCTCTTTACTTTGATCTTGTATGAGAAAGCTATAAGACATCAGAGCTTTCTGCAGTTTATTGGTTTTCAGCAGATGTTCCTGTTATTATAGTCAAGCCCTTATAGTCTAATCTATGTGGTCAATCAACAGAAGAGGATCAGAATAATTATTGGCCACTACTGCAGTTGACGTTTGGATGTTTGTCTTTTACTTTTCAAAACTCTGGTTTGACTCTCTATTTTCTAATCATCAATATTTTCTGCAGTTTTGAAAAAAAACTGGCATATTCTGAAACTATAATTTTGATCATTTTGATGGGAAGAGAACAGCATTACCTGTGTTTTTTGAACTCATAAGGCTGTGCTGCAGTACACATCCACACCCTCCCAGCACTAAACCTCATCACTTTAAGAGAGAAATCTACAAAGTAACTGTTGACAGTTCATCTAAAATCCTATCTAGTGGTGTTACCCAAGGTTTGGTTCTGGGCCCCATATTATTCATTTTCTATATAATCTCTATTGAGAGACAAATCTATGGAAGTTTTTCTGGAGCATAAGTAAGGGTTAATGGCCGACGAAGTGTGCATTATTACTTTTAATGTGACATCATCACTCGGCCTTCCCCATGGAAATGCTCACTGGTATTGAGTTTTGCTACACTTTTTGCGGGGTGAATTTGAAAACGAAAATCCAATAACCTCGATGCATTTTTGCTTTAGTTATGTCACAGAAGGAGCGATGTTAAAGAATAAAATGAAAAGCATTTCAAAGGATTGACATTTAATTTTATTTTTGAGTCATTTGATGCAGTTAAATTGTGAAAAGTATTTCTGTTAATCCATTTTAATAATCAAAGTAGACATTTCTTAATGAATTTTTCTACACATTTACTAGAGAACTTTTTGAAAATGAAATGTCAAATACCATTTTCTTTATCATTTTAATTAAGTGACAGAATAAGCGGTGTTGAAGAAGAAGAAGAAAAAGAAAAAGCGGTTTGGCGGATTGCTTTTTCTTTTTAATTTTGAGTCAACAAATGCAGCTTCATTTTGAAAATGAAAAAGCATTTCTGGTTTTGACTTTTATTTTTAATTATGCTTTTAATTATTAAACGTCCATACAAATCATCTAATCCTGCCACATTTTCGGATCATTCATATGCTGATGAAATTCAGCTTTATTGTTCCTTCGGTGACAACTGTTACAGTGATCTCCTCTTTTGTTTGTTCCTGCAAGAACATTCTAAAATCTTAAAAGACTTTAGAAGTAAGATCTTGAATGTTTATGTCTGCCCCTGGTTCACAACGATTTGAACAAACAAATACTCAAAAATTCACTTTTCTTTATGTGATATATATCTCCCCCATCATCAGAAAATTGTCACAAGAACATTTTAATAACACTTCAAAGACAACTTTCATTGGAGTGGTCTCTGAAACACCTGCAAACCGTCCAAAATTCTGCCACCCTCCTTCTGTCTGTGTGCCAGATTTAAGTACCGTAATTACCGGGTTACAAAGCGCACCCGATTACAAGCCGCACCTACCCATTTTTACGTGTTTAACTTCTTTTGTACATACACAAGCCGCGTCAGAGTACAAGCCGCATGCACTAGGAAACGTGGTCAGCCTGGCAAATCACGACCTGACTCTCAGATTGTGTGCAAGTCATTAGCACACTGTGGGTGGAGACACAGTAACCATATAATCAACATTACATCCCTCAGTTATGATGAGGAAATTTACATCCGCGATTCCCCATTTCCCATGAGTCTTAGGGGCTAAAGGCGGGGCCAACGCCCAGCTCGCCACACTGTTGTACGTGTTTAAGCAAGGAACAACAGTGGATGGAGGGGCGAACGGAAGTGTGTCGCGGCAGCATTATGCTAGTAACAGGTCTGGTTAAAAAACGTGAAGAACGCTTCGTCCCCATTCTGCGCTGGACAGAGCGAATCGTGTCTGTGCAGAGCAATCTGACTTAATACTGTACCTTTTGTGGATGAGGGGAGGATGCGTTACGTGTGGGAGCCATCAGACTGCCATTGGCCCTGCAGCTCTATGTGAACGAGCAGCAGGAGAACATGTCTCCAGCTCACACGGGGGCTGTGAGCTTTTCAATGCAAAATTCCGCTCAGTCCTAGTTAGAAACCGTTAAAACGACCACGTCAATTTGTGTTTCCAGTCGTGTCCCGACAAAATAAAGGCTGATGTTATTCCCACATATTTACGTGCAGCCAAGCTGCAGATTCCAGCTTTCCCCGCATCGACTCATGTTCATTCAGGCTAAATATTGTTAGTGCATGTTAGCCTTCACCTAACCGTACGTTCTGTCAGAAAAAAGCACTGACCACACAGATTGAAAATAAAATGATGAGCGAACAGGTGCTTCATAATAACCATAACATGATGATAATATAAATATAATATAAAAGATCATCTCGTATATTACGGAGCTGCTAATAGATGGACTAGTGTCACAATGACTCTGAGGTAAATTCACTCCTGAGCATGCGCTGTTCTCTCCGTCACGCAGCTGACCGGATTTTCCAAACCCGTTAGTAATGGTGGATTTTTTTCACGCTGCTTTTAACGATTGCTTTTAACTTGAAAGCTGCAGCATATTGTAGTGGCGATCACGTGCACGTTGGGTCTAATGGGACTAAAGGATTCTGGGATGCGGCCGGGCATGCGTGTTTCTTTTTGTTGAACCATGACTGAAGTGTCTATGACCTGAAGTCAAGTCCATGCTGTTTGGCTGCTTAGAGGTGTGTCGAAAAATAAATGACTTGTTGCGTGGAGTTGGTTAGCATATTCAACTCATGCTCTGAGTCGGAAAATACAGTCATGGCGGCTGCCAATTAAATCTATACATTAGCCGCGTCACTGAATAAGCCGCAGGGCTGTGAGTGCAGGAAAACAGTAGCGGCTTGCAATCCGGATCTAACGGTAAGTTAAAAGGTCAAGTTAAAACTTTTTTTATTCAGAAGAGCTTTTCATTGACGTTTTTATCTTTTATGCTATCTTTTATTTGTGATTTACTTATTTAAGTTAGAACATGTTTTACTGTGTTCACCTTATAAGCGGCTTGTATTTTTTTCTTTGGTGTTATCTTGTTTTAACAAGCACTGTGTGAGAAGTGCTTCATAAATAAAGATTTACTTACTAACATAATTTAAATTTTATGTGACTTGTAGCCTATTTTTGGTTCAGTCTTTAGATTATTTTGTCCACCCCTGCCTTTTTCGTAAATAGACAGAATGGGCTGGGATGCTTTGTGAAGTTCCAATAAAGCAGCAAGAACATGTTGATCCTCTGCAACAATTGTTTGGAGGTTCAATAATTCAGTTATATGTTTTGATGTAATTTAGTTGGAAATCAGTCTCAGAGCCGCTCCCTTTTATTTGTGAAATGAGTGGACAGCAGACTAAGTACAAATTTCAATTCATTTCATTTTAAGGTTGAGAGATGAAAACAATTTTAGGGGGAGCTCTGTCACTGTTTGTCTGTCAGTAAATAGTTTGACATTGAAAACTAAAGCTTAAAATGACTCATCTAATGTTGACTCGTCAACCTATGCGAAAGCCCATTAAGACGGCTGTTGTTGTGAATTTGGGCTATACAAATAAAATTGAATTGAATTGAATTGAATTGTCAACGTCTGTTTCTGCAGCCCCCCCTTCTCCACTACTGGCATAGGCACGTTAGTTTTGAGATTTTTCTCTTTTTCTCATTTGAGAGAAATTTCAACATCAATTATAAAATAAAAAGTGAAGTAGGTTTAATTTTTTTATCCCAGTGTGGTGTTCTTGGATTGGAAATCTGATAAAGAATATCTGAGTAAAAATCCTGTTCTTTATCCCTTGTGCTATCTTAGATGACCCCACCCTTACATTGACGTGTTATTCCTACTATGACAAAGGTGGATAAACCAGTGAAGATCACAAATCATTGAAAAAAAGGTTCAGAGCACTGTCTAGTGGGTCTAGATGATCCAACTCCCAATGTTAAAGTGCCTAGGATAGCACAAGGGTTACTGAGGGTGGGCCATTTTACATTAGAGTAAATGCTTGTGGAAAAAGCCACTAGTGGTTGCTTGATGAACTGATTTGGATCCACATCAATTTATTTTTCAAATCAGCCTCAACCAGAGGGCATGTTTATTCAGATGTGCCCTCTGGTGTTGGATATAATATCACATCTGATCAGGTCCTTTTTAGCTGCATTTGGGTCAATGAACAATGTTCCATTCTTGAGTGAATATTGCGGTTTTATAAGAGGAAATTTTTTTTGTGCCACTCTTTTGTGCTATTGATGTCAAAATTTGCGCACAATCCGAACCACGTCCTGAATCAGAGACGTGGTACAGCCAGGCAATAAGGCTTCAGATCATTTTTAGCTCCTCCCCTAAATGAAAGCCTCAACATGCACACCGATAAAACTCCCCCTTTCTTTACTTAGCACATGCCTCAAAGCCTCGATATGAATGCCACATCACTAACATTGGGTCATAAAGGCAAGCCATAGGTCAAAAGTACAGTTATGTTCTGAGGCCCAATACAAAATCAGGACACCAAAAATTTCAATAATGCTCTTCCAGTTTTAGCTATGGATGCTGTGTACTGTCCTGCAAAGACGAGTGAGACTTCCCATCGTGTAACCAGCATTTAGTTTAAAAATCTGTCTTTCTAATGGTATGGATGCCATGAATGCTGACGTTTCTATAAATGTTTCAGAGCAGTCCAGGTAACGCCTGTTTCAAGGCTTTGTTCTCAGCAGGCATTACAAAAGCATGGCTTTGTCATCAACTTTTCTGGAATGTTGACTGTAAAGCAGGCAGATCACTGTCAGAGCTGACAAAGTTTTGCTGATCTTTCTAATCTGAAAGGTTTTAAATCATTATTTTTCTCAGTGTCAAGTGTGAAACGTAAATGAACTTCTCATGCTGGCTGCTCCATTGATTGACACAGTGGTCCTCACAGGCGAAGAGTTGGTCCTGTGCTTTGGTGGTTTGGACAGCCAGTCAATCACAGACATACAGAGGAAGTCTCAAACCTCAACTGAATGGTCTTTTTAAGAAACTTATTTAGTATAGACGGAATCTGTCATTGTTTGGCCCTCATAAAAAATCTCTCTGACTGCCATTTACTACTCTTGATGCGTCATCATTGCTCTTAATCTGTTTTCAGGAATTTTTGCATAAGAAGTGTTTACATTAAACACCTATATCAGGAAATACAATCCAAACAATTGCATCACCTTCATTAATCTCCTTTTGATGTAAGATCACACTCAGATCAGTGGATTGTTTTTACCTCCCAAAAAAGCCCAATATCAAAGTTTTTAATGACTGTGACCTTCATATTTTGAAGAGGTTAGGCCACTAATTCATTAAGACTCAATTAGTCCAAATGTTCTCTGCCGGAGACACTCTCACTGGTTAAGTATAGTTTGGAAAGGTAAGGTCAGACTTAACATCTGCATGCTGATTTTGATGCCCTTTACAAGAAGCTGCTAGCTGTAAAAATGATTATTTTTTTATTTTTGTAACATTTACAATAGTTGAGTACTTCAAACACACACAATTTACTAAAGGTTTGTGCATCTAAAAACACTAATGTGCAAAATAGTGGATTTGCTAGCTGGCTATTAAAAGAGTAGATTTAGCTGTTTGTTACAGTCTCTTTCCCTTCCAGGTTTATGCACTTCTAGGTTTTTTCTGAAACTACTAAATAAACAAATTTTAAATCCACAAATTGTTTACTACATTGCAACCAAGCCTTAAGGAAGAGCAGCTGCAGTTCACTTTAAATGATGCTATCTCTAATGTGTAACCCAAGGAATGAAGCAGAAAGACGATGCGGTTACGACGGCTAAAACTCAGCAGCACAGTTGGTGCCAAAAACAAACTCTGCCCATGATAGTGGAAAAAACACAACAATTGTCAAGTCCTGCTACCCAAGTAAAAGAAATGTCTTTATCTATTAACTCTACTCTTACAGATATTCTTCATCTTTTTGTGATTTGTGCCCCTTTAGGTCAAGTTTTTTTTTCTTTCATAAAACACAAATTCTATATTTTATTAGCTTTGATTTGTCTTAAAGCTTTAGTTCTTATTGTGTGCCCTGCCACAGACTGGTGACCTGTCCAGGTTTTACCCCACCCAACAATGGCTGGGACCCTGAGCGGGTTAAGAAAATGGATGTATTGATGGCTGTTGTTCTTACAAAGTCTGTGTTTGGGCGTGCAAAATAAAAAGAATCTTTGTGATTCCCTTCAAGCCATATGTCACTAATTCTTTTTTTTTTTTGCCATTTAGTCCATATTTTAGCATCACCTTTAAAGGAAAAATCCCAAAAGATTACGGTATGTTTTATTTATGTAACAGAAAATAAATTCAGGAATGAAGGGGTTAACTGATCTAACTCACCTTGATTCAAATGAACTAAACTGTCGTAATTAACAACATAAAACTACCAACAATTCATATAGTCATGTTTGAATAATTTTAGGTTGGAGATAATATTTTTCTGTTACCAGGGCAACAAAATCACAAAAATTTTTGCAAGCACTCCAGTTTACGTCGTCCGTTCTGGAGAAAATTATGTTAATTCTGTGTTTTTCTTCCAGACAAGCCTCAGTTAGATTATTTTCTTATGAAAATATATTTTACGTAGTTTTATGTTATAACAAAACCAATGCGGTCTCTATAATTGATGTATTGCATCAGCAAAGTATCATTATTGATGACTTGGATAAAGTACACCGCCCTGTCAACAAACCACAAGACTCTTTTATTCATTTTCATTTTTTCTTTCTCTGACAAATCACCAGAGTTCCTGTCTCATAGCTAAAAGCCAAACACTTTTTCACCGGAATGTCACAGAACATTTTTGTGTCTGGCACTGACTTGTATCACAGGGAAGTGTATTGATGTGAGGAATTGTTTGGCTTTGTGCTCAAAGACAGACATGACATGACATTCAGTCTGACCCTTTCGCTGTCAGGATTATCTGTCCTGACAGCTTTCAGAAAGAACTGCCGGACACTAAAAGAAGTCCTTTGACTAAAAGTAAGCCTCTTACTTGAATTGAAAGTCTCTCCTCTTTTCATTGGCTCGTCCTCCTGTACACCCGGCTTCCGTGAAAATCTCTATCTGTTAATCTGAGCCCCTCACTTTCAAACCCACTAAAGCTCGGATGAGGCAAAGATTCATGCTTTATATTCAAGGTGAAATACCAATGCAATGTTTGCTTTCAGTGCATTTTCACTCTGTGACACATTTAATATGTGAAAAAAAAAAACCTCCTTCTATTACTTAGGGGATTATGCTGTCTAGTGGTCGATGGGTTCACTCATCCTCAAAAAACAGGTTAGAAAGTAATTTTTTAAGGATTTATTTGCTTTTAGAAAGATAGTTCACTTAGTATGGTGTCAATTCAGCGTCTAAAGAATTGCACATCAAAACCGTGAAACCGCGCCTCAAAACCCAAATCTGCCAATCAAAATACATAAATTGAGAACCAAAACCTAAAATTTGCAACCAATAACTATAACCCAAAGCGCAATCATAATTCTCAGTTGCCGATTTGTTTTTGCGCCATTCTGAAATCCTGTTTTTGAGTTGCAGTTTTATTTTGAAATAATCTTTTTGAGTTGCGCTTTTATTTTCTGCGGTTTTGATTCTAAAACCTGTCTACACGTAAAAACACGGACACGTCAGTCAAGGGGAGGGTGGGCGGGACATCTCCGACATTCAGAAGCTCATTGGCTACCGAATGCCTCAGTTTTACGTCAACATACTGTCAGGATTAGTTAGCCCCTTTGACTGTCACTTCCTGTTTTATTTTGAAGGCCTGTCTTTTCTGTCTTCATTTCCAGTTCCTGCTGTGTGATCTGCTTCCTCCCTAATGTGCTCCACCTGTGCCTCATTGTCTTCCCTATATAAGCAGTGCTCTTTTCTCAAGCCAATGCCAGATTGTCTTTCTTTCCCTGTGAGCAATCCAGCCTTAATCTCTCCAGAGTTCCTAGAGCAATTTGTTCCTGATTCAGTCCTCTTTTGGATGGCCTCCTGAACTTATATTAAAGACTCTGATTCTGCCACTCCCTGACTCCACCATTGTGTCCGCCTGAGCTGCATCTGATACATACCAGTTTCAAAGGGTGAGTCCTTCATGTTTTTCAAATCTTTTACAATATTAAACGATCAAACGTGTACTTTATGTAACCGGAAGACGCCAACACAGTCAGATGAGGAGCTCCATCACTAGCTACTTCACTAGTAGTGAAAAATGATGTTAGAAAGTAAGACGTTGCATGAAAAACTATTGCCATTCATTGTAAACCATGTTCTCCAGTGTTAGCCATGCTAGCTCAATGCTAGCGGTGTTTCCAGCTCTTTTCATGACTTTTATGGATTAAACAAAGTCTATTTTTTACGATCTTGACACTCTCGTATTTTGCTGCAAATTTTTAGATCTCAATTTATGCATTTTGATTCGCAGATTTGTTTTTTCTTTTTATTTTAAAAAAAAAGCAGATTTGGGGTTTTGATGCGCAATTCTTTAGACATTGAATTGACACCATAACTTTGACCCTGTTTTTTTTTTTTACCCCATTCAGGAGAAAGTTCATCTCTAATTCAAAAATGTTAGAAACTCCCTAATGAATATTAAATACAGTTTGTCACAAACGTGCCATAAACAGCACTGCTGTACAGTAGATTCTAAAAATTTTCCTAAACGTATAAGGATTCAAAGCATGAGTTGGTGTTCTTGAAGACACTCCAAAATAAATGTGCTTTTAGTGTTTTTAACTTGTTTTCGTTGCATTTTCCTCATGATGGAGGACATGTATAAGAAAAATTAAGCTTAAAATGGCATTTATGACTATTTCTCCATTCAAACAGGAAAGCAGGAGCAGACCAATAAATGCCATTTGAAAGATCTTGTAGATGTGATGTAGGTGCTACAGTGAAGGGCCACAGGCTCCCTCCTCTGCTCCATTCTGATGCCTCCACTTGTAGACGTATAGATGCATGTGCGTCTTTGTTTTTCCTTCTCTGAGTTTTCTCTTAGAAAAGCAGGTATTACCGTGCGTAGACAGATCAAGTGTCCTTGCTTGGGTTACAGGATCACGTTCTCATGGCATGTAGAACAGAGGTGCTGGTTCAAGATCTAGATCTGGCAGTAATAAACCCAAATGGGACAGATGTCCAACAGTTTATTGTCCCACCCTCGCTACCCCACTACTGTTGCCCTGGGAAACGCCCTCAACTTCTGCAGCTCCAATGGGGGCGGTTGAGTGTTCACATTAAAATCTCTGCTGCCATTTCTGCAGAATTCTGTCCTCAGGGTGACTCCAAAATTTTTTTTTACTGCTTTTAATTTTCCTCTGAAGATGTAAAAGCCAGGAGCAAGGGGCTTAAAGAGAAAACAACGTAAAAAAAATGACCACTGAGCTATTTTGATTTAAAAAAAAACATTCATTCAAGGTTTGAAATTTAAAATATTTATTTAACACAATTTCTGTGTAGTAAAGTTTTGGTGCTGAGAAACTACAAAAATCAACTCTCTACAAGCTGATGTTTTCTAAAGACAAATAAGGAGATTATGTTTGTGAACTAGCGGCTGTATAGAAACATGCATAGGACATGTTTGGCATTCTGGAAGAATTTGATCTCTTTACCAAAATGTGTATCCAATTTATGGAAAAGGTGCAAACTCCACATTTGAACCAGGGCCTTCGCCCATCGAGGTGAGGGTGCTAACCACTATTCCACCCTTTGGATCTTCAGATAAAATCCCACAAAAATTTAATATTTAATAATAAGCATATATTAGCCTGCATCAACCTTTAATGCTTCCAAGTGTGTCTAACCATCCAATAGGAGAAGTTCTTCATGATTTTAAAGCTGGATGAAGAACAACATTACTGAAAAAGAACGGAATAGGATTTGTGTCAAAAAATGTAACTGGATTTTTATGTAAATGATACATTCTAAAAATAAATATTTCATTATAACCAGTTGAGAGAGAAAATATGCCAATCGTAATATTACAGAGAGTCATGTTTGTTTGACCTAAACCAATAAATTTACGTACAGTCATATAAGTAAATATCACAAACTCTAATGTCTCCCTTGATTGGGATAAAATAATAAACACCTTCTGCACACACCTTCTGCCGTCGTCTCCTCTGAGATCTCAGCTCGGTGAGAAGTAGAGCGGGAGAAAGTCAACAAGTGTGGCAGCTGCGCAGTTAATTAATCACAACAGTCACTGCTGACTCTTGTGAAAACGTTGCAGATCACTAGACAAAAAAAAGGCTGTAAAGCTAATGATAAATTTGACTCCACGCACATGCAGGTATAGAAGCGATCCCAGAGCGATCATTGTTGTGGTTCAGAGCTGGTATGTGAGCCCCGTAACATCTGCAGTGTGAAAGCGTTTTTCCACCAAGTATTCCTGACCTCAAATCCATCAATAAAAACCTTTCTCTACTGAAATAAATGGGATAAAATGTAGTTTTTAAGTATGTAGGATTTCATGGATAACACGGTTTTACTTATTTTATCTTTTTTACTAAATAACTGTCAGATGCAAATACAGTATTTTCTCTAGGAAAAGTTGTTGTGGTTTAAGGAAATGACACTCTGCTCAGGATTCAAAGCAAAATCTAAAGCTAAATAAATAAAGCAACAAAATGAAATAATATGCAACAAAATGAAATAATATAAAAACAATAAATAACTAGATATATAGCAATACCTGCAATAATGCAAGTGTGAATGCTGTAATGTGGCCACTGACGATGCAAAGCTAAAAGCTGAAAATGCTAAAGGAATGTTGTTAATGCTGAAATAGTTGAATAAGTTAAAAATGCATAGCTGGAAATGTTACCTTAAAATGCTAAAGCAATTAGTTTATAGTTAAGTCTAAGTGCCAAGACACTGTATATTAAAGAAATGCCTGAATTTGCTAAACAAGACTTCAAATCACTGCATCCCTAAACCTCCTCTTTGGCTTTCCTCTAGACCGCTTGCCTGGCAGCTCTAGACTCAGCATCCTTCTTCCCAGTGGTGGACTTAACATTAGACAAAGGTAGTCGATCGCCTAGGGCCTCCAACAGATTCTCATACGCTCATATAGTACTTTTTGGAGTCATGTGTGTTGATATTTGATTTGGTTTGAAATATTGTATTACTACTTAGAAAGTTTTATATTCACAAGAACAGGTTTTCAAAACTCAAACTCCTCTTTATAAGGTTTCACAAGGACATTTGCTTATATTTTATCTCGCCTAAATTTATCAAAAATAAAATAACGATTTCCACTTTAGTTCATGATAGGTTTAATAAGTTAAACTAAAACTCCTATACAGTATTCTCTCTGTATTCGCGGCGTTTAGGGACCAGGGACACCTGCAAATACGCAGAATCCATATCCAGAGAATCTAGAGAATGTCTCTCCTCTGGACATGTCCGAATCATCTCAGTCTGGCCTCTCTGCAAAGAGGATAAAAATGTCCACCTAAATGCAATTTTTCCTTCCAAAGACAAAATCAATGTGAAAACTTTGGAGATCTGCACCTCAGCTTGTTCAGAAATTACACCAGAGCTGCTAACTCTTCTCTTAATCGAGTCCAGGACGGTTCCCATGTGGGGTCACACCTACTCTGACGCAATACAGATTGATGAGGGTGGGCCTTGAACAGCCGACAGAAGATTGCAAGCTAGGGTGTTCACTACCAAGCTGGTTGTGTCATGAGAAGCACATTCTCTAGGCGGAGGGAAATTTCTGCTCGAGCAATAAAACTAATATTTGTTCATATGTCTCAGGGAGTTAGCCCATTAGCTCTCATTTTAAAGTGTAAGTATGGACTCGGAGGCAGCAGTTTAACACTGAAATAGTGCTGCCCTGAAGGCAAACTAAAGAGGTCACTTATCATCGGACTCTGCAAGTCATCAAACCTGGTGACACGATTCTTATCGGCGTTTCCAAAATGGGAAGCTCATTAGGATCGTCATCCTGGTCTTTGTCAACATATTTCTGTCTTGCCTCTGAGCATCACATTGGGATTAATAGAACCCCATTTACTGATGCCTCATTAGGACATAGCCAAACAGCCAGAGCTAAAATACCAGCAGTGTAGCTCATCTACATTCCAAATGTGCGGCACAAATGGGAGTATGAAATGAACACTGGCGCAAGGCGTGAGTCCCCATGCTTCACTAAGCTAAATTAAAGGAATGTTTTATTTATGCACACATAGGCAGCTCCCTAACACACAAGCTCGTATTTTGCCGGCAGATTAAAAAGAAAAGTATCAAAATATTTCTTATAGCCGTGAACGACTTGCAATCAATATCAAAAGTGGTGGAGCATAAAAATTTGACAAAATAAAAAAGAAAGCAGCTCAAGGAGGATTTGTTTTCCTCATTCTGCTCCGTTGATGGCTTCAATTTTGGTGTGAAGAGCATTAGCATATCTGCTTGGAAATAAATGGATGTCTCTAGAATAGATGTTGCTGTGTGTGTTGTATGAAAAATGTCTCAGTACTCAAAAGGACATCGTTCCATTTCTTTTTAAGTGGTTTGAAATGTTTTTGAATTTATTTTAATTTAATCTATCCCTAAATCTTTTCACAATTAGCACAAAATGCGTCATTCTCAACGTCTTAAACTTTATACTTGTCTTTTGGCCTTTCCTGTTAAAGTTTCAACTTTTTAACCAACATCGGGAAAAAAATAAAAAAATGGAAGGAAAATTTTAATTATAGTGTGATACCAAAATTGACCAAGATATATCCTATCATGACTTTTTATTGCAGAGGAATTATAATGATAAAGACTTTCAGAATATTTAGATAAAGTGAAATATACTCACTGGACACTTTATCAGGTACACCTTGTTAGTACTGGATTGGACCCCTTTGCCTTCAGAACTGTCTTAATCCTTGGTGGGATAGATTCAACAAGGTACTGGAAACATTCCTCAGGGAGTTTGGTCGACGCTGACATAATAGCATCACACAGTTGCTGCAAATTTGTCGGCTGCACGTCCATAATGCCAATCTTTCGTTCCACCACATCCCAAAAATGTTCTATTAGGTTGAGATCTGGTAACTGTGGAGGCTATTTGAGTCCAGTGTCATGTTCAAGAAATCAGTCTGAGATGATTCCAGCTTTTTGACATGGAGCCTTATCCTGCTGGAAGTAGCCATCAGAAGATGGTACTCTGTGGTCACAAAGGGATGGACATGGTCAGCAACAATACCCAGGTAGCCTGTGGTGTATTCACCGTGTGCATTGTTGCCTCAGTTTCCTGTTCTGAGCTGACACGTCTGCCACCTGGTGTGGTCTTCTGCTGCTGTAGCTCATCTGCCTCATGATTGGGTGTGTTGTGTGTTGAGAGATGGTCTTCTCCAGACCTCAGTTGTAACCAGTGGTTATTTGAGTTCCTGTTATCTTTCAAAAAGTTGGAACCAGTCTGGCCATTCTCCTCTAACCTCTGGCATCAACAAGACATTTCCGCCCACAGAACTGCCATTTTGGGGCATTCTCTGTAAACCCTAGAGATGGTTGTAGGTGAAAATCTCAGCAGTTTCTGAAATATTCAGACCAACCCATCTGACACCAATAACCATGCCACGTTCAAAGTCACTTCAATCACCTATAATTCTCAATTTTAATGGAGAATTAATGCTGCGGTTTGAACCGCAGCAGATCATCTTGACCATGTCTACATACCTGAATACATTGAGTTGCTTCATTGTGAGTGTGGAGTGGCACAAACAATACTTAACACTGAGCTGAGCTCCAGGCAGTGCTGAAGTATCCTGTAGTGGATTGAGTGAACGAGAGTCAGGCGTGCAGCATCCAGGAAGTGTGGCTAAAATTCTGGAGATGGTTCCAGCTGGTGATCAGAGGGGGAGACAGAGTTCAGACTTCTGTTGAAGGGCCATCTTTTAGAAGGAAGTTGTGTCTATTACCTATATAGTATTTTCGTTTTTACACATTTTAGGTGGAGCAACGACTATCAGTACAAATCTGGGACATGTGACAACTTTTTCATGATTTGATTGTCGTAGAATGAAACATTCTTTTGAAATGTTTACCCCAATTCTCTCCTGGCTCATTTGGACACAAAGCCAGGCTAAAATTGCAATTTTCTTGTTTGGCACAATATTACAAAAAAAAAAAATGTGTTGCCTGCTGAAATTATTGGCTACAGAATCAGAATCAGGATCATGTCAGCATAAATATATTCCTGCAACAGCAGATAAACAGGCTGTTCAGAACATTTTCTGAAAAAGGTCATTTGGATAAAATAATAGTCCGCAGACATTTGGATAAAATAATAGAAGATTTGCTTGAATTAGTCCAGAGGTCGGCAAACTACCCCCCAGAGGCCATTTGCGGCCCATTAAACTATTTATTTCTGGCCTGCCAAACTGGAATAAATTATATTAATAATCATTATTAAAGTTTTAAAGTTGCAGAATGTTATCCTACATTCATGTTGTGTTGGAAGATTTTATGTTTTTCTGACGTTAATTTTTCCGATGATTCCAACACCACATGAACGCGGCATTTCTATATTTAGCCAGTGGTGCAATTGGTACTAAAATGAGAACAAAAGTCACAGTTTTGAAATAAAAACTTCAAAATGTTCTGCTTTATAGTATTTTTATTCCTTTTTAATCAAAATGAAACCATGTTTTCATCCAGATTCCACGTTATTTCTTTGTTTTACCAAAACAACAGTCTACAAATCTGCTCCGGGTCCAGCCCTTCTGTCAAATTTTAGAACCCTTTTTGGCCCACAAGTCAAAAAGTTTACCCATCCCTGAATTAGTCACTGCTGTAGTGCTTGGCAAATGTTTTCTAAGTGACTCTTTTCGTGTGTGTATACATAGGAGGCTGATGAGCGACTTATCTCGGCAGAATGAATAAGTGAGTTTGAGTGGCATATCCTGTCACTCACGGAAGGTCCTATGGGTGCCCTAAATTATTTAAAGCACTGCAGAAGGATAAACGTGCAAATTCATTCTAATCAGTTTTAAGGATCTTGTGTGTTAAACCCTTTAAATAGTATGGCTTACTGCTTGCCATAATTAACAGAAAACTCATATTTAAACTAAAATGCGTTTTTGTTTCTGGTGTTGAACAGTTTAAAGACCCACTCCAATAAAAATCGTGTTTTTGGTGCTTTCTTGTTGTATTTTTTCATGCTGGAGGACATTTTAAAAAAATTAATTATAAAATGGCATTTTTGTGTATTTTTTTTATTCAAATCGATGTGAATCAGGAACAGACTAAAAAACGCAGTTATAAAAAGGTTGTGTTACATAGAAAAGACAAGGGAGGGGCCACAGTCTCCCTACTCCCCTTGAAACGGAAAGCTCTCAGCAACAGAGAAGGGAAGGGGAGGTGGTGCTGCCCCGTGCCAACAATCCCGCCCACGACCCAGAGGCAAATTTCTAATGATCTACTGTCATTCTGTAGAAACTATTCCAACATTTTTGCTAAAAAGGAAAAATCCTAATTAAAAGATCACTGGGAACGCTTTTACAATAGGTCAAAAGAAGATCGGAGTGGAACTTTACCCCCACATCCAGCATTTAACCTTGATGTTTTAATGGGTGCAGATTGCACACAGATCATATCACCACTGATCACTGTCCGCTCAAGTCTGCTCCCTTCTGCTCCATCGCTGCCTTCAGCATCAAAAGCCACAAACTCTCCCTGCTGATGGTTTCACCTCACTGTCCCACCAGTTCACATCAATCTGCTTTCTGTCCTGCATGTCAATCTGGCTCTTCATGAAAATGCATTTGATCTTTTCTTCAAAAAAAAAAAAAAAATTGTCCCCCTCCTTCAAATTTTTCCGCGTATATTCATCAGTTGGTTGCCCTCAGGCTCAGTTGTTTTTCTCACGTTTTACTGTATGTGCTATGAATGAAAACTTATTTATCAGGCATGTAGGATTTTTTTAAACATATTTTGCAATTTTTTACAAAATTATAGCCTGCAGGGAAAAAAAATAACTAAGCAGATTCATTTTGACCCACAGAATGCTGTGATGACTGTAAGATAGCAGTGATTATAAATCAAGCTCTGCAAAAGTCTATAACACATGAAAAAAAACATGCTAACAGAATAGATGCACTTTTAACATGCATCCAGACTGATAAAAACACATGTTTTAATTCTAAAGATAAGAATTACTGCAGGATTTTAAAAAAAAGTTTGTTTAAGCCTTTTTCAATGTGTATAAACAGATGATATATGAAGCAACCGTGGCATTCTAATGACTGCAGAAGTCAGCTCTTTGTGTGACTTGTCCTGTGGGAAAACAAGAGAACACGCTTTTAATGTGATTGATGTTTTAGTTTCACCACTGATTAATGGACTGTGGCTTAGCTTTACAGTAGTTCACGGGGCCATATGTTCACCGCAGAAATTTAGCAATTAGCGTAGCGCTCTGAGTGTGCGATAACCTGGAATGATCGTTACGATGTAAATAGTTGGGGAGCGTTTGCTGCGTGTCAGTGGATCTGTCAGAGCATCACCAGAGAGGAATTATACAGGGGTCAGAGAATCACAGGCTTAAAAGTCCAACAAGATAAGAGGGACTGTTACTGAGGATAGCTTTACTAAATTAGTGTCTGCGTTCATTTTATTGTGGTGTAAATCTTAGTTTGAACCACAATGAAATGAGTCATTTGGATAATGCATAATGCTGGGTATAGAGGACATACAAATGCTTTATTAAATCAGAATTATTGAAATTTATAGAGAAAACAGCAACCCTTACTAAGCATATTTAAAGTTAAAAATAGAGCACTGCTAGGGAGTTTGCAAACACTGTTTGTCTTCAATTCTGAAGATGGAAATCACAGAAGAGGATTTTTTCTTTTACATCAAGTTGCAACAGTTTGGACAAATGTCTTTCTGTGGGCTGTTTTTTCATTTCCAATGTTTTATTGCTCTAATCTGATAACAAACAGCAAATGTTTTATTAAAAATAAATAAATTAATTAATTGTGACAGAGCCCCTATAGCCATCAACACCACATAATTTTAAATGCAATTTCGTGAGGGCCAACAATACGTTTTAAAATGAAAATACAAGTGAATGTGTGCATTTCATGTAATTTCAACACTTTTAAAGTTCAATAAGTCTGCGGGTTCTTTTTAATAACATTGTTATTGTAGCCGACTGAGTTGGACTCGGTGGCTGTTGGGTTGCGTTCTAGGTTCCGAAGTTCATTGAACGCACCAAGCAGAGATGCTGGTTGGCCCCTCAGTTCTGTTGCTCAGCCTGTTGTTGGGTAGTTTGGACCATTGGGGTAAGCTATAAGGGAAATAGGAGGGCTAGCGGGGTAGAAAAAGGTTGGGGGAGCACTCTTGGTGGGAGAGACTCAGGAGTTGATGAATAAGTTGTATGGTGTTGATTACGGCCTGCAGTAACCAGAATAAAGAACCCTAAAAGAGGTTAAGTCTTTGTGCCTCACTGTGGGAAAGAAACGGTACATTATGCTGTTGCTAATAAATGAGTATTTCTTAGCATTAATGCGACTTCTGGTGCTGCATGGCGGTTTTGCTAATGGTCTTATCTGGTTGATACGTGGTGAGTTTAAGCTTCATGCAGGCGTTGAGACTTCTATCCGTTAAACGTGATCGTAGGTTGGTCTGAATGTTCTTTAGATGTGAGAAAGACTGCTCACGTGCAGACGTGGAGCCAAACATTGTCAGTACAGCCATACTCACGTTGCAGTGTGGGACGGGCATCGTGTTCTAATCAGAGCCCCGCTCACCTTGCTGCCTGTGCCCACTACGCCCTCCCCTTTTCCTTCTCACACACGACTCCTTCTCAAAGACGGGAGCGTGCTTCTGCCAGGACAGCAATTCACAAGTTTCAGGCCATTACAAACTGGGATCGCATCGCGCCCGAGAAGGACTAGTCTAATTAAACCTTTTTTTTTTTAATAATTAAAGATTTGTCTGCGAGCCAGATATTGCCATCAATAGAGCCATGGTTTCCTGACCCCTGCCCAATAGGGACATAGAGGTAAAAAAGTACTGGACGCATTTAGTTTGCTTAAGGTAAACCAGAGATCATTTCCCCTGATAATCTGGAACAACCCTAAATCACCTAGGTGGACCCTGGACCCATCTTTCGATGTGGTTTCAGTTTGTTTCCAATCGGGCTGAGCTTTGGTTCACTCTGTTTCTTCAGTTTGAAAAGACTCCGTGCTCAGACCAAAGCGGCCAAGATAGCTGGGCATTATGTTGATGTAAACAGAGTAGGAAGAAAGCAACTATGAAGACACAGCAATTCATTGAAACGTGGTTGGATGAATGCAGCCTCAAAAAACAAATTTCAACGTGATAAACATTGCTTCTTATGCTGTTTTCCTGGGAATCTACATGTCATATCATACATACATACGTACATGTCATACTATCAGCATACCTCTTTAGTCTGGCAGCATGCCTCCAAATTAAGTGGATTCAATCCAGACCAACTGACTTTTTCGGACTAAACACACCCTAAGTGGTCATTTGCACACAGGAGGCCTTTTCAGTGTCAATTACCTGAAAATGACATTACGTGAGCTTATCGAGTTTTATTTTATCGTTGGACTGGCGTCACCGTTATGTAAACTCTGAATGTCACTAAAAAAGAGTTCTAAAGTCACGTGACATGTTTTGGTGCAGGGTATACATCAGCTTTGATCAAATGGCATGCTGCGCACAACATTCTTTCTTGTGTGAGAAACCAGTAATTGCTCTTCTTTACTTTTATGTCCCTTTAGGGCAGGGGTGGCGAACACATGCGCTCTCGGTCAATAATCATGCGGCTCTTTGCGTCTCATCATATTTTCTATATACTGTGCCTCATTTCATAGATTTTTCCCTCTTAACCACACTCAAATCCATCAGAGGGTATTAAAAATAAATTATAAACAAGAATAATAGTAATTTAGCTGTGTGTGTGTTTTGATGCTGCTCCTGACACATAAGTGACCGCCAATCATTTGTGCGGGTTACGCCCAATACCGGAAAAAATAACAAAACATTTGATGTGCGTGCAGACTGTTACCCTCATGGTCAAAATGGCGAAATTCAGAGTATAAAGACTAAGACAGGACGTTTCTGGAAGAATGGGAAGATTCTTACTTTTTTACTGAACGGAATGGCAAGTCACTATGTTTATTATTATTATGAGCTTTTGGAAGCAGTAAAACTGTTCATGGCAGAAAAGTACAAAACGTATCCCGGGGAAAATTAAAAACTCTTCCTGTTCTGACACAAAATGTCTCCTTTATTAAGAAGTTGAAGCTTTTCAAAGTGCACATTCAAAACAGCGATCATCCCACTTTCCTTCTGTGTGGAGCTCACAGCAGAAGGCTTCAATCAAAATGAATAAAGTGCAGTATGTGACGCTGCTTGCGCAACTGGACGGAAACTTTACTTTGCGGTTTGAGGACCTGCAGCAGAAACGGCAGCAGATCACTTTTCTCATCGGCCCTTTAATGCAGAGACTGACTGCCTGAGATCCCCGCTTGTCACTGATGAGGCAGCGACAGAACTGGAGATGATTGAGCTGAAATCTCTTTTGAAAGAAGGCCCTGTTACATTTTGGAGAACAGAAACGCGTGAAATCAAGGCATTGGTCCGTTCTGACTGACACTTACGTAAAGGAACTGCTCAGAGTGACTACGACTGGCCCGGGGGTTAGCCCCGCCTTCAACCCCTAAGACTCATGGGAAGTGGGGAATCTTGGATGTAAAACCATGAGTCAGGGGGCTAAGAGCAGAAGAGAGGTCCATGTTATATGACTGTGTGATACATGTAATGGGATCTGAACCCGGACAGGAGGGGCAGAAGTGGTTCTCTCACACAGCTAAACAATTAGCAGCACAGTGCCCACCTGCCTGCAACGTTTATGTATGAGCTGAGTCATTGCAATATTTTAATATTCCATCAATTATCAGCTCTTCATGCAAATAGTCAATCATTAAATTCAAAATGGTGAAATACTCTGTTGTTATCTTCATAAATCTGACTTCAGAGGAGTTGGTGCTTCACCAGCCATCAACCTCACTGCATGTTACTGAGTAGTTGCGTGTGTCAGAGAGAGGCAGAGAAAAGAGTGAGATAGAGAGTGTGTGTGTGTGTGTATTAGATGAGGGAGAGGTGCCTGTGTGTGTGGAAGGGGTATCTGACTTCCAGTGTGGTCGCTTTCTTAACTCTGGCTAAACACAAGTACGAAACTTGCTGTTGTGTTGTGGGGAGAAGAGTGTTTTATGGAAAATAATATGGCTTTAATTGCATGTTTGTGTGTGTACGTCTTGGCAGGTCTGTGTGGTGTGGCTCTTTGACTCTCACAGTGAAAAAATGCGGCTCTTGGTGTCAAACTTGTTCGCCACCCCTGCTTTAAGGGGCTCCGTACATTGATCCTTTTTTGTTAAATAATAATAATGGATTGGAGTTATCGGCGCTTTTCCAGACGCTCAAAGTGCTTAGAATGTGTCCATTATTCATTCACTCCTCATTCATGCTTCGTGATGGTAAGCTACTGGTGTAGCCACAGCTGCCCTGGTACAGACTGACAGTTCCCGCCTACACCCCCCCCCCAAAGTTCTCATATTCTCTTCTGTCAAAGCAAAAATTGCCTCTGCTGCTTTAAAATAATTTTTCATTTTTATGCATTTATTCAAATTCATGCATCTGTTTGTTTTAAATTTGGTCTAGAATTGTCACACACTGTGGTGCTCCAAGTCATAGGCATGTTTTTTTTGTTAACGTACATATATATATATAAATTGCGCCTTTTTATATGAAGCTCGTGGGTTTTTTTACAACTTGGCTACTTTGACAAAGTACATGGAAAATTAAATTTATGAAAAAAAACATGAAATCTTGCATGTAGGAAGAAAGTATTGGATTACCAAACAAAAGGTTCTGAGAGAAAACCAGTTGGATTGTTAAGGATTATCACTCCTGCCTTTATAATCACAAAATGATGCGGAACAGCTTCAAACTCTTCTAACCTGCAGCCTTTTGCCACATTATTCTTCATCACATTAAACTTGGTGCTGAGATCTCGGCCTTCCATCACACTCGGTTAGTCGCATCTTTGATGGGGGAAGCATCACCCAAAATGTGTGCAAATGTTTGCAAAAGCATGACAGAAATAGAAAAACTGGAGGTTAAATGGAGCATATGAAATATGTGTGAGGTGGCAATATTTCCAGTTGACGATTATCGCTGTATATTCCAACCAGCAGGTATAGTTTCAGTGAGGTAAACCCCATTTCTGTGTCTTACCAAAGCAATCACATACTGAAGAGAGATTGGAATAGCCAGACATGTAACCAGAATGTGCAGCACAAAAAAAGTATTTTTTTCATCTTTGAGACTTTTTTTATCATCAGTGTTGCAGCTGTGAAAGTGCTGCTTGTGCTGATGAGCAATAGATTCTGACAGAGGTGATCAAATTACTCATAATGAGGCCTGAAGTGTGCAGATGGGCTCACGTTCCAAAATAACTAACATCTACGTATAATTAATTGTCCTCAGCGTCTCAGGCGCCTGAATGATGGCCTGCATGTAAAACCGCATGCTGCCTTTATCCCTGCTTGACTCTAAGGTAAATATTCAACACACAGGATTGAATTAAGTATCTCACTAAAGTTATTTTAATGTGAATCATACTCTTGAACAGTTATATAAATGTGGGTGAAGCAATTAAACAAATCACTGCCAGTATTTTCTTCAGTACGTGTAATCTAACTAACAACTATAGTGTTGGTTTTGATGTTTTTGACAGTGAAACTTATTATTTTCCATTGGTTTGTAGACAGTTCCCCCTCTTCCCTGCTCTTGTATTCACCAGTCTGTTTGTGCTCCAATCTGAAGCTGTTTGTTGCAGCTTTTTATCTCCTAATTTATTTGGATTTTTCCTCTTTGTCCGTGTGTGGTGCTTTTTGACTTTCTTGGTCTTTCATCTACAAACACGGTTTCAGTTTCCGACTGAAGACTCCCTCCATGGCTGGGATGTTCGTAAACTCGGATTTGCAATGTTGACAGGGAAAGTTTGGGAAGGAGCTGAACAGATACCCAAACTCTTTGCTTAACTTGGCATCATAGGCCACTGTAATCAAAGCAACAAGTTAACATGTTTTTCTCACCTGAATAATTTAAGCAACATCCATGATTCAGTTTTTATAAAGAGAGCTGACTGAAAAAATATTTGGAAAGGAGGCATGTAGACATGGTCAAGACGATCTTCTGCAGCTCAAACCGAGCATCAGAATGGGGGCAAAAGGTGATTGAAGGGACTTTGAACTTGGCATGTTGTTAGTGCCGGATGGGCTGGTCTGAGTATTTCAGAAACTGCTGATCTACTGGAATTTTTTACCCACAACCATCTCTAGGGTTTGCAGAGAATAGTCCAAAAAAGAGAAAATATCGAAATGAGCAGCAGTTCCATGGGCGGAAATGTTGATGTCAGAGGAGAATGACCACACTGGTTCCAGCTGATAGAAAGACCAACAGGAATCCAAATAACCACTGGTTACAACTGAGGTCTGCAGAAAAGCATCTCGGAACGAACAACACGTCCAACCTTGAGGCAGATGGGATACAACAGCAGAAAAGCTCACTGGGTCACACTCCTGTCAGCTAAGAACAGGAAACTGAGGATACAATTCACACAGGATCACCAAAACTGGACGAGAGAAGATTGGAAAGATGTTGCCTGGTAGAAATGATGAGTTTTCATTTTTACTGCAACATTCGGATGGTAGAGTCAAATTTTGGTGTCAAGAATATGAAAGAATCCTGCCTTGTATCAATGGTTCAGGCTGGTGGTGAGGTGGCATGGTGCTGGGAATTTTTTTTTGACACACTTTGGGCCCCTTAGTACTTAATACCTTAATGACCACAGTGTACCCATCTTCTGATGGCTAGTTCCAACAGGGTTTCTTGAACATGACAATGAGTTTACTGGACTCACCAGATCTCAACCCAATAGAGCACGTTTGGGATGTGGTAGAATGGGAGGTTGGCATCATAGACAAGCCAGAGGCGAGGTCCACAGCCAAGTGTAGGAGCAGGAGCAGAGACGAGCTATAGGCAAGGTCCACAGCAAAGTACAGGAGCATGGACAAGCCAACTGGAAATTGGAATCACTCCTGCTCCCCTGGAGGAGAGTGGGAAAGAGGGACAACACATGAATCGCACTGCACCAAACAGAGGCATGGAGAAATAAATGATAAATTAATAAGAATAGAGGAGATTAGGAGAGAATGAGAATAGAGGACAGAACCCCAGTGCACCATTTGAGTCACATTTAGGCGTGTGTGTGGGGGGGTTCTCGCCTGGGGAGTAATTCAGTGTAAAACTGCCACTGCTCCACAGAGCATAGAAACCTAGCTTATGGTCCACGTTTTACAACCACAGTCATGCAGGAGACCTGGATGCATCTCTGACAATTTGTAATGCTAAAATGTGTAAATCAGAGTGAGGCATACTGTAATTAGGATCTCCAGCTATCACTATAAATGTAATGGGGTAGGTGTGTCTGTAGCTTAGCAACAGCCAAGACAACAAGGTCACAATAGCATTACTGGAAGATGGGGTGGACAAAATAATTATAATGAACCTACCTAACATAAAACATGAGTACAAATTTTGAGAAGACACTTCAATATTTTACGACATTTATATAAGAAAACTTTATTTTGTCTGTGTTGTTGATAAGTACAGCTACCCCATTCTGTTGTTTGTTTGTTTTTTCCTTCAAGTCTTGACTTGAAGTCAAGTCTTCAAGTCAAGCCTCACCTGGCATCACTCAATAGTTAACCACAACTGTCTTCAGTTAATTGAACATTAATGGTTTCAATAATGTTCAGAGAACTCAGATGGAAATCACACTGCTTAAGTAGATCGCTTAATCTGCTTTACTGTTTTATAAATGTGCAGCCTTATCTTTATTTGGATGAATGTATGTAACTTTATTTTCAGATAACCAAGACTTTCTCCTTGTAAAATTGAGCTTTAAATGATAGATGTACAATTTTATTCTAACAATAGGCTGACTTTATTCCCATAATTTTACGACTTTATTCTTTTAAAATGTTGACTTTTTTTCATAATTTTTTGACTTTATTCTCATATTTGTATGACTTTATTCCCATTATTTATAATTGTTCTGTAATTGTGGCCCCAAAATCTATTTTAGCCCCCAAAAATACATCCAAAAAGGCATTTATGTGTCTTGAAAGTATTAATGTAATGAGATGCTGTAGTCCTGGGAGGTAGAAACGTAACTTGAGATGTTTATGACCAGAGGAAAACAGTTTTTTGTTTTTTTTTTCGTGGAGAAGCTTAATAGTAGCAAGGATGTTGCAAAACCAGCAGTTTCACCAGATTGATTTTTGTTGTTGTCATGACATGGTTTATTGTTTGCATGTTAATGTTTCCATTAATTCCAGAGTTGTTTTGCATTAACTTGCATTTTAACCATAACTCTCCAACCAAACCCAGTACAATTTAAATTCAACTTAAGAGAGACTATAAAAAGTGGATGTTTTCAACCCCTTTTCATATACGATTTTATGTTGCCAAAAAAGCTGTAATGACAAAGACAAGAGGGGAGGGTTGTGGTTCTGATGCACACACAAACACATATTTATTCAGTACAAAACAGAACTGTGTTGGAGTATGAATTTTATTACCATCTGCTGCACCATTTCACAGCGACATAAAAAGTGTCAGCCCTCCTCATACATATAAACACATCCTCATCAGGTATTCCTCCGGTGCAGGATTAGATGTTAACTTCCCAGACCCCGAGGTAAATTCCACCTTAGCTGTCTCTGCTCTCCATTTCACCCATATAATGTTAAATTCGTTACTGCGTTGACTTTACCGCCAGTGCCGCTGTGATTTGTCACATGGCGCACAGCCAAAGCTAGACTTCAAACATCCCGATGCAGCCCCCCTCCCGTAAAAAGAAAAAAAAAAGTTCACACCCTAGTTTCTCCTTCTTTTGACCCACTTTTCCTCAAAAGTTGCTTAACGCATCTGAATCATGACATTGAGGAGAGGGAAGGAGCCATCAGTCACAAACTAAAATGAAACTAGGCCACTGCCCACATAAACACTGGATTGATCAGAAAGGAGAAATCGGGATTATGGCTTTCAACAGGGAGCATTTGCTGTTGGTGAAGTGGGGTGAAGGGTTTTCAAAGCAGATCTGAACAGGAGGAGCGCTCTGCTGAGCAGACCGGGGCTGAAGGAGCTGTGATGGATGGACGAGGACACAAAAACAAGGTCTCCTGCTGAGTTTCTCATTGAGTCCCACAATGTTACAGCATGTTGGTGTGTGTTGACGGGATGGCAGGTAGAGCCACTCACAAATGATGAATGGCACTGTGCAGTTGAAGGACACATCTGTCTTTGTCATCGTGCTCATTTAACAGTGTGATACTGATATCCATCAGAGGCTAAGGCAATGAAGTCTGACATATTGCTTACATTATTCAATCTTAGTAGGTTTTCTTTTTATGGAATCTCATCAGAATGAAGAAAAATTGAGATTTTTGCATATTATTATTAATGTTGTAGCAGTTGAATAGAAATGAATCTGACAAGGTTTATTCCAGAAAAGGTCTTTGGTGTCCACTATAAAACAATGTAAGAGCAAAACAAAAATAAAAAAAACCTAATATTAAAGAATGTACATAAATATTCCCACTTAACATTCAGTTTCATTTTACATTATTGTTGCATTTGATTAATGTAAAAGTTTAAAACTTATATGAAAGCTCGGCAATTTACATATTTCTTTGCTTAGCTTTTTTTTAGGCTCAAAGCTTTGCATCACAACACAGTAACTTACTTAAAAAACTTCAACTCGAACAGCTAGGACAGACTTTTGTTTTGATGACACACACACACTAGTTGACCAAAATCATTATTTTCACCAACCCCAAAAGCATTAAGACGGTCTTTAATATGAGTACATACACAAACCTAGCTAAACGCCTTCTCGTAATAAAAAGGAAAAACCCTAAATAGTCACAGAAGTTGTGAATATCGTTGATGTCCTTCTCCCTCCCTCCCTCTAGAGACATTCACAGCACCCGTCTCACCCACAAGACCTTTTGTATTGTGTGCGATTCTGTCCACCTTTCACAAAGCTTCCTGCTTCCATTAAGGAGGAGACTGCAGAGACTCCAAAGACCACATGATTGAAGGACTGCTTTATACACCAGGCTTTCAGGAAACTGAACTCGCTCCCAGTCCTATGACCTCCTGCACCTTAGGTCTCACTCCTCTCTCACCATTCACTGGATCAATCACTTTATAAAGCTTTAGACATTTGACTACCTCATTTATCTACCTGTTCAAGTGGCTGGATGGCTCAGATGGCTGCGTGTAGAACTGGCGTATGGGAAACCAGTGTTTGATTTCCAGGGGGGTTCGATGAGCTTCAACCAGTGTAGGTCCTTGGGAAAGACCCTTCACACTACTGCCTAATTAGCCACTAGAGGGCCCGAGCCTGGGTCTCCCTGCATCAGTCCCTAGCCCGGATGAAATACAGGGTTATG
The DNA here is from genome assembly GCA_037389245.1 of Oryzias sinensis. Classification (NCBI taxonomy): domain Eukaryota; kingdom Metazoa; phylum Chordata; class Actinopteri; order Beloniformes; family Adrianichthyidae; genus Oryzias; species Oryzias sinensis. The sequence goes on from CM074494.1 coordinate 17,783,906, forward strand.
TCAAGAAGGCCTTCCGACGTAAAAATCTCTGCCAAATCCCCTGTGCGAATCCGCAAAAGCTGGTGGGATGTGAACAACAATTTTTACCTACCTGTTCAGTCACTTATATAGCCATTTGCAGGACACCATATCTGCAATAGTTACACATTTTTACAACGACATTGCATTTATATAAATATTTATACTTTATTCACATCTGTTAATCCCTTAATTTGGTTGCAGTTTTTATAATGCACTTATAATGCTTTAAGTGCGCCTCATAGTGGAGAAAATATGGTGGCGTACATGTGGCAGTATTAACACTAAACCAACAATTGGCTTTGAAATAGTTTTGAATAAATATAAACAAATATGCACTTGATTCTTCTAATATATATTTGTTCATACTGTTGGAGGGAGTAAATATAGATCCGTCATTCCTTAATTTTATGTCTTCCATGGTCCACAATTCCTGCAATAGCTTTTTTTTAATGGTTGGAATTCTTGTACTTTGTCATCTAGAAAGAAATGTTTTTTCTCTAACATTGAGAATAGTTAGTCTGTGACATAAGGCCATCAAAAGGCTTTACACTGATGATCAAATACACAACTCCAATGTTTATATAAGAACTCAATTAGCACTATTTTTTATCATAAAAATATGGAGTCCTATACTGTTCATAATTAAATAAATAAATATTTGATTAAATAAATAAATGTGACCTCATGCAAATACACAGTCAACCAATAAATCTCTCATAAATATATAAAAAGACCATGAAATTGTGAAAAACCTGCACACTGATTTTAAATTAGCCATTATATTATTCAATATATTTCATTTTGCTTTAAAAACCTGTTCATTATTTTAAAAAAGCATTTTAAAATATTCATTTTATTCATGTTGAATATTATTATAATTCTACTTCTTTTTTCAGAACCTTGGATTTCAAAATCAATATTTTCCAAAGTAGCTTTGTTTTTATTTCATGTTGCTGTTTTTCACAATGGCGTATTTATTTCATAATGAGCTTTTTCAGCAGAATGGGTCAATTTGTCAATCAAACCAGACAAGGCGGAGACACTTTTGTGATTGGCTATTCCTTTACTCAGACATAAGCAGCAGCACCCCGACTACATCGATCGAAGATGCTTCAGTGAACGTGACGGCGCGATGCCCACTCCTCAACACTAGGAGGAGTGTGCACCTCAACACATCCACAGTGTTACCAGAAATTGGGCAGTTTCGGTTCTAAATTTGCGGATAAAAGTGGCTTTGGGCGAGTGTGCATAATTCGGGTGATTTTGTGGTCGGTTCTGCAATTTTCATCTTCTCATGAACATCTAGTAGTGGCCTAAGTTAGGCTGGGTGGTTGTTGGACTTTCACAAAACTTCTGTGAACTGGAGTTCATTAAACACACCATGCCGCGTGTGGGAGGAGCTAGCAGCTAATGCTTTAGCCTGATAGCCACTTGGAGCGATTGCCTGTGTTTATCTCACTTAAAATGCATGGATGCACAATGCACACGGAGAATGTTAAGAGATCAGGTTTATTTATTTGGAATAGTTCCACAACAATGTTTCCATGTTTGAGTTCATGAGATCATCCCAGAGAGTCTTCAGCTCCTGCAGTCAAACTATGTCTGTTACGTATAAATCAGAGCACCCAGCGCAAAAAGTGTGTGTGTGTGTGAGCGCAAGTTAAGTTAAGGGTCTGTTGTTCAGTTCGCTGGAAAAGTAATAATAAAAAAGTATATCCAAAGTATAGAGACTGATTCTTTTAATAACCAGCTCTGAGGTCTGAACGGGGAAGTGATCCCAAATCAAACCCCGGATCTCCGCTGCGTTTACAACCAGAAAGAGAAACTTTCGCAGGAAAGGTTCAACATTTTCCCCAAGAGAGGGGGAAAAAACAGAGGACCTGATTTATAATCATTGTCTCAATGAAAATAGAAAAAATAACATAAGGTTCAGGAGGCCCGAGCAGGCTTGTTCCCCTATCCACTGCTGTCTGGTCCGACTCTCTGTCGGTCCGCCAGCTCGCCTCCTGCGAGCCGACATAAGGCACGATGACGTCAGACTGGATCTGTGAGCTCAGACAGCAGAGCTGTTAGCTGCAGAGCAAACGAGAGCTGAGTGAATTGCGTAAGAGTCAGGAGTGTTTCACGTGGAATTCGAGACGTGGACGACCGGAGCTCCTTTGGTCCACACAAACCCTCAAACTACAAAAACAGAGTCGTAGATGTTTGCATCTTCTGCAGTAGACGGATTGTTTGTCTCTTTTGATCTCTAATGTCAATAAAGCCGCGCGGATATCGCTGAAATATGTCATCTCTCTGACTGGAACACCGCAGTCAGAGCGGGTATCGAGGAATAAGAGTCGATTTCCATGGATGAGCCAATGAGCGTTTAGATCCCGCCCACCTTCACTGATTGACAGATGGACCCATTCTGCTGAAAAAGCTCTTCATGAAATAAATGAGCCATTGTGAAAAACAGCAACATGAAATAAAAAAAGCTACTTTGGAAAATATAGATTTTGAAATCCGAGGATCTGAAAAAAGAAGTAGAATTATAATAATGTTCCACATGATTAAAAATGAATATTTTAAAATGCTGTTTTAAAATAATAAACAGGGTTTTAAAGCAAAATGAAATATATTGAATAATATAATGCCTAATTTAAAATCAGTGTGCAGGTTTTTCACCTTTTCATGATCTTTTTATATATTTATGAGAGATTTATTGGTTGGTTGTGTATTTGCATGAGGTCACATTTATTTATTTAATCAAATATTTATTTATTTAATTATGAACAGTATAGGACTCCATATAAAAACCCCTACCAAAAATAAATAAATAAATAACATCTAAATAAGTTGAACAAAACAGTCCATGCAATTAGTATTAGGTAGATTTCAGGAATTAGGCTTCTTTCTTCTTCTTTTTTGGCCATCCTGGCTTCCCATACACTTATTATACTTACGTCGTTCACCTGTGTCCTGCTATTAATCTTGTTCTTTTTCAGTTTATGAGCTTGCCATGTCATAGTAGGTCTTGTGCATGTCCCACACTTTAAACCAAGCCAAGTGTATACCAACAAGGGTTTGCCTCTGGTCCTGTAGTCTTGTTGGTCACTATTACCAGATGTGGATAGTCTTTTAAAAATAATACTTTTGCAGTCTGTCCGTGGACCTTTCCCTGAGGATCCCTTTTCCCCCTCTCTTCATTCCTCTAATAATTATCACAATCTCAAAGATTGAGGAGTCTTTTTTCCAAGGAAACACTCCATACCTCCTTTGGCTGTGGATTCTTCTTTTCCCCTGGCTTGGTCCAGTCACTCAATCTCGCCACCTCTGGGACACTTAGAGGGTAGGATACATTATCAAATTGCCTTTTCAGCTCACTCTAAACTCAGCCGCACTTGTGTCAGCCCAAGATTGTGTCCACAAGATCTCAAGAATGATTGATTTCTCTCGTTTATTCTCTTTGACCCCATTATAAAAAAATCACCTTATCGGTTTTGTTCTTTTGTCCAGCTGTTGGGAGTTTCTGTTGTTTAGCGTTTCCAGTGCTGCTGGTGTGTCCCCCTATACTTAAGCTAAGCTTTTAATTAAAACTTGGTTGTGTATCTTGCGTATCACTACAATAAAAATGAAATGTACTAAAGTCCCACTCTGACCACATTTTTATCCACTGTAAAAGCGTTCCCAGAGTTTTTTTTTAAATCATGATTATGCTGTTTTTAGCCAAAATTTAAAGAAACTGTCATTTTTTGGACATTGTTTCTGCACAGAGGCAGGAGTTCATTAGTAGTTTACCTCTGTACTGTGGGTGGGAATGTTGGTGCAGAGTAAGCCTTCATTTTCCATCATTACTTTGTTTACAATTTCTCCCACTGGTTTACAGCCCCTCACAACCCCAAACTAATATAAGCAGTGCAACAAGAATGGTGCTATCCAACCGTACAGTTTTGATCCAGATGTCAGCTCAGTCAAGGAATATCATGATATACATGGATCTAGTCGTTTATGACTGGGTGCATCAGAATGGAGCAGAGCAGGTAGCCGATTGTAACAACTTCAAGCTTTTTCCAACGGTGGGTGAGATGCATTGTGGGAGTTTTCCTTTTTCTGTTTTGTTCAACTTTTAGTTATTAAATGTTACTGCATTGCAAGCGAGGTCTTACTGTGTCAGATAATAAGGTTTTAAGAATGATCTTAGTGTTGCTCCACAGTGCTGTTTAGACTATGTTCAACTTAGCATTCATTCTTGGGCTTTAATATAAAGTTTGTAATTTTGTGAGGTACATTAATAGAGGTAGGGCAAACAAAGGTGTAACTGAAGGTCTAGGTGCAAAAATGCACGGGCTGACATTACAGAAACCAACTTACATGAAAAACGGAAAGATCCCTGATGTTTAATGTAGTGAGCAGCTCGGTCAACACAGAGTTTTTTTTAAAGATCTTTAAAAAATCTTAAACCAAGAATGGTTAACTAATGCAGCACAAACATTAGATGATGGATGGGAGCAGTAAAATCTCTTTGTCTCTCCTCCTTTCGTTCTGACTGAGTCATCTGTTTTAAAAACAGTTATTTCACGCCTACAGTGAACTGTTTGATTCATGATTTATACGGCTGCTCTGCCTATTCCAATCCTGGCGAGTTATGGGGCCGTAAAAAAAATGTCGCCTGTCAAAAACAGGGATGAAGGCTGAACTTCAACGCCTTTGCACCCTGAATCACTGTGAAAGTCTGGCCCCCCTGCTGCTCAGCAAACTCGGCACAACAGTTGGCATCAGAGAGGCTGATTTCATGAGAAATATGCAGACTTACTGCAGCTGGATGAACACAACTCCAGTTTGGACCACACAGAAGAAAAAGGAAACTGTCCTAAAACCTCAGAACATCTCTCCAAAAAGTCCCATAAAGTAATAGGACAAAAAAAGATCTATAAAACATTCTGAGGCCATATTTAGACTTTTATCCTTTTGTACTTAAACCCTCTTTACTGAACTGATTTAGAAACATTTCATTATGTACGCACATTTGATCTACACACAACATGCTAGCAGAAACTAGCAGAAAATCCATTACTGAGGCAAAAGTGGATTAAACTTTTAGAGCTGGTTCAGTGCAGATTTCACACAAGACAAGATGTTCACTAAGCAACCTAACCCTTTAACACCTAGATATAAATAACACGCACTCTTTGAGGTACTCTTGACTGTTTACTCGATCAACATGAATCCCCTCATCCTGGCGAGGTGAGAAGCAGCTTTTCATATCAGATTGGCACCACTACGCAACACATTACTAACATAAGTGTAGCGTATCAGCACAAGGCTGCTTTTCCCAGCATCAGAATCCACTGGAATTATGCTAATTGATTTAATGGCTGAAGAGTTACGATAGACGAAATGATGTCAACACTGGAGCTAAAGCTGTGGTGATAAAGGGTTAAAGCAAGAGTGGGTGGGTGGGTTGGTTGGTTGGGCGGGTTGGGCAGTGAACATTAGTCTGGCGTCGGCTGCAGGTCTTGTGAGGTTTAGGTAGAGTGGCAGATGAGGAGCAGGTGTGTGACCAGGACGAGGTGCAGGTGTGGCTCAGGCACTGGGTGAGAGCATGCCCACAGGATCACAACAGCAATGGCCAGAATGATTATTAAACACCCAAGCCCATTTTTACGGAATTCTACAATATTTTAGTAATGACAACAATTTTTTGCATTTCAGGAAATACGGATTATAAAATATACATGTATAGTTTCACATAACTTCTAATGTTGGGTTAATAAGGAGTAATTAAGAGTGACAAAATTAACTGGTGTGCCAATCTAAATGGTGGACATTGGACATTAGTTAGTTTGAGTAGCTGTAAATGTGCTCCAAAAGTTAAAAACTTACCACTTACCAACCATTATGCAAAGTTAGAGCGGTTTAAGCTCTAATTAGAAGATTGAAATTACGGTTTTGGCTCGCTAATCTATGTGACGAAGTGTCCTTGGGCAGGACACTGAATCCCACATTGCTTCTGGTGGTCATAGATTGGCGCCAATTATTGGCAGGGACCTTTATCACTGAAGCTGGTTCTGGCAAGTAAAAAATAACACACATTCACATTACACTCTTACCGTAAAACTTGTACCGTTTACGCGACAAACATGGATCAGCAAATTCTGTTGTGGAGTAAAGCGGCTTTTTCGTATTGTAATATGCAACACAATGCAGGTGTGAAGTTTTGCATAACAGCAAAGCTGCTTTTCTCCATGACAGAATCTGCTGGAATTATATTATTTGCGTAAACGGTTCAAAAGTTAAGGTTGTTGCAAGAACTTCAATGGTGTCATAAAAGGGTTAATGACTTATTTTCAGCTCTGGTAAATAAAAGTTAGATCATTCTAATGTTTGGATGTGCATTCATCTCTCTTGTTCTTTTGTTTTGTCTTTTTTTGCGAAAGAAAATCTGGATTTTATTTTGGGTCAAAAAAATGTTAAGCGAAGAATCATCCAGTCTTTTATAAGCATTCATGTCACACAGCAGGTTGACTTTATTTGTGGTTTGACAGAAGGAACAAAGTGTAATTAGTGTTTTGATTTCCTGGATCAAACTCTTGTGTTGATCCCCTATGACTCCACTGAGGACCACAAAAGCACAGCCTAGTTCTGTTGTGCATCGTAACCCAAACACGTTCTAATTCACTTCACTTTCTTTGTCTTCCCACTGGCAGTTTTCTTTCCTCCTTGGATACATCCTCCTTGCTGGTAACATACACACTGTTTCACAAAACAGGCAGACGGCTGGATCCAATTAGAGCAGGTTTATTAGCTCAGCTGAAAGTCCACAAAGAAACAACAGGGTCAGGCAGGCAGGGGTCAACAACAAGCATGGGAGCATCAGAGACAAAACTAGAGTAATCAGGATCCATATGTCGATTTGGTGGATTTATCCTCTGAACTTTTCTTGCGCTGAACTACTTGGAGCTGGATCTATGAACATTTGGAGGATGGAAAACAGATGCACTACATTGAACTACCCGTGTTTTTTGTTGCAGTTGTTAATCAAGATATGAATATAAATATTCATTCTCTGCATCTCAGTCTTTGCCAGTTTTAACATTTGCTTTAACTAAAGTCTATTGAGTTTCTAGTTAATCGGATACACTTGGTAATGTAGGCAGAGTGGCACAAACAATATTTCGCACTGAGTGAGGCTCAGTACGGTGTTAAACCCTCCTATTATCCTTGTGGTCAATTTGACCCCAATTCAATGATTGTCATTAAAAAAATAATAGTTAACCTTTTTTTTTTGCTTCATGACTTTTCCTAAAATGATAGGTACAACTAATTAGGCATAAAATGATCATGATGATATTTCTTTTCAATGTGCTAATTACTGCACGGTGGCGCAGTGCTTAGCGCTCTTGCCTCACAGCATAACCGGGGACCTTCACAGCAAGAAGGTCCCCGGTTCAAGTCCCGGCTGGGGGACATGAAAAACACAATATAAATGGGGGACCTTTTTGTGTGGAGTTTGCATGTTCTCCCCGTGTATGCGTGGGTTTTCTCCGGGATCTCCGGCTTCCTCCCACCGTCCAAAAACATGCTTCATAGGTTGATTGGCAACTCTAAATTGTCCATAGGTGTGAGTGTGAGAGTGAATGGATGTGTGATTGAGGATATTCTACCCTGCGACAGACTGGCGACCAGTCCAGGGCATCCCTTGCCTACGCCCAAGTGGCCGGGATAGGCTCCGGCAACCCTGTGACCCCGAAAGGGAAAAACGGTCAAGAAGATGGATGGATGTGCTAGTTACCTACTGCATACATTGGTGTTCCCCACACCTGCAGGTGCAGACTTGATATTTTGATACATAACAATGGGGTGGGGAAAACAACCATTCCCACGAGAACTTTGACATTTCTCATGGTGAGGTGTGAAAGCCTGCCAAAATGTCCCAAGCCCGGATAACACAAGAGGGGTGAGTGAGACTTTATAGTGACTAACCACAAATATGTCACAAAAATGGTAATAAAAATAAGTAAATAAATATGTTCATAAAAGGAAAGGGGTGCACTAACATCAGCCAATATGCTTTATTTTGTGAGAGTAATGAATGTGGACCCCAAATTAGAAAAGATTTGGATGAAATTTTTTCAAGATACATTAACTCTAAAGCTGAAATTTTGACCTAATGGTGGCGCTACAGCAAACGACATATCATCACTAAAACCTACAGGGTTCAAACTCTTATGGTCATTAATGCTGTCAGTAAATTTGAGAAGATTAGTATGAAAAATGTTCAAGATATATTAATTCTGATTTAAAAGTTTGGCCTGATGGTGGCGCTAGAGAACAGGTCAACCCACTCATATGTTTCATTATCATGGGGGTATTTATGAATTAAACAAATAAACAATGTGCCTGACACAAAAACTTGGTTAGCAATGTTATGTAAATCATTTTCTGAAGGCAAATATCCCTGGGGTCAAAATGACCCCAAGGGTAAAATGTGTGAGTAATGTTTGAGGATAATACGAGGGTTAAGTATGCTGTAATTTATTTGGCAATTGAGAGCCAGGTGTGCAGTACTGTGATGCTGCACGCTGGTGTTTCTGGGAGTTGTAGAACATCTAGAACTCTAGAGATGGTTTCCACCAATAACCAGAGGGGGAGATAGAGCTCTGACTTCTGACCAAAAAAAACGTAACATGGTAACAACATAGTGATTTTGGATATAAGTGAGTTACTTGATTTGCAGAGTAAAGGCCATTATTCTGGCAATTATTTGTGCTTTTTTTCCATGTTTTATTCTTTAGTTTACATATTAGGGTTTTTTATGCCAAACAGAAGTTTTGCCATTTATGGCATTTTTTTTCCTAATTAGTCTCATTTCACTTGAAAAATAATAGGATTTAAGCAAAAGGGAGATTTGACAGGACAGACGACATGGTCACAGTCAGACTGGTGTCATTCAGGCAGACATTTTTAATGAGACTAACCAAGACGTGTCTGAGAAGTGCCTGAATGACGCCTGTCAAGCGATGTGTTTTTGTGTGTCTGAATATGTTTTTAATTTAGCGTTGAAATTATAGTGAAAATGTTCATTTCAGCACAGCTTTTCTAGCAAATTACCCCCCCTAAAAAATACTTCAAAAAACAAAATCCATAAAGTCAGGGGGGTTATTTCTTAATTTGCATCTGCCACCGTGTTTGATGAGGCAGCCACAGGAGATGCATCTGCTGACGATTTGACAAGTGTGACATTTACAAATAAATCTCTGGGGGGTTTGTGAGAAAGCACAAACACATTTTGCTCCCCAGAAACTTTGATGAAATTCTAGAAGGCACCATTGATCTTCTCCCACTGCGAGCTTCCTGGCGACATCTGTTTTTGCATGTCGGTTTCCATCCTGTCACTTTACTGGTTGTGCAACCCTCACCTTTGGGCTGAATGACTGATCTTTGTCCACGCAAACGTCTTGTTGGTCCTGAGCAGCTGGGAACAAAGTCTTGATCACTTGTTATATTTTCAGAGCTCGTTTTGCCAGATGGTTCACTCTGCATTTAACCAGACGGGGTCACAGGCATGTATATCAAGTCACAAAACATTGATTAAACAAAGATAGAACGTCAAAAAAAAAAGATGCCTCTGCAATGGAGAACAATCAGGCACATTTTAAAAACGAATGTAGTATTTTTTAATATTACTTTATTATATTACACGACAAAGCATCGTCAACCTTCATATGGAAGTAGTGACATCATGAAGAAGAGACAGCGTAGTTCAATGAACAATAATTGAATTACACCACATTTAGGGCTGTGTATGCAGCTAAAACAAACCAATCTTGCCGAGTGTTTTCAAAAATTTACGAAAAAGAAAGAAAGTTGGATAGTTCTGGTAGTGTTATGAGTTTGTACATCATGTGGTTGGCCTTTGTGGTTTATGAAAAGAAAAATTCTCTTAGAAAGCAATGAATGAAGCCCAAAGAAAGAAATGCTTTCATGGGAGCTTTGGAGCCCTGTAGGACTTTTACCCTAAAAATAAAGAGACCTTTAAAGAACTTACTTGCTTGGAAGAGTGGCTCTGGTGCCTGGGAGCCTTTTTATTTATTTATTTTTTTACCAAGTAATTGTCTCAGAAAGCTTTTCTTTTCACATGTGGAGTCGCGTGGCTCTGTGGCCGAGCTCGCATAATGAGAGTGGTGCTGCAGTGTCTCGAAATGACGGAAATGATCAGCAATGCATCAAATTCATTAAGTCAAGAGAGAACATTTACATCAAAAGACACAGAGGAGCAATCACTTTCCAGCCTGCATGGGATTTTGCTCCACAAAGCTAAATATCACTTAGTATAAAAATGAGTAATCTAAAAACATACATCTAGAGCTTGATTCCTCTACTTTTCAAGCAGCTGTTGTGTCAGACAGAAAGCATACTGCCGCGCTCCTCCTTCGAGCACGCCACTGAACAGGTCAGCCATGTGGGCGTGCCCTTTAGCCTGCTGCCATCTGGAGACCCTGTCAAACACTGACTTACTGGCTGTGGATCCGGAGAGTTCCAGCAGCCCTTGTTCTCAAGAAGGACGGACCGTGTTTTCACACAGCTGTTTGGAGTTCATGCAGGGAGCAGCTTTAATCAAATCTGCCAGCTCCACAGTCCCTGTGAACACAACAATTTCACCTTCCCTGCCATGCTGTCAGCTCAGGGGAGCAGAGAACAGCGGAGCCAGTTAAGAGTACATGAATAGCTCTAGGTGGGCTGTTGTTTGTTGAAAAAAAATTGTGTTTTTGGAGGAGGTGTGGGGTTTCTACCCTAATGCCAGGGTGTGCTGACATGAGGCGCAACTAATCATCTCACCCTCAAGTCATCAGAGAGATCTGTAATTATGAGGAGTGCAAGAAAAACACAAAACAGACATAAAAGAACTAGGAGCTTAGAAAGTGCTGCATAATGAAACAGAGTGGCCAATCTCTGCTCTTTCTGGAGTCACTTAGAGCTTCCTGATTGGATCAAAATGACAATTACTGAAAGCAGGGATTGAGTGATGGATGAAGCTATTATTCAGGTCACACGTTCAGTAAAGGAAATAGCATCAATCTCATTGACATAAAAAAGAGTATTAAAGCCAGATGGAGACTTCACAAAATATTTGTTGGGGAAATGCTGTGATGATTCTGCGGTTAGGTTTTGTTTTTTTGGGTCCTGTTCCACCAGTTCCTGACAAAGTGACCTGATCACCCTGGACCCAGCAGGAGAATTCCTGCTGCAGTAGTGGGTTCTTGCAGTTGCAGTCCATGCCATGCCACACTACTTCAGATGGGTTTTCCTGTAGCCAAGTTCAAGTCATGTCATTCCATGTTCGTCCAATCCATTCCTGAGGGGGATTACCAGGACCATCCTTCAAGTTTCCTGTTCCTGTGGAGGGTCACTGGGGTCGCTTCTCTTTATGTATCTGTTCCTGAGGAGGGTCACCAGGGCCAATCTTTCATGTTCCCTGTCCCATTCCTGTAGAAGGTCATCAGGGCCGCTCCCCTTCATGTGTCTTTTCCTGAGGATGGTTACTGTTCATCCATCTTGGCCATTTGCTGTCCAACAGGGTCACCGAGGCAGCTCCCCTTAATTTTTCCTGTCCCTGACTTCAGTCATTGGGACTGCTCCTCTTCATGCCTGTTCCTGAGTTGGAGTTCTCAATGTCACCCCTCGCTGCTGCTGGGCTGCAGGAACCTGAACTCTTTTCTTGTTTAACTATTGTTTCAATCTGTTGTTCCTCCAGGTCCCTTCCTCCCAAGTGTTGTATTGTGTCTGGGCATCTGCCCTTTTGGGTTGTGGTACTGTCAGGATTCTGGAGTTTAGTTTGAGTTCTGAGTAGTGTTTTTAATGATGCTTGTGTCCTACACCACCAGTTCCTTACAAATGCTACAATTTAATTAATTCTAAAACAACGCTGAAATGGATCATGATGTTTTCACCAAACTGCAAGATCGATTGAAGCATAATTTATAATCCCTGGTTAAACCCGGGAAGTTCAACTTATTTTTACCAGTAACCCTCTTCACACATACACAGTTTTGAATTCTGGGAGCTGCCCAGAGTGAAGACCACCATTGAGCTGTCTTACAGTTTAACTCAGCCCACTACTGTGGGGAAAAAGAGGTGAAGAAAACAACAGGAAACGGGGCCTTTCTGACTGTTCTGCAAAGGCAAGACTTTCTGACGAGTTTTAGTTTGTGAAACTCTTGTGAGGGGATAACAAAATGGTCAATCAAAGCAAACCTTCAAGTAAAAAGCTGCATAGCCTTTATTTATTCAAATATTCCACTTGGAAACCTGTCTTTTAGACAAGGAACAAAATTACTAAAGAACAGCTGTGTGTTTTTTTAAAGCTTGTGTTCCAAAGAAAATGAATATCAAGTTGTGATCTTGAAGGAAAATATATATATACTTGAGACAATAGAAAAAACGTACCACTTCTTGGTCACTGAACTGCAGTCGTCTGAGCAGCCATAGATAGATGCACTAATCTTCCTCTCAAATAATGGCTGATTTAGAAGTGTTTTCTGACCCACAAACTTCGTACAGATTTTGCCTCTGAGTTAGACTACGACTAAAGTAATCAATCTTAAGTTGATCAATTAGTCATAATCCTGTGATTGCCATTACAATTCACATCGGCAATTAAATACTATGGTCTTCCTCAAATCTCCAGATAAAGAAAATGAAAATCTTTTTTGTCAGATCATAACTTAATGAAAGAAAGAGAGCCAAAAAATGTAGTCATCATTTCAAGGAAACTTGTCATCTGGTAATAATGAGTTGGCAGATGTGGGTTTTGTTATATTTCATAAATTGTATTTCGTAAATGGTGTTTCCCCTTTAATGTCCCTCATTGATAGTTTTTTTGTTTACAGGGTTCCGAAAAACTTAAGAGCTAGTAAAAACCGTATGGTCAGTATGAAAGGTGAAATGAGGGATTTTAACGCCCATTCACATGCACTCCAAATATCCAATTTTTTGGGATTTTTTTAGTTATTGGGTTTTTGAAGGGACCATATACATAGTATAGATAGTTCGGTTACTGAAATAACAACACCCAACTTACCCAACAACAAAAAATAGTTTTCATCAGCATCCACAGCGTTGACCGAAATTATTCAGTCCACTGGAAAATTACTTTTGAAATCAAACAGAAAGTTTCTTCTTGATTGAAAATGACACAGATGCCTGGGAAGGGAAAGGGGGCCCCGGGTTGCTCAGCACCAGCGGCCCTAACCACAACTGATAGACAATTTTTATAAATCAACTACTGCCGCTCTGCAGAAACTATGTCCTAGAAAATGATAAGTTTTTATTTTTTGGCCAAAAATGACAGTCATAATTAAAAAACAAATTTTACAATAGATCAAATTATAATTCATTAAACAAAAAGTAACACATCCAGAATTAGCTTGAAGCATTAAAAGTTTTTTCTTGTCCTTGAAAAGCTAATATTTCAAAGTTTACCAAGGAAATATCCAGAATTTTTCAATGACTGCAGATATAAAATCTATTTGCCAACAATATGTTCACCAATACTTCTAGTTGTGCAATTTTCATGTACCTGAAAAGAAACTTTGTGAAAACGCAACAAACACAACTTTGCAACATCACAGTAGTTGCAGTTATGATGGGATGTTTACAGCACAACACCAGCACAGAGGTAAAAAAAAGATGAATGCTACTTTTAATGCTCTTGGGTTTTCAAATTAGAAACCTACATATCAAGAGTAACATAAATAGTCGGGACTGGATCCTTTCAGCTGTGTTAGCATAATTCAAAAACAGCATGCTGAGAAAGTAAACACAATCAGCACATAATGAATACCTGCCTCAGTCTGCTGGGGTTAACAAGGAGAAGAATTAGAGCTCTAGTATTTTGCCCATGAGAGCACAGTTGGAGATAATGGATGTGTGGATAACAGAGCACAAATCAACGCACGCCGTCTCTGTCACCAGGCAGCAGAACACGCTAACAGGGAAACAGGGCTATCTAAGGAAAAGCGGTGAGCGGCATCTCGTCAGCAGGCCCTGGGAGGAATATTGACAGAGCAAAAGTGAGTAAACAGAGAAAGGTGACAGTAACGGAGCTCTCCGCTCGGTCTCTTCATGTCTAACCCCCCCCTGGGGCCCAGACGTCTGAGTTTTCTGGAAAAATTACAATGAGCCCCAGGCTCATTTTTTTCATGTTGATATTTGGCGCTTTTTTGATGTTTTTAAATGTTATTTTTAAGGACATAGACAGGATTGGAGGCTTTAAACTGCTCCCCAAAATATGCAGCTAATATCACTCAGTATTTCAATGCGGGCGGATTTCTTTCCCACTAATTACTTCCTTTTATTTCATCTTGTTAATGAAGGCTGCAGCAAAATATTCGGCCAAGTTTTATATTCTTTGCCTTAAAATGTTTTCAATGTTCTAAATAAAAACAAGTGTTTTGATTCTCAAAGCTTAAAGTGTGTGATTTCCCAAGACCCAACTTTCATTTCTGGACTGCATCAGGCTTTTTGATTCTCGCTTATCTGTGCTGAACAACATGGCAAAAACCAAATTGGACCGCGCTGATTTTTATTGTTTGCACACAGTCCACCTGCTGCACAAACAAACTACAGCCTAATTTGGCAACAGACATGTGATCTCTTTCCAGGCTGATTGAGCGAACATTTCCTATTTGAGCAGCATCAACAATGGCATACTTTTAAAATGATGAGGCTCAGGGCTCTGGGAAAAAAAAAGGTTTTTATCTCTGATCCAGTTCCTTTGCTTTCAGTTGAAAAAAAAACAACAACAAAAGCACTGAGGTTATTTCACCCCACTGCATTTTTCTGCTTTGTATTAAGAGTTACGGGCAGTAATGGTATATTTTACAGCCCGTGGGAGTTTAGCACAATAAGATTTTTAGGAAGAATACAAAAAAACAGGCTCAATTTTTAGAATAAGGGCACCAACTAACTTGAACAAATTCCCACAATTAAACTGCTTCAAATAAAGTTTTACTAAAGGAAAATTCTCTTTATTTGATCCCCAACTGACTACCGTATTTTCCAGAGTATAGGTCACAGCAGCCAAAAAATGCATTGCAAAGAAGAAAAAATGTATAAGTCACTCCGGAGTATATGGCACACTATTCAAAAAAAAAATTCAAATGTTATGGAATAATACAGAATAATACAGAAACGTGATTGCTCTTTTATGAGTCTGGTACTGTTGGAGGTTTCTGTCCTTCTTCTTCACAGTTGCTCAATTTCATTCACAGTTAAAATAATACAGTAATGTTAGTAATTCTTTTGTATTTTTTAAATTAACTTTTCTAAAGCGGTCCAAAGGTTTTCTAAAGCCTTCTTATAGTGATTTAGACCCACTGACTAATGCAATCTTTTTAAATTACATTTTAAATAATCATATTTTTTCACTTGCTGTTATGTTTTTTGAGTTATTGCCTTATACTGACCTTAATTGCAAATAATTACATTCTAACTAAACTAAAGTAAAAATGAAAACTGGGCAAATACCACAGTTAGTTCAGGAGTGGAACGCAGCACATAATAGATTCTTATAATCAACACATTTCCAAAAAGGTCTAAGTCTGAGTTTCATACTCAGGTACAGCTAAATGTCATTCTCGAGTATTTTTTAATTCAAATAGGCATTTGCAATGATAAACTTACTTTAATTGTCAGAACTGTGATGTCTATTTAAATATAAGGGGTGTAAAAATATGAGCATGTGTGAGGTTAAATAAAAAAGAAAAAAAACAACTTTTTTCAAGCAAAAGAAAGAAAACCATCTCAAATAAAGCTTTCTATCTTTATTTTATAAAATCTTTACTAAAGGTTTGCCACGAGAATTAAAATGAAATTATGTACCGCCTTCTGTATTTTTGCACCAATTGCTTGAATATAATTTAGATGTTTTGTTTAGATGTTCTGACATTTAAGGTTTCTCAGCTACCAAGCTCAATAGATAATCTGTCCTCCATGCTCAATTTTCAAACGGTTGGCACTTCAGCGAATTAAAGGGGACGTCATCCATACGTCACTACCAATTCAGAGTCCCTGATTAGTCAAAGATGAACCTGGTTTAATTTTCATCGTGCAATCAATGGCCATGCACTTGTATGTTGAATTTGAGAACAGTCAGAAAAATTTGCATTCCTATAGGGTAACTCAAGAGCTTTGATTGGGAAGCCCAGAACAAACATTTATAGGAGTTTACATCAACTTTTCATTAAAGGTTGTCCCTTGAACGCATGTTGCTGAGGGAAAAGTGAACAGTCAGCTCTCCCAGTTGCTAAAGTAGAGTGGAGGATCAACACCATGCCACATAAGTTGCCAGTTTGGTTGCAAAGAGGTTTTTAAAGTTGCTAAATAAAGTGAGAAAGTCGCCAAGTTGACTCATTTAAAATGTGTGACAATATCCAATTAATCTATCCTACCTCATAGTGATCCATCCTTTCAACACAAGTAACCTTAGGTGGCCCATTGTGTATGAAACTAGCTGAAAATTAAAATCTTTGAGACACATTTGTCAATTTTAGACAACTGGCACCTCCACAAGTTTCTTGGGCTGAAACAAGAAGGCTTTTAACCAAAACAACATCCGATGATGTATGATTTAATTACAGTAGTGACTACAGAAAAGTCATCCATTATTGTTTTTTGCAAGCTTGTTCTTTATAAAATTGAGCCAACTGTGAAGGAGACAAAACCAAAAGTAACACCAGAAAATTAAAGTAAGTCATGACGAGCTCAGTGAGGCTGGAACAGACAGTGGTATTTTTCATGTCATTAAATCGGCAAAATCTTATCACAAGTTAACAGTTACCATTTGTCAGTTTTGGAGGGGAAGTTCAACCTTTCTGTTTGGATTGCTGTATAAATGCAGTCAATGATTCCTGTGCCCTGCAACAGACCGGCGACCTGTCCAGGATGTCCCCGGCCTTTGCCCAAGAGTGGCCGGGATAGGCTCCGGCAGCCCGTGACCCCGGAAGGTACAAAACAGGTTTAGAAGATAAACAATTCTTGTCAAGCTCCCGACTTTCTTCAAATATTAAATCTTCTCCTTCATGCAGTGATAGAACTGCTTGTTAGTGAGAGGTTGTATTGCTGCAGAAAACTGGCAGTTTCCACAGCTTATCATCTGAGGATGACAGGAGCTGGAGAAAGGTTCATGCATTTAGCAGCCATTATACTGTTGAGGGACACCAACCAGCAAGATTTGTTCATTCAGTCATTCATTCATCTTCTTCCGTTTTGTCCCTTTCGGGGTCACAGAGCTGGAGACACCCTGGACAGGTTGCCAGTCTGTTGCAGGGCCACAATCACACATCGATTCACACCTATGGACAATTTAGAGTTGCCAATTAACCTATGAAGTGTGTTTTTGGATGGTGGGAGGAAGCTGGAGACCCCGGAGAAAACCCATGCATGCATGGGGAGGGCATGCAAACTCCACACAGAAAGGTCTCCCAGCCAGGACTTGAACCAGGGGCCTTCTTGCTGTGAGGCAAGAGTGCTAACCACTGTGCCACCGTGCATCCCCCTAACTTCTTTTTATTTTTTCCTTTTTTAAAAACTAGTGTTAGTGGACGCCTACGGGCGGCCGTGGTGCAGTGTGAGGGCGGTCGACCCATGATTGTAAGATTGCAGGTTCGATTCCCGCCTTGCACGCCCAGGAGTCGAAGTGTCCTTGGGCAAGACACTGAAACCCACCTTGCCTCTGGTGGTAGGCGGGCGCCTGTGTTTGGCAGCGGAGCCGCCACCAGTGTGTGAATGTGTGTGTGAATGTGTGTGTGACTGGGTGAATGGGTCTGTGACTGTAAAGCACTTTGTCCTTGTAGGAAGAAAGGCGCTATATAAGTATACGCCATTTACCATTTACCATTGCCTGTAGTCTTTCGAAAAGCTTCGGGAGCATCAAAGGTTCTGAAATAGATCTTTAGTACTCAATAAATAGCAAGATATAGCAATATTTGTGAAATATACAATACAATAAATACAATTTATGTTTATTTGTGTCTGTTTTAAGAGTTTGTTAGGAGAGATGAATTTCCCTGTTGATGTGTGGTGTCTGTTACTGCAGCTGGCTGAAGTACACCTTCCACTCATTTTTTATATGGTACGTAAATGGAGTTTATGAGCATCAAGAGAAGGAATAATAGAACATACACAGTTAGTTTTCAAATAAACCACAAACTCCAGATTTATAGTTAACCAGGATGCAAGGAAAGCTGTGCAACATCCAGGGAAAGAAAATAATGACAAAAAAAAACACATCATTCCCTCATAAACTATGGAAGAAGGTTTGTGTATGAAATATGTGACTTAACATGGAACATTACAGAGAACATGTACCCACAAATACCAATGCAGAACAAATGTCTATTGCAAATCTTAAGAACAAAGACAGCCTTCAATTTTGACTGTTTCCTAAAGGTAGTTTTTTAGGAATTTCCAAGGCATCACAGTATCATGTAAATGTGAAAACTTTCTGCAGATCACTCTAAGGACTTTTCTGTGTTGGTTTTCCCACAGAGTAGTCTTTGTTGTGACAAACCTTGTTTTTCTGGAGCTTGTTTTCCTTTTCTAACAGTCTCAATGAACTTTATGCTGGAAAACTAAAAGAGTAGATAATTTGCTGACCAATTCATATGCACCGGCCAAAGAGCACCCTTAATAAATAGAAGACTGAGGCATTTTATTGGTTTAATGAGCCAAAAAAAACAGAAAAACAATCATGCATTTCAAGCAGAGCAGATAAGTAAAGATACAAGGAATAATTAAAGTCTTTTTCATGTTCGTCTGGTTGGATAGGTATTTTCAATGGTCACGTAATAATGGTACATTTTGTTAATAAGCCATGGGAGATGGAGATAAGTGTATTTTTCTTTCAATGGTGCAGCCATCACAGTCTTACAAACCTCAAGAGGCTATAGCATCATCTATTTGATATTGCTGTTCAGTACATTCATTTCAAAGCAACTTTCCTCAAACAAACTGGATCTTTCAGAAAACTAAATATCAGGATCTCTTAGACTTTGAACACTCGAACTTCCAGAAGGGTATTTTTCTCCCTGGGAATCTCTCACTAAAAACCGTTTGAAAATTGATCATGAAGAAGACATTAACAATTGCGGTTTTAGCCCTGGTGGAATTTTAGATTCAGGAGATTTGCACGGCTTCGACATTTTGCAGCAAGTCTCTTCCAACTGTACATGAAGTATTGTCAATTATTGTTAAGTAGTGACACTCCAGTATGAACACCATTGGCTAAACGACATGTGATCACATGCCAGGTATGAACGTAGCAACTATACGTAATAAATAATAGAAAAATACCCCTCATGAGAACAAAAGTCAACAGACTGTTCTGATTGGCTGTAGAGCTTGTCAATCAATCTCCTCTGTGCTGTGTCTCTTGCACAGAATGTGTTCAGTTTGCCAGATTTACATAAATTTTCAATAGTAGATCTTTGTTTTCATTCTATCATACTGGTATTTATTTTTCTATGCATTTTTGAACTTTGGGGGGTTAAAGAAGAGAGAAATGTGTAGATAAAGTGTGTAGTCAGGGGTTTTACCACCTTGAAATATCTCTAACACTGCTTTGAATATTTCACCTATTGTAGATTATTTTAAAAACACAACTTCTGCAATAAACGAGGGACAGCTCATTTTTTTGTCTTACCTATACATGTGTTTAGTCCAGATTTCCACAGTGTTTATGGTCTTGTGAACTGCAGTCATTCTAACCTGCTTTCATAAAGTAGCACCATTTTTAGTTTAGTTTTTCTGAGGCTCGAAGGCCTCAGGTTTTTTGATGTCCTTTGAATTAGTGTGTAAATTTAAACTAAACTGACTGAAAATTATGTTTGCTCCCCTATTTCTGCTTTCATTTTGTAACCACTATTATGAGTAGTCAGTTTTACACAGCCTATCCTTCACATAAATGAGAAATACAACATTTGTCACTTTGTTCTACGTCTGTTGGTATCTCAAAGAAATTAACTTAAAAGTAATACAGGATGTCTTTTACAGGTTACTATTGTTTGACAGTAATATTCTAAGGTGAGTGGTCGACCTCTGATTAAAAAAAAGAAGCAGGTTCAGTTCCCACCCTGCCTGCCCACCCTTTGTGTCTAAGTGTCCTTGGGCAAGACACTAAACCCCACATTGCTCCCAGTGGTTATAGGTTGACACCAGTGTTAGCAGTACAGTCTCCATCCGTATGTGAATGTGTGTGCGTGAATAGGAATATGACTGTACAGCATTTAGGGTCTTCTAAGAAGGTAGTAAAGCGCTTTGAAAATATACGACATGTACCATTTTGAAAAATAATACTGAGTAATAGTTAATATATTACAGTACGGAAGTAACTTGGCCAACACTGAGAATGAGGTGTATTGATTTCAGACAGGTTAAGTATGACACTGAAGGCCTTGGCCCAGAACTGATGTCTGTGGAACATTTTTAGGCTGAGTTCATCTGTCTCAGTGCAGCAGTTTTTGAGTGATTAACAGATTTCCCCTTGATTTTCTTTTCGACTATACCGATTCCGAAGCGTAAATTCCTCTGTTGCTTTTTTCAGCTTGAGAAAATATTGCTTTAGATGTGGAGGAAGACACTGATCAAAGGCAACGATGCAATGAATAAAACAACATGTATAGTCATAAAACCTTACAGCTACAACCAGCTTTTTAGGAGCAGCTGTGCTGTTTTTATGGCCCAGATTGAAACAGAGCATTAGACTGAGGACATTGATTACCAGAACTGTAAAATGCCCCAAATATTCAAAGGCCTTCTTAATGACAACATTGGATCATATACTGTATTCACACCATATAAGACTTGTTTTGCCTACGATAGTAGAAGAGCGTAACCTAATATTAAGGATTTAATGATGTCAATTTAAAAAGATGCAGGATATGAATCCAAAGACTTTGGTACTTTATCACCTTACCTCAGGTAAAACATTATCAGAGATTAAAGTCAAACAATCTGTCATTCAGCTTTTATTGCAGCAAATTTGTTTAATTAGGAATGGTCTAGAAAATTGGCTGTACTTTTAATAACGGTATTAGAGTACATTTCTATAGAAAACTCTGAGAGAGAAAATTATTTGTTAAAGATTTTTGTTTGATTGTTTTATATAAAGCAAATAAATACAGGGATAGCTTATTTTGAGGTTAGGAAAAGCCGCTCTTCTCCGTGACAGAATCAGCTAATGTAAGTTGATTGTATAAGCCGTATACTTCTGTAAAGTGTTGCATATCAGCACAACACTTTACAGAAGTGCTTTTCTCCACTTCAATATCCACTGGAGTTACGTTAATTGCAGTTGAAGAGTTATGGTAGTTGAAAGAACGGTAAACACTGGAGCTAAAGCTTTGATGTAAAGGGCTGAAGTTGATGGTTTTATTGTTGTGTTGCTAAAACCGAGGGTTTTGTGTATTTGAAAATAATTCTTTTTTTTTCATTTTCTGTAATTATTGTTCAACACTATTACCAAGTTCTTCAGGGGCTGGATGGCTCAGTTAGTTAAGTGTAGGACTTGTGCATGGGATGAGATTCATCAAGTGTGGATCCTTGGGCAAGTCCCTTCAAGCTACTGCCTAATTACACTGGGGCAAAAAAGTATGCAGTCAGCCATCAGTTGTGCAAGTTCTCCCACTTAAAATGATTACAGAGCCCTGTAATTTTAATCATAGGTATACCTCAACTAGAGACAAAATGAGAAATAAAATCCAGAAAATCATTGCCTGATTTTTAAAGAATTTAGTTGTAAATTATGTAAACATGTAGATCTCCTCTAGAGCAGTGTAGTTTTAGGGTTTTAGGCCAAAATGGACTTTCAACTCTCTCCAAAGACTTTCCATGGCTTTGAGATCTGAAGACTGGCTTGGCCACTCCGGGACCTTAAAATGCTTCTTACGAAGCCACTCCTTTGTTACCCGGGCAGTGTGTTTGGGATTGTTGTCATGCTTAAAGATCCAGCCACGTTTCATCTTCAATGCCTTTGCTGATGGAAGGATGTTTTCACTTAAAATCTGATGATACATGGCCCCATTTATTCATTCTTTTTAACTTGTCCTATCAAACAGCTGAGCAGACAGATGAGAGCTGAAAGCCTCTTGTATTTGACATATTTTACTGTTACAATAGGGGTTATGAATCTTTTGACACACTAGGTGTACAGTACAGACCAAAAGTTTAGACACACCTTCTCATTCAAATAGTTTTCTTTTTTTTTCATGACTACGAAAATGAGCTTATAGAGGTAGTCACCTGAAATGGTCTTCCAACAGTCTTGAAGGAGTTCCCACAGGTGCTTAGCACTTGTTGGCCCTTTTACCTTCACTCTCCGGTCCAGCTCACCCCAAACCATCTCAATTGGGTTCAGGTTTGGTGACTGTAGAGGCCAGGTCATTTGGCGCAGCACCCCATCACTCTCCTTCTTGGTCAAATATCCCTTACACAGCCTGGGGTGTTTGGGGTCATTGTCCTGTTGAAAAATAAATGATGGTCCAACTAAACACAAACCGGATGGAATAGCATGCCTCTGCAAGATGCTGTGGTAGCCATGCTGGTTCATTATGCCTTCAATTTGGAATAAATCCCCAACAGTGTCACCAGCAAAGCACCCCCACACCATCACACCTCCGCCTCCATGCTTCACAGTGGGAACCAGGCATGTAGAGTTAATCCGTTCACCTTTTCTGCGTCGCACAAAGACAGGGTGGTTGGAACCAAAAATCTCAAATTGATTTCTTCACACCACGCAGCTCACCATTGGAGATTCAGTCTTCCAAGCCTGATGCAGATCAACAATTTGGTTTTATGGTGTCCTTAGACAGCTCTTTGGTTTTGGCCATAGTGGAGTTCGGAGTGTGACTGTTTGAGGTTGTGGACAGGTATCTTTTATATAGATGACAAGTTCAAACAGGTGCCATTAATACAGGTAACGAGTGGAGGACAGAGGATCCTCTTACAGAAGAAGTTACAGGTCTGTGAGAGCCAGAAATCTTGCTACTCATTTTGTTTTCCACCAATATTTACAAAGAAATTCTTCAAAAAAATCAGACAATGTGATTTTCTGGATTTACTTTTCTCTTTGTGTCTCTCATATTTGAGGCATACCTATGACGAAAATAATAGGCCTCTCTCATCTTTTTAACCCTTGTGCTATCTTAGATGACCCAACCCTTACATTGGCGTGTTATTCCTACCATGACAAAGGTGGATAAAGGTGGAATGATTTCGTGTAATCCATGGACACCAGTGAGGATCACAAATCATTGAAGAAAAAAGGTTCACCGCACTCTAGTAGGTCTAGATGACCCAACTCCAATTTTAAGGTGCCTAGGATTGCACAAGGGTTACGAGGGAGAACTTGCACAACTGATGGCGGACTAAATATTTTTTTGCCCCACTGTATGTAGTCTGGGTCTCCCTGTGCCGGTCCCAACCCAGGTAAAATAAAATACAGGGTTGTGTCAAGAAGGCATTAATATCTCTACCAACCTGTGTAAATCAGTAAAAGCTGATTTGCTGTGGTGATGCAGCATGCCAAAAGGGGAACAATTATTCTCAGTTCTTCTGTTTACACACTTGCTTCCTATTTGTCTTCATTTCCAAAGGGCCGTGAACTCTGACAGGGCAGCTTTCATGAGTTGGAGAAAACAACTCAACTTCTGTCTTTACCCAAACACAGTCCTGAGTAACACCCACTCTTATAACATGTTTTCCTGTCAAATGACAACCAGTTTTTTGTATGTATAAAAGAGGCATACCGTTTGATTTATTCCAATGTGTAGTTCTCCCATGTTCTCTGCCACTTACTTTACCTGTAATCTGACTAACACAAAACTGTTTCTGGATTTGCATTTCCCTGTTTTTTCCCTGGGACTTTTGGCTAAGGTTAGTGACTGCTTTTTCTGTTGGGGGCGGCCATTGTGCTGCGGCAGGGTGGTCTACCTCTGATCAGAAGACTATTTTGAATCCCGCCTTGCCCGCTTGTGTCAAAGTGTACTTGGATAAGACACTACACTCCACATTGCCTCTTGTGGTTATAGGTTTGCGCCAATGTTCGTCAGTGGTTGTGTGTGTGACTGTTCTGGCTTGTTCTACATTTCACACCAGGGATACCTTACAAGTTTGACTCCTTAAAGTGAATTTTGATGACTACTTAAGTGTCTGTCTCAGACATTTCAAAGGACTACATTTCAAGTTTTCCAGGTATTCAATACAGGTATTCAAGACATGCAAAGTGCTACTTGTTGGCACAACAATAACAGACAATAAATACTTCAGTGTTGATAATGGAAATATCACCTGCCAGTGGAGGACGGAGTCCATTATTGTCTGTCTACAGATGAGTGTCTCTGTGTTCGACAACGCTTTGGTCAAAACTGAGCATATAGATGATGAGAAAACAAGATCACTTTTGCATTGAGCAAGAAACAGACTGGATAACAAAAGGAGAAGAAAAAGCTATCGACATGTGTCTTGCTACCTGCAGTTTGTTCACAAATACACCTCCTGCAATGCGCTGTCTTGTGGGATTTTAGTCGTGGTTATTGCAGGTTTGGGGGCTTATAATAGTGTTTGTTTAAAGTTCTGGTCACACTGCAAATCATAACTATTAATTTCTCCTCCATAATCAGTTTTCAAATGGTTGATACTTCCATGAAATAAAGGGGATGCCAGTCATACATCACTACCAAATCCAAGTCCCTAATTGGTCAAAGTTCAACCGGTTTACCTTTCAACCCACATTCAAAGGCCGCAGGTTTTGTACAGAGTCCAAAAACAGATTTAAAAACTTGTATGGCTAAGCGTGAATGTGAGAGTTTTGAATGTGGAAGCCTGAAACGCATGTTGGCCCGCATTTACGTAGACTGCCGATGTCGGTGTGAATGTAGTATAAGAGTTAAACTGTTTTTTTAGAAACAAATTTCTTTCTTCAAACTATTTGTTAAAGTCTTGAAGTGTTAAAATAAGAATCTTAAAGTTATTTATAAAACCTATCGAAAGAATCCCGACGTATAAGGTGTTGGATTTCCTACGTGTTTTTTTGCATTATCCATTCTGTAAACCAGAACCCCAGAACAGATGAGGTGTTTTTTCCAGTGCTCTGGCAAGCAAACAATCTCTGCTTACTGCGGCAGCAAAGAGGGAAAATAATGATGTGTCATCTGATAATGGCTGTGCTACTGATGAACTAGTCCTTTTAATGGATTTATAATTAATGCTTGTGTGTCGGCTAATGCCACCGATGTCCGCAAAGAGGCAGGATAATGTTCTGGAGCTATAAGGTCATTTTAGATCAGTGCCGAGGACACACAGTCAAAGAGAAGTGGAGCATTTTTTTTCAGTGAAAGGTCCTGGGATGGGCATTTAAGCCAGAGTGTTTTGTCTTCCCCCTTGCTCCCCTGCTCCATCACTTATCCACGCTCAGTCACGGCTCTCAAGGCTCACATTTTCCCAGACTACACACTTGTCACTTTAAATATGATGCTTTTTGAAGTTCAGATCTGCACAACATATAACTGGTGAGGTCAACTGGGCTGTACAAAGTCAGACAGACATGTTAGCGTCTTTGTTACATTTAGAGCTTTTTTTATTCTAATAAGGTCACTGTACTGAGCAGAGTCAAGACACCCAGAGTATATTTTATTTTATTTTTTTTTTGCATTTTTGACGTGGCCATCTGCTGTCCCGTGTTACAGAACGCAGTTCAAAGAAAAACTTGAAAACTTGTTTCAATCTTTGCTGTTAAACACATGCAGATCAAATTTGTTCAGAGAGAATGCCCGCTGCCGCATGCACTGAGGAGAAATGACAATGGTTGAAGGTTGCATCTGAATGCAGATCCAGACAGAAGCAATAAAATATTGGCTTTTTAAAATATGCAAATATTCAATATTTAAATAACAAATAAAAGAAGAAGAAAAATGTCTGCAGATTTTCTGGCACTCAATCATATTGTGTCTCAAAGCAAGCAAATAATACTGAATGAAAATGTAAAACATTAGCGTTTTTATTTCTTAACAAAGATTAATGTTAGTTTATATAATAAAAAAGGAAAAAAAAAAGGCTTAGAAAGAATCTGCCAGACCTTTACACAACTTAAAGAGATTTGCCAAGAACTCCTCTGCCTTCTGTTCACAGGTAATGAAGCTGTTTCAAGTTGACTATTGTTAGAAGTATAAAATATCTCATTTTTCCTTTGAAGGTTGGGGCAAAATCTGGCTTTTTTAGCCTTTGAAATTTTAAGTACTTTGTAACAAACGTGTTTTTATGAAACCTGAACAATCCCTTAAACCTGCGTTTGAACAGAGTGCCAATTTAAATCACGTTCTTTTTATTTTATGATGACACACTGCAATGAAACTCATGTTTTTGGTGTTTTTAACATGTTTTTGAGTAATTTTTCTCATGATAGAGGACATAAATATATCGAAAATGTATCTTAAAATCGCTTTTCTGAGCATTTCTTTATTCAAATCACTGTGGATCAGGAGCAGACAAAAATGCATATTGTAAAAGAGCCTATTTGTGAAGTAGAAATTACACTGGGTGTGCCACAAGCTTCCTCCTTTGACCTCTCAGCGCAAGGGAGGGGAAGGGGGGGCGAAGTAGCTTATTTGTGTATTTCTTAAGCTAAATTCTGCAGGTCAGGCACAGCCTTCCCTGCCACTCCTGAATTCACGTCACTGGTCTATTGTCACTTTAAATGCGTCTTGTAAAAAAATGATGACAAATCTTTAAAAAATAAATTATTTTCATCTAATAAGAAACAAAAGTTTTGAACTCTTTAGCTTCTATAAGAAGTGCAGGTAAATAAAGCGAACCAGTGCGAAGCTTTCAGATTTGAGATGTCTAAATAATAAGGCTGCAATTCAAAGCTTGTTCATTTGTAATTGTATTTTCACAGCAGATAAAAGCCGACATCTATGTGTCATGATTCGAACGTGAGTTCAGAAATGACCCAGATGCTGGAACCCGGAAAGAGACTTGACACAACGGTAAGATTAAAGTGGTTTAATCTGAACGTGAGCTTGACAGGGCTTCCTTCCAGGAAGAGAGAGCGAGAGCAGGCTGGTGGAATCTTGAACGGGAATCTCCTCGAGGGTGAACAGCGGCGAGAGCGAGGCTTGAATACAGACGAGACGAGGTGCAGGCTGGAGGTTACTTGAGACGGCGTGGGCGAAGCTTGAACCAAGACGAGGCAAGGCGGCTGGCTGGAGGTTTCAGGATTGGCGTGACTGCAACGTGGGAGGACTGTGACCAGGTGAGGATCCAGAAGGTTCTCTAGTCCTGAGGCAGAGCGAGAAGACACTATGAGCATGAGGCAAGAGACATGAGACATAAACATGAGCTGACCAGACTATGCACCATAGGAGGAACAACGAACTGGCACCGGCTGATGATCCAGGAGGAGTTTATGAAGGCAGGTGTAGATGAGGTGAGTGGATCCAGCTGGTCACGTCCATCAGAAGAAGGAGGGGGGAGGAGGGAGATACTGACAGGCCATGACAGTACCCCCCCCTCAACGACCGCCACCAGGCGGTCCAGGGCGACGATCAGGATGGGCAGCGTAGAAGTCGTCGATGAGGGTATGGTCCAGGATGAGCGAACGCGAGATCCACGAACGTTCCTCCGGACCGTACCCCTCCCAATCTACCAAAAACTGGAGCCCACGACCCCGACGCCGGACGTCCAAGATAGCAGAGACCGTGAAGGCGGGAGCCCCATCAATGGTACAGGCGGGTGGTGGGGAAGTGGACGACGGGCACAACGGGCTATCAGCGACTGGTTTGATCTGTGATACATGGAACGTAGGGTGGATCTGTAGGGCAGCCGGGAGACGAAGTCGAACACATGAGGGGTTGACGACCCGCTCAATAGTGTAAGGCCCAATAAACCTAGGCGACAGTTTGCGGGACGAAGCCTGGATAGGAATGTTCCGGGAGGACAACCACACCTTTTAGCCAGGTTGGTAAACTGGACTCACCCCCCTGTGGCGGTTGGCTATCTGGCGGTTGCCCTCGACGGTCCGGAGTAGAGCGGCCTTGGTCTGAAGCCAGATGTCCCGACAACGTTGAAGATGGAGCTGGACCGAGGGCACCGCCAGATCCAATTCCTGGGAAGGAAACAGTGGGGGTGAGTAACCCAGCGAGGCCTCAAAAGGGGACTTGCCTGTGGCAGTGGAGGAGTGGTTGTTGTGGGCATATTCTGCCCAAACCAGATACTTTGACCAGTCAGCTTGGTTCTGGGATGCCAGGCACCTGAGGGCGGCCTCCAGCTCTTGATTGGCCCGCTCCGCTTGTCCGTTAGCCTGAGGGTGGTAACCGGAGGTCAGACTGACCGTGGCCCCCAGAGCAGAACAAAAGGCCTTCCAGACTTGGGATGTGAACTGGGGACCACGATCAGAGACAATGTCACTTGGTATACCGTGATGTCTGAAAACATGATTGACGAGGACGTCAGCAGTTTCGGAGGCGGAAGGCAACTGAGGAAGAGGGATGAACTGGGCGGCCTTGGAGAACCGATCAATGACTGTGAGTATGACAGAATGACCTTGAGAGGGAGGTAGTCCAGTGATAAAGTCTACTGCAATGTGGGACCAGGGGCGGCTTGGAACAGGCAGGGGTTGCAGAAGACCAGAGGGAGGTCTGTTGGAGGTCTTGGAGCGGGCACATGTGGTGCAGGCCGCAATGTATTCTTTAACGTCGCGCTTTAGGGAGGGCCAGAAAAAGCAACGCTTGATGAGCCGAATAGTGCGGTAAGTTCCACCGTGGCAGGCGATCCGGGAGGTATGACCCCAGGCGAGGACATCGGATCTGAGGGAGTCAGGAACGTAGAGAGAGCCCTGAGAACAGGCAACCCCAGCGGGGATCTCATTCTGGGCCTGCTGCACCTTGGTCTCGATCTCCCACGTGAGATTTCCAACGAAACATGACGTAGGTAATATGGTCGAGTCAGTGCTTCTTTCTGTGATGGAGTGAATACGAGATAAGGCATCCGGCTTAACGTTACGACTGCCGGGACGGTAGGAGATGACAAAGTTGAAGCGGTCAAAAAATAGACACCATCTAGCCTGGCGTGAGTTGAGCCGTCTAGCACTGCGTAGGTAAGCCAAGTTTTTGTGATCAGTCCAGATGATAAATTGTTGTTCCGCCCCCTCCAGCCAGTGACGCCATTCTTCCAACGCGAGTTTGATAGCCAACAATTCACGATTGCCCACAAATAGTTTTGTTCGGTTGGATTCAACTTGCGTGAAAAGAAGGCGCAAGGTTTGAGCTTCCCAGAACTGTCCTCGCGCTGGGATAACACAGCACCCACTCCAGAGTCTGAGGCGTCAACTTCCACGATAAATTGTTTGGTCACATCGGGTTGTATGAGGATGGGAGCAGATACAAAAAGGGTTTTGAGCCGTTTGAAAGCGGCATCAGCGGCAGAGTCCCAGACGAAGGGGCGGTTGGTGGAAGTAAGCCGAGTGAGGGGTGCAGCGATGGTGCTATAATCCCGAATGAAACGACGGTAGAAATTGGAGAACCCAAGGAACTGCTGAAGCTTTTTACGGGAGTGAGGTGTCTCCCACTGTACGACGGCCTCGATCTTTGCTGGGTCGGGGCGGATATTACCCGCCTCAGTGATATAACCCAGAAAGGGGACGGAAGAAACATGAAAAGCACACTTCTCGGCTTTGACGAATAACTGGTTGGCAAGAAGACGCTCTAGGACCAGACGAACGTGATGTTCGTGTTGGGTCTCGTCGGTGGAGAAAACCAAAATATCGTCGAGATACACGAATACAAATCGGTTCAAAAAATCCCTGAGTACGTCATTCACCAAACGCTGGAACACCGCCGGAGCGTTGGTGAGCCCAAACGGCATAACGAGATATTCAAAGTGGCCCAACGGGGTGTTGAAAGCCGTTTTCCACTCATCACCCTCGCGCATGCGTACCAGGTGATAAGCGTTCCGGAGATCTAGCTTAGTGAAGATTTTAGCTTGCTGAACAGAGTTGAAGACTGACTCAAGTAACGGTAGCGAATACTTATCTTTAACTGTGATCTGGTTTAACTCTCTAAAATCAATACATGGACGCAAAGTCTTATCCTTCTTCTCCACAAAGAAGAAACCAGCAGCGACCGGAGAAGAAGAAGGATGTATGTGACCAAGGGATAGTGCCTCCTGAATATAAGCCTCCATGGAGCTCTTCTCCGGACCCGAAAGATTGTACAGTTTACTCTTAGGGAGAGGAGCTCCATTAAGTAATTCGATGGCGCAGTCGTAAGGACGATGGGGAGGCAAGGCACTAGCCCTGGATTTGCAGAAAACAGAACGAAGGTCATGGTAACAGGTAGGAATGTTCGAAAGATCGACTTCTTTACTAGACCCTGGGTCAGGTATTTTGGTGTGGGGAACGGCCGACTGCAGGCAATTAGCCATACAGAAGGTGCTCCAGTTGGTGACGCGGGATGATCCCCAATCTAGACAGGGATTGTGCTTTTGGAGCCAAGAAAACCCGAGGATTAAGGGAGTCTGCGGACATTGGGTGATGAAAAAGTGATGGTATTCCCGATGGTTACCCGAGGTGAAAACGAGAACTGGACCGGTGCGTTTGGTGATGCGTGACAGTTGTTTCCCCCCCAACCCTGCTGCCTTAACAGCATAATCGAGTTCTTTGACAGGGAGAGAGAGTTCGTGAACGAGACTTTGATCCATCAGACTATGTTCGGCCCCTGAGTCAATAAGTGCTTTAGTTTCTAATATTTTGCTCTGATTACAGATCTTGACAGGAACATACAGAAACTTGGGAACATGAGAAGTTTCAGAATTAACCCCCCGTGGCCTGTCACTTAACGGGGGTTTCGGGGGGTCTAAACGAACAGCGCATTGTGAGGCCTGATGACCCGCCTGCCCGCAGTAAAAACATAATCCCTCATCACGTTGTTTCTTTCTCTCCTCCAGAGAGAGCTTGGAGTGGCCTATTTGCATGGGTTCTTCTAGTTTAACAGGAAGTGAAGCTGGGTTAGCTGGGGCAACCAAAGGTAAGTGACGAACGGAATTGACAAGAGATGACGGAGGCTTACTCTTCTGCTCAGCTTGGCGTTCCCGAAGGCGGAGGTCCGACCTTAAGGCGGCTGTGACGAGTTCTTCAAAGGTGTCCGTTTCTGGCTGGGTACAAAGGTGATCTTTAATGCGCTCATTCAAAGACTGGTAAAAAATTCCCTTGAGCGCGGGATCCGGCCATCCGGCCTCGACAGCAAGAATTCGAAAGTCTATGAGGTGTTCGCTTACCGGGCGGTTGCCTTGTTTGAGACTTAGCAACCGCCGGGTGGCTTCTTCCTGCTTTCGGGGTTGGTCGAAGACGAGGCGGAACTCTCCCAGGAAGCGATCGAATGGAAGATGTGTGATGGGATGAGCGGCTAGGAAGGCTTGAGCCCATTGCAGCGCCTTACTGCGGAGAGAATTCACTATGAGAGAAATGCGAGCATGATCGGCTTGATAATACCTGGGAGCTTGTTGGAAAATCAGGTCACATTGTAGTAGGAACCCTCCACAGGCAGAAACATCCCCGAAAAGGGTTCCGGCTGTAGTCGAACATTTTCCGGGATGAGGGTGGAAGCGGAAGTAGCATTGTTGCCGGAAATAGGGGGCAGAGCAGAGACTGCGTGCTTTGGAATTTGACCAGAAAAATCATTAAAAGTCCGAGTGATATCTCTGATGCGAGCAACCAGATCCTCTTGAACAGACGTAATCCGAGTGAGTAAATTAAACTGAAGTCCCAGAAAAATACCTTGTTGGGTAACAGCATGACGGAGCCCTTCCGGGTCAGCTGGGTCTGTGGTTTGGCCAGTTCGTTCTGTCATGATTCGAACGTGAGTTCAGAAATGACCCAGATGCTGGAACCCGGAAAGAGACTTGACACAACGGTAAGATTAAAGTGGTTTAATCTGAACGTGAGCTTGACAGGGCTTCCTTCCAGGAAGAGAGAGCGAGAGCAGGCTGGTGGAATCTTGAACGTGAATCTCCTCGAGGGTGAACAGCGGCGAGAGCGAGGCTTGAATACAGACGAGACGAGGTGCAGGCTGGAGGTTACTTGAGACGGCGTGGGCGAAGCTTGAACCAAGACGAGGCAAGGCGGCTGGCTGGAGGTTTCAGGATTGGCGTGACTGCAACGTGGGAGGACTGCGACCAGGTGAGGATCCAGAAGGTTCTTTAGTCCTGAGGCAGAGCGAGAAGACACTATGAGCATGAGGCAAGAGACATGAGACATAAACATGAGCTGACCAGACTATGCACCATAGGAGGAACAACGAACTGGCACCGGCTGATGATCCAGGAGGAGTTTATGAAGGCAGGTGTAGATGAGGTGAGTGGATCCAGCTGGTCGCGTCCATCAGAAGAAGGAGGGGGGAGGAGGGAGATACTGACAGGCCATGACACTATGGGTGCATTTGCATGACTTCTCCCATCGCCAATGGAATGGGGGGGGTTAGCTCTTGCGCGTAAAGCTCAGTGATTATCACGGACACATTTGAAGCCATTCATGTTGTTTTTAAGTTGTATGCTGTTGTTTGAAACGCCACACAACTCCAGTCATTTAAGTGGATGTGTGTACTTGATTTGCATGACCTGCCACATCTCAGAACTTGAGATGGATGGTTGCATCACTTAACTTCCTCAGAGCTGCTCTGAGCCTTTATGGTTTGACTGGCAAGCAGACGGAGCCACAGAACGAAGCGGCGACACAAGCCTCTAATGTGAAGTGTTTTTCTTGTTGTTGTTTTTTTCTTCTGTTAAGCAGGGCTGGGCTGTCTTCTTGATGATCATGAGCTCAGAGTTAAAAGAGTCAGACTTGGTTACTCAGCCTGCCAACTCTCTCGCGTCCTTTTCTGAAGGTTTGAAAGGAGACTCTCAGCCAGTCTACGCACCTTCTCTCACCTTCTGGAGCCCGTCAGACATGTTTACCGTTTTCAGCCTCACATTGGAGATGCTGCAGTGGAAATCCTCTTCAGGATTCTCACATCAAAAAAGCTACAGCAGCTATTTATCTCAACAGAAAGCAAAAAATAAAAAAGAAAAAAGCTTTGTTTTATTTGCTTTATTTTTTTCCCTGGATAAACAGGTTAAAAAAAGCGAAACACCATTCCAAATTTAGAACTTCAAAAACTTTTCGCTTAAGATTTATTGATTTTTTTTGTCTTTTTATAATCCCTTTTTTAGGGCATGTTTTATCTAAGCGTCTTTTAGGGAGGCTTAGTCTTGCTTGCCTTTAGAAAAAAATTAATGACATCAAACCTGAACTAAAAACAACAACTTTGTCTTGTTTTGCTCTTGTGATTTTTGGACATGATCTAATGAGATGAAGCAGGAGTTGCAGTGTTTCAGTGTAGCTAAAATAAAAAACTTGAAACAAAAGAATAGATGGTGCAAATCACAACTGGAGATGTGGCTTTTTTAGGACTACAACAAACCCTCAGTTAAGAGATGAAATACACTTGCAATTATAAAGGAGATCCAAGGCAAAAGGACATTTGTAAAAAGACATTTGCATCTTTTCATTTGGAGATAAAGGGGGGTTGTAGAGAGGTGTGGCCACATCTGATGCTACATTCACACTGGGGCACGTGATGAGCTAATAAAGACGTTTACATAGACTTTTTATTGGGTATGGTTCCTGAAGGCGGTGTGAACGTTTAAGGCATAATCTGCTCTTCAATCAACTCTTATTGTTGTTAATAAGTGAGTAAGAAGTTATTCTTTCTTTATTACAAATGCTAACCCTTGTGCTTTCACATGGGGTCCAGATGACCATGACAAAGGTGGATAAAGGTGAAGAGAATTTCATGTAATCCTTGGACACCAGTGAAGATCACAAATCATTGAAGAGAAAATGTTTAGTGCACTGTTTTGTGGGGTCTATATGACCCAACTCCCAATGTTAAACTGCCTATGGATAGCACAAGGGCTAAGGGAGTGCAGCTTTGTCCAGACAGCTCAAAAGTAAATTAAAACATAAATATATATATATGCGACAGACTGGCGACCAGTCCAGGGTATCCCTTGCCTACGCCCAAGTGGCCGGGATAGGCTCCGGCAACCCTGTGACCCCGAAAGGGAATAAACGGTAAAGAAGATGAATGAAGGAATATATATATATACTGTATTTAAAATATCCAATCAAATCCAAAAAAATCCATTATTCACTGTATGTTTAGAAGAGTTCTAACTAAAAATGTACAAGCCACATTGATTATAATTCCAGTTCTTGCCAAGAAATGTAAAATCTGACAGTTTGTGGCTGAAGCTGACCTTTATTTCATCACCCTCTGATGCTCTTATAAAAGCCAAGAGCTCTTTCAGACTTATTAGATGTCTTTTTGTTCCAGACTCGGGG
Source organism: Oryzias sinensis (assembly GCA_037389245.1). Lineage (NCBI taxonomy): Eukaryota > Metazoa > Chordata > Actinopteri > Beloniformes > Adrianichthyidae > Oryzias > Oryzias sinensis. The sequence goes on from CM074494.1 coordinate 17,818,338, forward strand.
CATACTTTGTGTTGAAAGTACATTTCAAGCAATCTCAGCATCCAGCTGCAGCGCGATGTACTTTCACCCCAAATGCTCTTCCTTGTCCTAGATTTTTATCTTTAAACAAGACAAACGTGACTAGCGGACATGTTAGTTACTAATATTAAGATTTTAAATTGATCTGCAACAAGGGACATGGTTAGAACCTGAGCCACGCTGTGACGTTTTTGTGTAACTAAATCTTCCACTTGTGATTGTCAGTAATATTTTAACCAAGCGAATGCAGGCAACAGCAAATCAGGTTGAATGCTGCAGTGTAAAATGCACAGAGGTCACCAAGTTTCTGCAGAGTCAATCAGTGTAGATATTCAAACTTTCTGTGGCTTTCTGATGAGGCTGACAGCAATGTGTAGAGAGCTTAATGGAAGGGGTTTCCATGGCTGAACGACTGCAACCAGGCCACACCTCATCAATTGGAATGCAAAGTCTTAGATGCAATGTTGTAAAGCACATGTAAAACATAAAAAGATGTGTTCTTTGGTGTGACAAATTGGTGTGACGTTGCTTGGAGCGCCTTACTGGTGTCACTTCACTTTGTCAAGAATATTGATAAGAAAACTTGACCGAGTGTGACCTCTCCCATGGAAAATGACGTACTTCCGGTGTCAAAAAAAGGAAGTAAATTCAGTTGCCTTTTTTTTTTTTTTGCTGTACATACACTGCCATGTTGGAACCAGATGAAGTTAATAAGCAGTGATTAATTCGAGTAGGTATGAGTCCACATTTCTATGGAAACCACTCTCCAATCAGAGGTGAGCTTGTTGAAAGTCAGATATTTTGAAGGTTCAACATAGGACCACATGCTTTTATTAAGCGATCTGATTGGTCAGTTTATAACTTGAATAACATGTACTACCGGATAGATACAGTAAAAAAATAGGATTAGCAAGAGCATGTTAAAAAATGTAAAAGAATGGTTATTCTAACAAATATAATAACTTCTTAATAGCTGTTTTTTTTCTCTTTAGAAGTCTATGGGATTTTTGGCTTCTAGAAGCGAGCGGATACTTCCTGTTTGGACTGCAAGAGGGGGAGGACTCACAGTCCAGTTCTTTTTTTTTTTTTTTTTTTTCACAGTCCAGTTCTTACATACAGTCAATGGTCACGATTTGTGGAGGAGGGGCCATGGTATGGGGTTGTTTTTAGGAACCTGAGTTCCAGCAAAGTAAATGGATTCAAACAGCATATCATAATATTTTTGAAAATTCTAACCGTAGCTTCAAATGCGTTTTTGCAGATAAACAAATACTTTTGCCAGTATAATGTAGGTCTTGTAACAGTATGGTGCAACTTTGCATTAGGCACTTTTTTTTAAGTCAACCCTGATAAAATGAGAATATTTTGACAAACATAAAAATAAATCCTATTTACATGGGACATTGCTGCACATTTAATGACACTTCACACAGCGGTGTGTGTCTTATCTAGTCACTGTAATGCACTGTAACTGCAGTTAAGAGTTTGAAGGTCCGTTTTTCATATTGAATGATGAAATTTTTAAATACGTCTTATGTAAAAGCATAGCCCTTCAGTTTCTCCACTGAAGTGTCTGATATTTCTGTGCCATATTTTATGGAAACACATAGATGTAGTTCCAACAGCTTGATATGTGTTACATAATTTTAGCAAATTAATCGGTTAAAGAAGGATTCAAATCAAAACAGACAGATGTTTAGCGGATGAAGTTAAGATGCTTAAAGCAATTAAAGCATATTTATTAGTGAAAACTATGACAGGGAATGTGTATTTATTTACCCATACCCTTTAAACTCAAAGAAAAGTCGCTGTATTTTATGTTTATGTAATGGACAAAAATGCTCATGATCTAGGTTGATTCTATCAAAGTAAAAGATAAAAAAAACAGTGATCTGGTAGCTCTAAGGGTTCTATAGAGAAGAGGGAAAACATATTAGAAAAAATGTTAAACTAATTTTAGTTGACTGCTTTTAATAAAAAAATGTTTACCACCTGTATTTAGTGGACAAAAGTTGCTAGGCCTGGATTCCAAACTACAGCTGCAACATTGCGCATGTGAAAAAATAGACATCAACTTTCTAAAGTGGGTTCCCCCTCAGCGCAACCTGACCCACTTTTGTAACCTCAGGAGAGTTACTAATCTCCTGAGAAAAAGAAAAAAGAAAACTAACAAGCTGAAACCTGGCCAAAACAATTTCTAAATGACTTGATCCTTTCAAACTTCTCTTGGTGAGATTATCAATATACTTTCCTGAACAATAAAAGTTGCATCTGTTTAGCTTGGTTCAGTAAGAAATGTTTTATATCATTTATTATAATACTTTGTCACTCACACTGGTCACCACAGTCTTTTTCTAGAGCTGGTATTTACTGACAAACTAGTGGTTGTTTCCATTATAATTCACAACTTCCCCTTTTATTTCTTCCCAAATCAATATGTTTTTACTAAATATTAATTTGCTCCTTTTTTATTTGTTTATTTATTTGGCATATTTTCTAGCTAACTTGAACTTTAAACTAAACAAAAAATTAAAATTTTCACTATGAGAACCTACCAGAAAAAAGTGTTTTTCTTGTCTCCTGAAAAGAAAATATTTCAAAAATAAAATCCCTTCATTGTTTTTTTATTTTCCCTTCAAAAATACTTTCAGTTTTCCAAACCTAGTTTACACATTTTACTCCAATATGGAGCCAGTTTGCTACGGCAGATTCTCAACTGCTGAAAAAATCGGTTGCTCATTCTGATTTCCCTCTTCCCTCCCTGACTGCGAGGCTTTCTGTGTCTTATAAAAGTTGATTGTGTCAATCTCCTGTGCATCAATATCTATGTTTAGCTTCTAGGTAATAAAAGTCAAAAATATTTCAAACCAAGAGGGAAGAATTATATTTTTAGGTCATGAACAAATCAGAGAAAAAAGATGGTTCTGTAATTTAGATTATTGAGTGTCATTTCTGAGATCTCTGCAGAGGATCTATTTCTTCCTTCAAGCAGGGAATACCTGAATTACTCATGTATTACTCCAGTGAATGACAGAGCTGGAAATTCCGACTGATTCACTTTGCAGAAATCTCTTCCTCCAAAAAGTGACATTTTGAGGATGAATGGTCTGTGGAAGTCTTTAAATGGAACAGCGTGGATGTTGGCAGCTGTTTTTCCTGCCTGCTAATTAGTTCTTATAACAGGAATGGAGGAAAGGAAGTGTGTCCCTCTGTCAAATTCAGCTAATCCCTCGGAATATTAGAAAGGAGGCTCTTCAGTCTAAGATTCACATTTATACTTAAGATAGAGGTGGTAGAAGTGTGGAATGCCTGACCTCATTTCCTGTTTTGGTAATAGTGTTTTTCCTTTTCTCTCTGTAAATAGATTACACTGGGAACACCCCCTCCATTCTAAGATGACAAAAGATCTGAAAGACTGAGCAAATGACAAGTCCCACATTTATCTGTGAGTTTTGTAGGGAGCTGCTTTATGGAGAATTCAGTTGTGATCCTGCAAAAGTTAAAGATAGTCAAAGAAAAAGCAGTCAAAGAGAGAACACACAAAACACGGGATATTTGAACCTAAAGGCTTGAGGCGACAAATCATAAAAAAAAGGCCTTAAATCTCATTTATTTGACTGGGCTGGTGGGGAAAAAGCATATTTTAACTTATAGAAAAATACCAGTCCACCTTAAGACTCACTCTGATCATCTTTTAAATTATTCTAAAAACGTTCCCAGTGGTCTTTTAATTATGCCATTTTTAGACAAAATCAAAATAGCTGTGTTGTCTTCCAGGACATAGTTTCTGCAGAGCAGCTGTAGTTCATTAGAAATTAATGACAGCTGACCGGTGTGCTCCAGTCACTTGTGTGTTTGATCGAAGCAAAACCGCCTCTCATCCTCTCCTTGTTGCTGACAGCTTGAACCAGGGAGCTTGTAGCTCACCCAGAGTAATTTATTCGTCACAAATAAGCTTTTCTTCAAACACCATTTTTTTCACCTGCTACTGATTCTCAACTATTTGAATAAATAAATACTGAGACATGCAATTTAAGCTTAATTATCGTTATATATTTCTTCCATCATCAGAAAAACGATCATGTTAAAAACACCAAAAACAGGATTTTCATTGGAGTGGGTCTTTTGGATGGCGATTTATCTGAAAAACTAAAATGCAAAAGAATTTTCAAACTTATAGACTTGCTTTTTTTTCTCCTTTTTTTTACCTTTCTACTTCCATTCATTCAACTGTTCTCCTCCGGTCATCTGGGACTAGGTTGCAGAGGTAGCAGTCCACACTTTCCTCTCCCTGGTCTCTTCCTCCAGCTCCAAAGGGGAAATCCCAATGGAGTCAATTTCCCATTGACTTACATGTAAAAAGTCAGATTATATTCCCAAATTAAACGTTTTTAGAGGCTAGAGTCAAACATTTGTGATGTCTGTTGCTTTGTTTTCTATTCAGGACAGCAATTGGGGGGGGGGGGGGGGGTATTTTATTAACCTTTTTTTTCAATGAATAATACTGATTACATTGAAGATTATCTTTAAACATATTTAAATAATTACGTTTCCAAAATTGATCCATAGTGCAGGTTTATTGGTTTGTTTAGATAAGAGCACCGTGCATCAGCTGTCCTCATCTGACATGTGAAACTGAAATTCTCATTTCAAACCTTATAGCATTATTAGCTGATAAATAATTTCCATTTCGTTTTCTCAGCTCGTACAATCAAACTTCACATGTTTGGATTTATTTTTGCTTTAACCTTGACTTAAACAGAGACAACTGTGTCCTAAAGACAAATAAAGCTGACTTTAAGCACAGAAGGAAAGAAGATATCATACAATCTTTGCCTCAGATACAATCTAAATGGGTTAATTAAAGAAGGACTTCTTCAAGCACAAGGGAGATGCTGTGATGGTACATTCCAACAAGAACTTGATCTGAGGTGCATCATTTTCGGAGTGATTCATAGTTATGATATATATACTCAAGATTTTTTTCTTATGGGTTTATTGTTAAATGGTATGAAGTTATCTATGGGCAGAGTTTCCTATTTAATGATCATTATCATTAGCTTTGTCTCTAAACAATGATGTGTAACTATTTCACACTCAACTTCCAGATCTTAATGAGTTTGAATTTATAGAAATAGTTGTTTACCAGTATTTTAGAAAAAAATTCTTCAAAATTATTTAACATACAACTGATTTTCCTGATGGGTCACTTCTTTAGTTTTTCTCCTTAATAAATTGTGATTTGCCCCTCCTCCAAAAAAGGAATCATTTCTGTTTCAGCAAAATTTAGTGAACAAAACTATGAACAATTAAGCATAAGGAGAAAAAATTCAATTTCAATTCAATTTCAAATTTACAAGCACTTTCAATTTTGAAACTATTTTTAAAATTAAAAAAAAAAATGTAATTAACAATCTGATTTTTCATTTACTTTACGCCATACAGTGTGTCTATTTTGCAGGTATGTTGGTTCCCACATTGGCAAACCCCATGCTACAACTGGTCATGCTGCCATGTTCACCAATTACAGTTTGGTTTAAAAGTGAAATAGGAAGTTTTTAATGCAGAGAATATGTTAATTCTCCAAAATAATTCAGACGATTGAATAAAACATGTAAACCAGATTTTATTGATGATGTCCAAAATCAAATTTACTTCCTTTTATATGAATTTTGTGGACCTGTAAACAAACTGACTCTTTTTGATGTAGCATTTTTGATGTAGTATGTTTGAAATACATGATTAGAAAAATGTATGATCTGTTCTGATACAAGAGAACATACCTAGGGTCTCCCTGGCCTCAACAGTGCTCATTCATTTGGCTCTGAAACATTGAATAAGACGTTCTTTTCTCATGTGGAAAGATGGAGGTGCTCTGAAAATGAAGCAAATTTGCTCAAAATGACACAAATGTAATGTTGTGCAGAAGAGTAGGGTATATTTTGAAAGAATCCTGGAAAAAAAAACCTTGTCAGCACTATTCTTAAATGATGATATTCCTTTAAGATCATGGTAGGAGTCCCAAAGGAAAATGGGATAGGCACGACTTCCCTCCTGTCTGACTAATCTGAGGCTGTGTACAAATAAAGACGGAATAATTTCAAATATGCACATTGACATCGTAAGTTGGATTTCTTAGCTTAATGTAGATTTATTCAAAAGCGTTAAGCCATAAACCCGCGCTTACCTTGATGTTTGTTATTAGATCTCAAGCTTTGTGCACATTCTTGGTAATCAGCCAGCCTCAGCCCACACTTTGATGCTGGCTGGTCCTAATGATGTTCTAAATCATCATAGGTCACTACCGGAGCACATTAAGTTACTTCTTTACTCATTAAAAATCTTTTAATGAGACCCAAATGAGTTGTGTTAACTAGAGCACGAGCTATTCCGACTCACTAATACATTTCTGGGCTGTGTGGTGGGCTAGCAGCACTGCTTGGTGTTGAGGAATCTGTAACACTTAATAAGGTAGGTTTAACTCATTAAAGCACAACACCAAAGACCAGTTTTATCTAATGTAAATGAAAGAAAAAATGAATATTTTAGTAGAATTTTTAGGACATTTTTTAAATGTAGATATATGTAAAATAATTAAAGTTACTTCAGTGACATATGCAATTTTAATAGTTTGTAATGATGTAATTGATTTATTCCTCATTTAAAGTTGAATACTGAAGTGATGAATCTGAAAATGATGGCTAAGGTCACTTAGTTCTTTCTTAAATTTGACTTTTAGTCTTATTTTCTCTTGCTTTGGAGGAGTTTTAACAAATCATCTGGAAAATTTGAAATTCATATTAATGTCAAAGTTTGATCAAAAGTGAACCAAATTGGTCTACTTTAACAAGACTTTAAGGATTTTTATAGACTGTATTCACTGGTTGTGGCGATTGTGCCCTTTTTGCTTTCTTTAAAATAATTTTAGGGTTCTTTTTGTCATTTTCCTGCTTTCACAGTCACTCTAAATCCAGGTTGCTAATTATCCACAGCTGTCTTTAATTAAGTTAATCATCCTCAGCACATTTTAGGGTGTGGTTTGAAGTTTTTCTTGGTCAGGTCATCTGCGTTGTCATTTTTTTTTGGTTCTTGGTTTTGTCATACAGTAAGTTTATTTATTAAACTTTTAAGTTCCTGCCATCCAACCTCGTCTCCTGCATTTTGTCTTCCTCATTTGCTGGTCCTGACACCACTAAAACAATGATATCTTCCATATCAAGTAAAGAACACAAGTGATATATTAGATAGAGAGACGATGTGTTTGATAAAAGGGGACAATAGAGAAGAGTGAGTTTGTGGGATTTCTAGAATTGGCCCTGATGTACCAAATCATGTTGACGAATCAAAAGCATAATAGTATATTAAGATCACTTTGGCAAAAAAGCAAAAAAAAAAAAAAAAAAAGCATTACATTTTAGAAATCAAAATGAAATATTCTAAAACTAAAAAAGTGATTTCCAGAAATCCAAATGAAATGTTAAAAATGGAAACAAATTTGTACTAGATTTGCAGCTCTGTGCATAGCGAAGAGGTGCTCATTTAAACCATGAATGGAAGGGAGCCGTTGCTTTTTCTAGCTCTGGATGGAAACCGTGACGTGGCTCTTTCCTGCAGGGAGCAGAAAAGAGCCAACAGATGATTTTAGGAGCTGTGTCAATCACTCTTAACTGCAGGTTTGTCAGCTACAAAGCTTCCAGAACACCACAGAGTCAATCAGTATGAGAGGATGCTTGTGACGGTGGAGTGATTAAAAAAATCCCAGTAGCTAATTTCACTCTCCTTTACAAGTCTTATGTAACTAAATATAACTAAAGCCGCTCATGGGGTTTAACCTGATGGTTTGTCTGATATGTGTGTTTCAAGAAATGTGAAGTTGCTGACTATCTCTGTGCTGACTACATATACTGTATATATATATTTGATAATCAAGTCTACAATGTTCTATGAAGTCTAAGATAAGTTTATTTCAATCAATCAAATACTACATAGAGCACGATTCAACAACATGCTGTAGAACAGAAGTTGTCTAGGTGTCAGAAAGACAAAGACGAGAATGCAGCCATGCACTCATTAAACCTTTACTACAGTTTAACGGGGAACACAAGCAATGAGAATGCTATTGACCGTTTTTTTAGTTACTAGAATTTGTCAATGTTTGTCTGGTTTTTAATTTTTTAAACCTGCAGAGTGTGTGTGTGAGGATTCTGCACTTGGATTTTTGTGTCGGTAGAAGATCAAGTCAAAGTCATCTTTATTGTCAAATATATGCTGCATACCAAGACATACAGCACAGATGAAATTGCTTTCTCTCGCCCCACAGTGCAAGCAACTTATAAAATAATTAATAAAAATAAAATAGATAAAACGACATTAATAATAACAAGAATAACAGCAATCTAAACAGTGCAAAGAGCAATGAGATGGTTATAGTGGCATTTTAAAGTGATAGCAGTGCTAAGAACAGTAAAGTAGATGAGTGAGTGATGGCAGTCTTTGGTGAAGATGATGTTCTGAACAGGTGTGAAAGTTTTCAATGTGAGTTTGTAGCACAGAGTGGAAGGGGCAGAGGGGGGAGGGCAGGGAGGGAGTCGAGTTTCCTTGTCGCCTGGTGGAGGAAACTGTCCTTGAGTCTAGTGGTTCTGGCCTGGAGACTTTGCAGTCTCCTCCCTGATGGCAGCAGGTTGAAGTGTCTCTGGGATGGGTGTGAGGGGTCCCCTGCAATCTTGATGGCTTTGTGGGTGAGGCGGGAGTGATAAATGTATTGTGATCCTGGTCCCCTCCTCCCAAGTGTTGTACTGTGTTTGTGGCATCTGGGCTCTGCCATTTTGGGGAAGACTATGAGGTTTCTGCATTTGGATTTTGGGTTCTACACTACCTGTGCCTGACGGGTTATCGTTAAAGTTGTCCAGAGGCATGGGTCTATAGTGGGAAAGCTGTGAAGACAATTTTAATGCACATAAACAAGGCAGAGGCAAATTTACATCAATCTTTCTATTTCACAGAGAACCAGCTAAAGCATAGCCCTAACCTGACGCATCTTTGAAAACAGACTGACTGCCTTCCGTTGGACTGTTGGCTTGATTGACATTGAAGTTAAAGCTAAACAGATTGCAGATCAGCTCATGGGCTCCCAACTTCTCCTGCTCCCTGCTGAGAGGGCGCCAGAAAAAATGTCCAAATATGGGATCGTTGTGTGGACCTGCCACCCACATGGTGTTTGGGCTGCTTTGAAATCTTGCTGAGGAACCTCGGTGATGAAGCTCAAACTAGAAAAAATAAAAAAAAAAAATACACAGCAAACAAATGTTCACCATTTCCTGCATCATAGAAATAATTGTGTAAATTCAGTTTAGATGATTTCTTGGTCAGTCGGTAGGTCAGAACCTTCCTAAGGATAGATTTACGACAAGCAGGATAGGTTACTCAGCTTTGATGGATACATGGATTTGATAATAACTCCATTATTATCTATCTTTCCATACAGTACAATAGGCATTGATTCACAAGTAATTTTTTTAAAAACTAACTGGGATTTGAGAATCTAATCATTTGGTCTACAATAAATGCTGGTTGTCTCATGATACAGACAGCACCACTTAGGAAAAAATAACATTTCCAGAACATCTCAGAATGTGGCAGATGTAAAGTGTCTTCAAAGAAATAAGTAGCCTTAAAAGAACTAATTTTGTAAATCTGTGAATTTAATAAGAAATTTCCAGGTATTTTGTATTCACAAAGAAAACACAATAAACTGAGGTTTGGGCATCTCTGGTACTTTCTTGCTAAAATTAGTTTTATTCCTATCTCTCTCACAGATCGAGATACTACGTGAGTATGATTCTTGCTCCTCAAGGGTCTTTGACATCAACTGTGGGGTCCCCCAAGGTTCAATTTTAGGCCCACTACTTTTAATCTATATATGTTGCCACTGGGGACGTCATCAGGAGGCATGGCGTTTTGTTTCCACAGCTGCTGCTGATGACCTCAACTCTACATCGCTGTGTCTCTGATGAAGAGTGGGTCAACACACTCTTAAAATGCATTTTTAGACATTAGGTCATGGATGGCTGAGAACTTCCTACAGCTCAACCAGGACAAAACAGAGGTTTTAGACATTGGTTCTGAAGACAAAGAGAGATTTTTTTTATCTAAACTAAGAATTACAACTTCTCAGTGTGTGAGAAACCTGGGTGTCATTTTTTTGACTCTGATTGAATTTTATCCCTAGGTAAAATATCACAAAAACAGAGTTTTATCATCTAAAATATAGCAAGTCCGCCCATTTCTCTCTCTTGCCAGTACAGAGGTGCTAATGCATGCTTTTATTACCAGCAGATTGGATTATTGTAATGCCCTGCTCTCTGGTCTTCCCAGAACAAAAGATAGCAAATCTTCAACTGCTGCAAAATTCAGCAGCACGCGTTCTGATGAGGACCAGGGGGCGGGAACACATTACACCAGTTTTAAGATCGCTGCATTGGCTCCCTGTGAAATTCAGGATTGATTTTAAGTTCTTTTATTGGTTTACAAATGTTTTTTATGGTCTCGGGCCTTCATATTTATCTGACATGATTTTAAAGTATGAGCCCTCGCGGACCCTGAGGTCCTCTGATACAGGCCTTTGGTTATCCCAAAAGTTAGAGCAGCGTCGTGAGGCCTCATTCAGTTTTCACGTGCCTGCGCCTGTGGAACAGCCTCCCAGAGAGCCTCAGGGCTGCGAGACTGTTCATGTTTTAAAGGAAGGCTTAAGACCTACCTTTTAATTTAGCTTTAGTTGAATTTTAGGATTTTTAATTTTAATTTTATTTATTTATTTATTTATTTTATTATTTTTTAATTGATTATTATTATTATTATTTTAAATATTTTTAATTAATTTATTTTTCTTTTAACTAAGTTTTTATATATGTGTATATAAATACATTTATTTATTTATTCTATTAATTTTAAAACTCTTACTATTTCTTATGCCTAATAAGGTTTATGTAATGATTTGTTTTTGTCACATATTTTATATATATTTTTAATTTTATTCCTTTACATTTTATTACACTCAGTGTTTTCCTCTGAGGATCCTCCACATCTGTGACTGACCCTTCTCCGTGGCTGGTCGCTGCAGTGGGACGGCTCTGTCCGGATCTGGGGAGTTCTGTAGTAGTGTACTCCGTGAACTTGGGTTGGGGGTGGCTGGTGTGGACATGTCCCAAACTATCGTTTTCCACTGCCTCCAGGACAAAAACCAGGTCTCTACATTCTATCACTTTTTATTTATTTATTTATTTTGTTATTTATTTATTGTTGATGTGTGTGTGTGTGTGTTTTTGGAAAGGGGTTAGCCATACGGTTTGTCTTGTCATCTTGTTTTTTAAATTTTGTGTATTTTTTATGCACAGCACTTTGAGTGACTGACATCTGTTGTCGAAAAAGTGCTATATAAACAAGGTTGATTTGATTTGATTTGAAGACGCATATAATCTTAGAGTTTATAGAAACAACTGCAAAAATATCGCAATGAAATGGTTACGATCCACCTCCATTGAAAATCAAACATTCAGAACTTTAAGTCAAACTAAAAAAGAAAAAATACAACTGACCACAGGCTATTTCAGTGACCTGCTGTTGCATGATCATTATGCTCCAGTCATCATTCTTTTCCGGGCAGAGGGATTTCACAGATAACAGTCTATTTGTAGTTCATTGATGGTGGTTCGGTATGCTACAGTCCATCAGCCACAGCCTGTAGTAGAAATGTCCTGCAAAGCAAGAGCAAGAAATGTGAGCTCTCAGAAAATCAAACTGTTGGACATGAAAGGTTAATGAGCAGAGCAAAAAAAAAAAGGAAGAAGAAATTAGGAAGGCAACTTTTTAGGGATTTATGACAATTACTCAAAATAAAAATATAATGCTCTACAGAGAGGGGACTTAACCGGTCCCTCATAAACTAGAGCCTGTGCCCCCCACCCCCCTCCAACAACCCTAAAAAGCATGAGCCTGTTTGAAAATGAGTGGATGAATGGATGATAATAACTATGCAATTATGGATGTGACAGCAGCACACTGTGGGATGAATGTGAGTCACTCTGTACCGTATGACAGGCAACAAATGAGGAGTCATGAGCTGCAAAGCAGTTTGGTTCAGTTCAACATCATTACTATTTCTTTATTTTAGCTTAGGTTAATTTATTTGCTGGTTAACTGTATTTTTATCTGCCTATGCCAGCTATATCACAGTATACTCTAAAGACCAAAGACAATTTTCAAGCCTCAGAAATGTCTTTGAAGGTACGTTACAAATTATTGGAGAAAAATCATTTTTGTTCACCTGCTGTTACTCCTAACAACAAATATAAGGATAAAATCCAATAACAGGTCGGACTTTAAGGTTTAGTAACATGATTGCTGGCCTTCAAATATTAAGATAAATAAATAAATAGATAAATAAATAAAATAATTGGTTATTCCAAACATTGTTTGAATTTTTAGCTTACTCTGTTGGCCAGATACCTTTCAGAGGTGACTTTGAGGTAGCAGTGCTGCTCACTGAGCAGGTCCACTGACCTTTTCGCCTGAGGACTGAGAAGAGAACCTTCTTAATCAAACAGGCTTGAAGCTGATGATGAATACGCATTCACTGCTTCTAAACAGCTCCAGGACGGATGGCCTGCACCTAACCGTAGCGTCTGATCCCCCTGCAGAGGGCAGCGGCAACTCCATCAAAAAAAAGAAAATAACTCCCAGCTTCTTGGCAAGAAGTTCAAACTGGAGTCAGCCTTTCATGGATGACATCACACCCAGGATAAGTAACAGATTCAATGACAAGCAGGAGCGCTTAGGGGTCATTAATTATTCAAAGGAATAGTGGCTTAAAAGGGACAAAAGGTATTGTTTTAGGAGTGATGAAAAGCAGTGAACATGAGATTTTTTTAAAATCCCGATTATAGCACAATTATGGTTCACGTTCAGCCAGTGTATTAAAGTAGTTTTCTAATATGCAATCAAAGCTTTATAATGTTTTTTGCCATTGATTTGCAGAGAGGCTACATGTGAAATACTGCATTGAGATATTGACAGTAAAGTTTTAGTAGTCCTGCAGTGTACGGGTGTTCTCCAACAGCTGTCAAGGCTGTTCCAGCCCCCCCCCATCAAACCTGGGTTGTACTGTACTAGTACAAATGCTTTTTTCTGACATTCATTAAAACCATCACAAATTACTGAAGCATGCCATATGCTGCGTCCTTATGAATTATTTATCTGGCATAGAAGATAACAAAACATAAAGTTGTTGATGATTTTATTTCGCTTAAAGCAGCATCTACCCATCTGTCACTGTGGTGAACACGCAGGATTTTAAAAATACAAGCGAAGTTTTACTTTACTGGCTGTTTGAATTTTACCCCACTTGTACATCACTTCTGCAAAACACTTTTGTTTAAAAAGACTACTGTAGCAGACAGATGTTGCTCATCAAATGTTACAGATTATCAGCAAGTGGATCTATAAAGTCCCATTTTTTAAAGTCTGATCATCTTCTGATCTATTGTAAAGTGTTCCCAGTGGTCTTTTAATTATAATTATGGCATTTGTAGCCACAAAAAAGTGTCGTTTTCTAGGACATAGTTTCTGCAGAGCTGCAGTAGTTCATTAGAAATTTACCTCTGAGCTGTGGATGAGACTGTTTGCGTAGAGTAAGCCTGTCCTCATTTCCCATGATCCCTTTAATTTCACTCCCTCCTGCTAGCTTACAGCCTGTCAAACCCCCTTTCCTCGACCGTTCCACGAATGTTTAACAGACTTTTTTCCCGCAGATGTTTAATTTCTATATCGCGTATACAGCGCACATATTACTTTTGAAAATTATGGAATTGACGCACAGATCACTAATGAATTGTATATAAACAGCGCAACAATCACGCATGATCCATGTGAAGAACAAAACCCTTCTCACTTTTTTCCACGTATATTCACATGTGACCAATTTTCATCCGTGCAATGTGCGCAAAATCTATGCATTAGTCCTGTTTTTAAGCCACACTCCTGGCCAAACTATATACAAAAAAACGCGACTTATACTCCCATGGAAAAAGATCCAGCAATGCACAATTCATTGTACAGTTGCTCTATATTTCAAAAATACATTCTTGGAATGTGCTAGATAAATAATTAGAAACTGATTCCCCTTTGTTTTATCTCAATGACAAAAAAAGAAGCCACAAAACGAGGTCACCCTGTTTGTGCATTCTCTTCATTATGAGGATAAAAGTTTGATCTGATAATTAAAGACAGGCTTGCGGTCCAAGTCACTCCTGAAGAGTAAATTTTTATTGATCAAAGAGAGACTTGGGCATGTAAATTCAGATTGTTATGTGTGTGTGTTGCCTGCGGGGTAGCTGCAGAGAGGAATCCATCACTATTGGCATGTGGACCTGATTACTGGAGACTCTGAAAGTCTCATAGAAGTATGATAAAGAACTCTGTCCAGGCCTCTTTACAAGCACATCACTCAGGGTGTCTGCACAAAGGAGTAGTGTAATGCACAAAGAATTCCTCATGTGGCATGGCTCATCCCGAGAATATTTTAAAGAAGAAAGCCAACTTGAAATGCATAAAACCCGAAACATAAAATCACATTAAAAATTATCCATATCAAAACAGATTTAATATTCATTGCTCTGCAGTGCAGTGTATTCTGACTTGCGTTGAATTCTCATTTAAAATGTGAGGAGAAAGTGTTTATGCAAAATTCATAACAAGATCTATTTTAATGTGGAAGAATGAAAAGATAAATATGACAAATAACAGAGACGGAGTTTGTATTTTGCAGCTGTAGGCGGATCCGTTTTAGCTCCCAACACTGTTTATCCCAAGTGTTTCCTTTTCTTACAGTTTCTCTTTTTAAGCTCAAAATTACAGGCTTTTCAGTTTTACATCGACTCTTGATATAAAACATAAGCATTATCAGCTACTAACTTTATTAAGTAAAAGTTTTTTTTATGTGCTCTAACAATGTTCAAAACCAAAGGCTCTCACAGAGTTTACAATTATTATCCAATGGAAAGGTACAATGGTTTGACACGTGTCATAAAAGTGTTGCAGCACTCAGAATTATCCTATTAGAGCACAGAAAACAGAACGTTATACCTAAAAGTAGCATGCAGAGTTCACCTGTAGTCTTTCATGGCATAAATCAAAACGATTCTTTCGATTTTCTTTCATTTTCATTAAAGAAAAATAAATGGTTTGGAGACAGTATTAGCAATGTTGTATGGGGTCCATCCAAGCACAGCACCCTTAAGAACATATTTATTTATGTGACATTTTCAAACCGCAGTTATTTTAGACCCACTCCGATTATTTTTTGATCTATTATAAAATTCCCAGTGATTTTGTATTTATGATTATGCCATTTTAAACGTGTTGTTTTCTAGGACATTGTTTCTGCAGAGACGCAGTGGCGTGCAGTCCGGGGAGGCAAGTGATGTGGATGATATAAATAAAAACCCAATAATCTATGATTACTTATCCTATGTGGGTTTTCAACAGTTCTTTGGTAATTTTTTTATTTTATTTTTTTTTAGGTAGCAAATTTACAAATTTCCTGTTCAAATAGGCTACCCGCGAAAGCAGCAGGTGAGGCACATGCAGCTTGTGCCTCCCCTGCGCTCAGACAAAAAAATGAATTCATAAGGGATCTAAGATGGGGTACAGGCAGCTGTCTCAGAGCGCAGCAGCTGATCCTGGGAAAGAATAAAGAGAGCAGGAGAGATGAGGAGCTGACTGTGCACATAAGTAATGTTCAAAGTAAAAAAAAATGGTGGCATTGGAAAAAAGGAAAAACAGAAACGCATAATTGATTTCTGATTAAATTACCATTACTGTCTTTATTTCAGTCCTTAACTTGATGTGATGAGAAGTGAAAAGAGTATCATCCTATCGTTTCTCCTCTTTTCTATCAGCTTAGTCTGTCTTTTCATTTAAATGCTTTCAATGAAGTTTTAAAAAAGCCAAACTTCAAGACTTTTAGGAATTTTCCCCGTCTGCTGCATTTCAGGGTCACCAAGCCACAAAGAAAGCAAAAAAGACTTTGAAGCAATTGTGTTAGAAGCCAAATAAGAGTTACACAGACCTGTTCTATGCATTTGCCTTTTTCCTTTGGGATTTGAACCCACCACCCCTCCCCTCCTCCTCCATCTAAATCTCATGTGTCTAAGATTTCTAAACTAGTTTTATCCACCAAAATATTATGGTTAAAAACATTTTTGAAGAAAAGGATGTGCAGGAGTCATCTTCCTTTCTTGTATGCTTATGGCTTCTTTTTAATATCAGTTAAACAACATCTACAAACACCGATATTTAAGGCACATGCAAATAAGTTAAAATAATGTTCTAGGTAAATCTGATCAAAGCAGTGCTGAAAGAGGTCTTTATAACTTGTCTCGGGTTTTTAAAGAATCCCAGATCGAGCCTTGAGTTGGGATTTAATGTTCACACAATCAACAGGTTCAAAAAGTTTTTTTTTTGTTTTTTTTTCAGCTGTGATTGTCTGTCAGAAGTCAGAACTCTGTCTCCCCCTCTGGTTACCAGCGGAAACCATCTCCAGAGTTCTAACCACACTTCCTGGATGCTGCACATCTGACTCTTATTCACTCAATCAACCATAACACTGCACAGAGATGAGCTCAATGTGATGGATTGTTTGTGCCACTCTGCCTTCATCACTGAGTGTTAAATTTGTCTCTCCTTTGATGAACTTCCTGCCTGCCTGACCCTGATTTAGCTTTGTGGACTTTTTGCTGAGCTCATTAACCTGCTGCATTTGGATCCGGCCGTCTGCCTGTTCTTGAGACATTGTCTTTGTCATTGGTGCTTGTCATTTACAATGCTCAGTGGTTCCTAACCCCTAGGCGGGGGACCGGTACAGGTCTGCTGGTCATTTGCTACAGAGCTGCAGACGGAAAAAAAAAGCTGATAACTTTTTCTGTTTTATTCATTTTCTGATTCCGAAGGAAGTTTTGTTGTGTAAAAATAAAAGATTGTCTCCTTTCACATCCATCTATGACTTTTTTGGCTTGACATATGTCAAGTTGTTCGCCTCTGTCATGTGCCCACTACCTTCTTAACCCTTGTGCTATCCTAGGCACTTCAATGTTAGGAGTTGGGTCATCTAGACCCACTAGACAGTGCACTGAACCTTTTTTCTTCAATGATATGTGAACCTCACTGTTGTCCATGGATTACATGAAATCTTTCCACCTTTATCCACCTTTGTCATGGTAGGGAGAACACATCAATGTAAGGGTGGGGTCATCTAAGATAGCACAAGGGTTAAAACGTCTGCTTCGACTGCCAGAACAAAAGATAACATAGTTAATAAAAACAAACGTGTTTGAAATCTTTCTTTGGGGAGAAAGGAGCCGGTGAAAAGAGTAAAAGTCTATGACTTGAAAGAACAATAAACATGCAATAAACTAACAAAACCAGGAATCTTCATCAAAAAGTTTAATATATTGCGACAGGTGTTCTCACGTATCAAGCCCACTTTATTATCAATAAAGTTCCAAAACATGATGGATTCACTTATAATATTATATTTCAAAAATATCTGTTTGACTAAAGTCTAAGTTTAAACCGGATGCAAAAATTTTACAATGAATGAAGATTAAATAAAATAAAGGTACTGATATTTAAAAACTTGTAAATGGTACATTTAATAATTTTTCCATAGTAAAGCTAAATTGTGCAGGATCCTGTTAAAAAAAAAAAAAAAACTTCAGCTCAGAAAATACAAATCTGTGTTAAAGAGAAACACAAATATCAGAATTTATTTAAAAACAAAATATGATTAATCTTTTTGCCCTGACAGAAAAGCTGAGCCTAAATGAATTTCTCAGGGTCATTAGAGCAATCTATAATAAATAAAAAACTGCAATATTGTGTTTATAGAGTTTTTACAAATCAGATTTCATTGAATCTTTATTATCTGTAAAATATTGACCTAATTTGTTTAAACTAAATGTCCTGTAGTAGCACTTTTACTTGAAAAATAGTTTTTCTGAAAACCAAAAGCTTAAAAAAATCTAACGTCATCTGAGGCACCATACAGACCAGTCCAAGAAAACACAGTCTGAGAGTAAACTGGTCCGTGACCTAAAAAACCGTTGGGGTTCACTGATGCCCAATAATGACTGGTGTATGTCAGTGAAAATGAGTCTTGAATTCCTAAACCTATCATGGGGGCAGCATTCAGCCTTCTTAGCTTATGTGAGGCTCACTTCTCTAGAGTTGGATAAAACACACTGGCTTGTGTTGCACAGATGGCAGCTTCTCTAAAAAATATATAACAGTTTGACAGTAATAACATACTATAGATTGATAAAGTTATTTCTGTTAGGTTATTTTCAAGCTCGTTGATTTGAATTCCCCGTAAATTACGACCACTTCATCTTTATTTCTTCCTCTGTACACCCCCCCCCCCCTATTCGCTTATTCCTGTGAGCCGGCGATTCTAACCGGAATGAATGAAGTGCTGCTTTGATCAGCCGTGGAATACATACATGACTCACCGATAAGGAAGTGATGTCACCTTTTTAGCTGAGCCGCATGCTCGCTTTCTGCTTCTCACACTTTTCAGCAGTGACAGGAACTCATTTACAGGAAACTTTCAATCTTCTTGTAAAGTCTAATGAGGAAGATCCCAGGTATGATGACAACAACATATGGGTCTGCAGATGTGAGCCTCCACAACACAATCTAAGCAACATTCAGCGCTTTAGCCCGTCATTTAGAGCTTTTACTTCAAAGTCCCATGTTTGATCGCACTGCAAGAAATTGGTGTCACTGCTTCAGCCCATCACACAATCAGATTCTTAAAAGGATCAAACAGAAAAGGTTCCATCCAACAATATGTTAGAACACAAAGATTTACCGTTAGTGTTTAAAGACATCGCATTGTCCAGATTCTGTGTATGATCTGGCCTGCAGTGAGGCTTATAACCATTTCCTCAGCTGTTGTTTATGTCAGATGTACTATTTTCCACAAACATTTAGGATTTATGTAGATATATTAATGTTAGACTTGTTATTCCTGTTATCTGGAGTCCCTCAAGGCTCTTTGATAGGCCTCTTCTGTTTGCATTGAAACTGATGAACATCACAATGATAAAGTGTCCAGTTCTGTTATCAGTTCCACCCCCTTGGTCAGCGGTCTGCAACCTTCAACACTTAAAGAGCCATTTTGTTTAAATTCTTACCAACCACAACCGAGCAGGAGCCATAAAGTCTTACTTCACCCTTTAGAAAAACAAGACACTGATTTGTATTTATGCTATTGTTACTATTGTGCTAAAAAAATGAATACACTGTTGCAATAAGAAAACAAAGAAAGTAGCATTTTTTTCTCTCCAAAATATGAAACCGTTTATAACTTTTGACAGAGGTCCACATGACCTGCAGATGATAGTCATGTAAACAATCCCTCTCAATTAAAATATACCCAGGCCATTACAGGACTTCTGGTTTGTCTATATTCATTCACAATTAGGAAAAAAAAAGTAAAATCTTAACTGAGAGCAAAAATGATGTGAAAAATGTCAAAGGTGTCATTTTCAATTGCATATTGACTTTTCACACATCATACATACAAGCCCTGCATTAGTAATTCTGTAAAAATCAAACTGCAAAAGGAAACTTAAAAAGAAATAAACATTACTGTTAAACTCCTAAAATAGGAGTTATTTCACTCCGCAGCTGCCTTCAACCTTCAGCTTGAAGTAGCCAATCTTTCCCAGGGTTGATAATCCTCACCTCAATCCAGAATCCTTGAGGAGCAGTATGATCCAATAGGAACACAATGTCTTCAAATGCAACGTTTCC
Organism: Oryzias sinensis; assembly: GCA_037389245.1. Lineage (NCBI taxonomy): Eukaryota > Metazoa > Chordata > Actinopteri > Beloniformes > Adrianichthyidae > Oryzias > Oryzias sinensis. The sequence continues at coordinate 17,838,225 of CM074494.1, forward strand.
ATTTGAGTTTAAGCATTTAGTCGTAAGTATTCTCTCATCCACCTGTTCTGGAACCTGCTTCAGGCATTTCCTGATGCAACAGCCTCTTTCTTTTTTTAAACAGAGGGACTGAAAAAACGGAGCTAAATAAATGTAAATAAATATAAATTTCATGTTATTTACAACACCTGAATTTTGGTTATGGTTATTGAGCAAGGCTCTTGGTAACAGCTGTTGTAAAATAAGAACCAACACATTTACCATTAGCTTTTTTTTTTCTTTTTTAGCTTGTTCAAAACTTTGCAGAAAGGTTCAACAAAGAAGCGTGCATGTCCTCTGGGTTAATCTCCTTAATCATTATCAGATGATTGCATCATTTTTTATCCAGTCTTAGAGCAACTTTGTAAACATCTGCATGGTCCAATTAGTATGTTTTATACATATTTAAGCCAGAGTTTTCTAGTGGAACCACCTGGTCTTCGAATGTTCTTTTTAAGGTCCTGAAAATCAGCTGCACTTAGTAGGCTCTTTTGCAGAGTAGGGGGCTTGACTAGAGGCAAAGGCTGAGAATGGGACTTAGTGTTGGCACTTGAGTCCCACTTAAATTATGAAAAAGTTGAGGGTTTCAAACTTAATATCCCAAACCTGAGACTTAGGTTAGGGGTTAGGGGGTTCAGGGTTAAAGTAGAGTTTTATCATCAGAGTTTTATCAGCTTTGAACTCAGATTGTGAATACTGGTAATATCTGAAAAAACTCGAAATTATTTCCACTTTATCAAACAGATTTGCCCCAATCATTGAAATTTTTAAAAAGTCTAAATATGGGTCTTTAAAAAACTCAACCCTTTTTAAAATAAGTTTTCCAGAACTCACTGCTCCCTCTCGGTGGCGACACCTCACAGGACTTCCGGCAGGAAGCTTTACCCTTCTCTGGTTCCCAATGACGGCTATAGCAGACATTGCCTCTCCACTCTCTGGATGTCAAGGAGGACCTGCCGCTGCCTGCTATCGCCGTGATTGGGAACCAGTGAGAGGGAGCAGTGAATTCTGGAAAACTTAAAAAAAAAAAAAAAGTTAAGTGTTTTTGACTTTTTTTAAATCTTAATTATTAGGGAATATTTGTTTAAAAAGTGGAAAAAATGTCAAGTTTTTACTAGATGTTATTCACAATCTGAGTTCAAAGTGGTTGATTAATAAATGGATGACCCAGCTTTCTGGAAGGATATAAACACATCATCTATGCACAAATATGAGGTTGTGAAATCAGTGTCACAACTCCTGGTGCATTTGTAACTTTGTATGTATATGTGGTGATACACATGTGTATCTGACAGTAGGTAGGTACTAGTTAAACATTTGTGTACGTAGGAGCTGCTTTGTATAAAGTTGCATAAATTGAATTGTGTATTTGTAAGTTTTTAATATTAAGGGAACATGGAAAAACAGAATTAAAAGTATACACAGTTACGCACACACACAAAACGGACATGCAAAGACATCAAACTTGACTGGACTTAAGGAAAAAAGGACCTGTGAACATCTCTGACATGACACTTCAACTTCAGACCTTGTGATCTTTGTTTATGTCCATAATTTGCTCCAAGACATCACTGTCAACTCTAATAAAAAACGTTGCTGATTTTCTCAACTTGTTATACTGTATGGGACACTTGTGGCAATAGACTTAAAACTTAATTTGGACTAGTGACATAGTTCTAGAGATTTGTCTTTCATGAATCTCTTTTTCATTGAAATACAAGAACTGTAACATTCACTGCTCATCTCTTTGATGAGATCTCTGCAAGTGTTTTTGCCAGCCCACTTAAATTATAACATGTGTCAGTGGGATTGGTTGCATTTTTAACGAGGCTACAAATTTGCCCAAACATGTCAGTTGCCAAGTGGGACCCCCCTCGAGAGTCACCAAACCTTACAAGAACTTTCTATGTGTGAAACTAATTAAGCTCGAGAGACAAAACAGGCTTCATTCAGCTCATCAGGTTAGAGCTAATTTGTACCATTTTGTGCTTTTGCCACACAAGGAGGCAACCCGCTGCAGGACTCGTTAGTCCAGCACAGCCATCTGCCAAAGTGCAGAATTAACTTTAAAAAAAAGGAACCTCAGCTGGACATCGGACTTAACTTCCAGCATGGTTGAGCATTTCTTCCGTGCCAGCATTAAATAAGGTCAGCACTTATGCTGGTTGTTAATATTCCATATTATCATGGGCAGGAGCAGTTGGTGATTAGCAGAGGAGGGATTGATTTGTAATCTAATATTTATTGCATCTCTGGAATGTATGGTAATTACGCTATGATTTCCATCTTTGTTTGAGTGTACTCACTTCTGTTTTGGCATTGAGGTTGTGATTGTAAAACTTTAGAAAAAAGTAAAAATGGAAAAATAAAAACCTTACAAGTTCTACAGCATCATCAGAACCATAAACTGTGGGCTCTTAATGTTGATGATCCTAAATTAGCACATCGCTTTCTGCACTAACACTGAACATTGGCACCACATAAAGCCTTCGTCACATGCCCCTGTACAGGGGGATGACATGAGCAGGTGTTGTGGGATTTTGGGTTGTCCAGGCAGTGAAGGATTGTAGACAAAGCAGCCGAATCTCAAGGGGACAGCAGGTGTGTCTTGCAGTTCCCTTGAGGTTCGTGCGGACAGCTAAAGAGACGTGATGAAAACGTGATGACGTGATGTCGTGTGTGTGGTAAGCGTATCAAAAATTATCTGTCCAGCTAATGTAAGTTACACGCACTTTTGACGAACAGGTGGTGCTGTCATATGGTGTCCCGTCGCCACGCTCCAGTCGTTGGTATGTGCTTCTTACTGACCGCGCATGGGATATGCAGGTGATAGGTCCCCCTGGGACGCCCACAGAGTGCCAACAAACTATACTCCGATTGTCAATTTTCCTAACAGTCACTAGGAGCATGTAATGTATTAATGCATGCAATGTACGTGCCTGGATCTCACCTACTTCACCCTTACTTACCTTTGCGTGTTGCTATAGTTTCGCTACGACCAATTACTCGCATCATTCTTGTAGAAAAAAATGTACATGAACATTTTCACACAAAGCCATGGGCTCTCCATGCGGTGTACGGTTTTCTAATTTCGTGCAGGTCACCTGTATGACCCCTACAAGTTTGCCCATTTTTTGCCTGTAGACAGCCCATATCCAGCCGTGAGGGCAGTTGTGACTGAGGCATAAAACATCAGGTCCATATTAAAAGAAGCATCAGGGTTGGATAGAATGCTCTTGTAATTTTACCATTTCCATCATTTCTGTTTCTTATTTCTCCATTCCTATCCGCACACATTTATTCCAGTAGGACCGAATTCATATATCTCATTTTTTATTTACGCCTCACTCAATAATTGAGCAGTTAACACGTTCTGGATACTAAGAAACAGACAGAAACACGTGACGAGTCAAAACTGGTGTCATTAAATGGAATGTCTAATATGGCAGATGATGAAAAAAGCAGAAGCCTCTTCGTTATCGTTTTGATCTGTCGTGCTGCAGCCCCTCTGGAGAGATCAAGCCCTCCACAAAGTCCTGCCTGCCTGCCGAGCCACCAAATGATGGTTTTCATCATCAACTTGTGACATTTTAGGCTCATTGTTGTGAATATAAGAGCAGAAAAAGGATTGTTGTATATTCCGCTCATTTTAAGGAAATGGAGTCTCTTATCTCTGTTTGTATTCTGGTTTTCGTTTGAAGTTGCCTCTGTGATACTCTGACATGGCATTTGCTTTGTTTTTTTCTTACCAGACTTTAGTGTGCTTCCACCCACACACTGAGCAGACTACATGCACATCAACAGATGTTTTCAGACAGGAAGTAACAAGTCTCCTTCTTCCCCTCCCCGCTTTAGCACTTTGCAGTTTCAACTTCATCATTTCCTCTTTTGCCAGGCACCATTCCAGGCAAGCTCAAAGTATTTACATTTTATCACCACTCACAGACGTGCAGGCTTCTGTTTGCCAGTTCTGCTTAAGAAAAACTAAATGTTAGTTCATTTCTGCATTGTTACCTCATTATATAAAGTAAACTATAATACCTCAGCCACTCACATCAAATTAGCACAACTGCTAGTTGTTGATAAGATAAATTGCAATAGTTTCAGACACTTAAGTCTCAGAGATTATCCTTGAGCTTAATAGTTTTTCGGGGTCCTTTTCCTCTGAGAAAAACAATGAATTAAAAAAGCAATAAAGTTGTTTTTTTGTTTGTTTCCAAATCACTTCTTGAGCTGGTCTTTTTCTGGTGAAATTGTTTCATTATTAATTTTGTCAATCTGAACATAACGTTTAAAAATAAGTAAATAAAAAATAGGGCTTTTGGTCTGTGCTTAGCTGAGCCTTTTTGTGTTTATTTTTATTTTATCATGATTTTTAATGCAGCCAAAGGCAAACACATAAGACCATAATGAAGAAAGCCTTGACCACTGCTCCATTTGTTTGTGGACAACTTCAAACCTTGTGTGATATAATGTGTAAATTAAATATTTTAGCTGATTTGATTGCGTAAAAAAACAAGGGTGGGTGTTATTGTATGTACAAGGGGTGGGTCAGCTACAGCCCGGGGGACACATGCAGCCCATTAGACTATTTAATCTGACCCGTCAAACTTTTTTATTCATTCATTCATCTTTTTAACCGTTAGTACCCTTTTGGGGTTCACGGGGCTGCTGGAGCCTATCCTGGCCACTTGGGTAAAGGCTGGAGACACACTGGATAGGTCACCAGTCTGTCGCAGGGCCCGTCAAACTTTCATCAATTATATTGATCATCCTTTTTAATGTTTTATTTTTTTCGGAATTCTGGTGACTCCCCAAGGATCGCACACACTCCTTGGGAACCTTTTTTATGTTCAATGTATTCATGTTCATGTGGTGATTTTTGGTTATTCTGACTTGAAGACTTTTTGGTGGATCAGCTGGAGACGATTCAAAGTCCTCATTTTAAAAATCTGTCCTTTGTTGACAGAAAACTTTTAAATTGATATTCTTTAAAATTTTGTTTTTTCAGGAAAATTTGAACATAGCCATCAAATTGTTGACAATGAAAAATGTTATTGGGGCATGCAGTCAACATTTTGATCACATGTGCGACCACAGACAGTATTTAGCTCAGTAGTGTGACTTCAACCACTGGCTTTGACTGGTTTGAGATCAGTTTTTAAATTGCCTTTGTTTTTTTTGGTTGTTTTCAATCAAGTCTTAAGGAGAAAGGGAAAGTTTTGCCCTTAGTGAGTGAGTGACTCAAACATTTCAGGATGTTCTACAGATGTATGTGCAATACCTTTGTGAATACCCAGATTTCTATCTATTCATGCTCTCTGTCTTTTAAAGCACAAAGCAAAGAATTGACTAAGCAACATTTCGTTGTTGCTGAATGGCCTGTTGTGCTTTTGCTTTACGTTGTAAAACTTTAAAGTTCCATCCATTCATGCATAAATGAGTGTATTCTCTGAACTGTACCACACCGTCATCAGAACAGCAATCTGCTCTTTCAGCATACGATACTGTACTTTGTTTTGTGTTCAAAACTTCTTGGTAAGTAAGAATTGATGACAAAACCAGTGTGATAAAACTGCTTTCTGGATAACAATTTAGTCAATTTTTCCAACAAAGCTAAAAAAAAAGAAAATGATTTAATATTAGAATTGTTTCTACCGTATTTTAACGCAATATAGGGCACAACAGATTGCAGAATAAGTGGCACCGTCAATGAATGATCGATCTATTTTTGGGTTTATGTCATATATAAGGCACAACGAACTACAAAATTACTTACACGCCACAGCATGTTAAAGAGATCACTTTTAATAAAAAGTCTATGTAAATGTACAATTTGAGAAAAAAAACCTTAGACGTCTATCAGTCAGCGAGACTTGATTAACTGTGTTTTAAGTCATTTTAGAATGTGTTTGTGACAAGTTTCACATTGGTCGCACTAGTGTATACACAAAACCTGTAAGTCCTAACCTTGTTTGTACACGTCAAAAACCCAAAACGAATTTAAAACAAATGTGACTATGTTAACTTCTAATCTTGTTAGTAACACGTAAAAAAGAAAAACAGAGTTTGATACCAATACACATTAGCAACATTAGCGCATTTACAATGACACCCAACCTTGTTTGCAACACATAAACAATAATAAAAAACAAAATGGCATTTTGACAGAGCACCATGTACCTCTTAAAAAACCCTTTTGACATTATTAAGCACAACCAGAATTAATCCATTTATGGCGCTCCGGATCATAAATCGCACTGTTGTTTATGTCATAAGTGCATCTTCTAGTGCTGAAATTGAAAATGCGATATTTTATTTGCTGGTTCCATATACAATACAGACAAAGTTTGAAACCCACAAAAACAAAGTGGTAAAAATATGACAGCTGTATATTCAAGGACTTTTAGGATTTACTGTCACAAGTTTGAAGCTTTTCTAATTCTAGTTTTTGAAGAGCAAAAGCTGAGAGCTTGAACTGCAGATTAATATCTATACTCCCACCTGCCACGAAGGTTTTACAAACTTCATTTCAGACCTGTTGCTTAGGGAAATACATTGTTTAAAAAAAATAATCTTTTGTTCTGGTTCCTCTGGGTGTCAGCTTCCCTCTCTGACAAAGCCATGTGTGTATTTTGTGTTTCCCTCTACTGTGTCATTATAACCCGCAGCTCGGGGAAATGCAAACACGCAAGCCCACTCTAAGCATTTCCTCATCTCTGTCCATGTGGTTTGTCACCTATTGATAGTCAAAGGGTGATCGATGGAGAATGGACACTGAGTGATACCAGGGGAAAATGTATCAGCCCTCATATCATTCATCCACCCACGAGTTCACAGTGAGAAAGACGCAGAATCCCCATGAAATAAAAAAAAAAAAAAAAAGAATTCACAAGCCCAAGGCACGAATGAGTCACAGCAGGTTTATGTTTGCATCTAAGTCAGCATCGAGCATGGTACAAGAAACTGGAGGGATTTTTGTTTTTTTTCGTTGACAACGCAGTGAGCAGTAACACGCTCACAGGAAGTACAGCAGGTATGGGAAACCAAATCTGCGCTGGGTTTCTAAAAAAAATGTGGTTGCTCTTCACAAGATGGGTTAAACAGCTTTCAGAGTGCTATTTGTGGCCTACTGCTTTGCACACCAGACACACAGACAGAGCAGCATGGAGACGCTTCTTTTTCTATTTCCTCAATTTACCTACATGGCCCCAAAGGAGGAAGCATATTTCAAAATGTTGGGTGCAGAAGACGTACAGGCAGCAAAGATGAAGGACGACAGTAGCAGGTCGGTGTGATTTTAACCACTTTTAAACACTCATTTTATTTGTAAATATGTTCCTTTTTTTTTCTTTTTACTTTTGTGAGTTTTTTGGGGAGTTTTAGCAGGAGCAGCTGGGATCTTAATAACTGAAGTTAGGTGGCTAACACAAGAACAACTTAAATCCACTGGAAAATTTAAACCAATTTTAGGAACTTTTGGCTGTTTTTTATTTTTGACACTGCTTTTAAAAAGCTCTTTACCACAGAAATGATTTGTAATTCACCTCTTGTCATGTCAGCTGCTTGTTTTTTCTGAAGTGTAGACTATTAAAACTGCTGTTTTAGTCAACATGGTTAAGTGCAGGACAGACATTTTGTGGAAGTTGATGTGTTTTCTCTTTTTTGCTTACAGACAAAACGAGAAGGAGAGAAAGAGCCGCTTCAGCCTTTTTCTCACCAAGTCGGGCTCCCATGAAAACATCAGTCCCCAGAAAAAGACAAATACAACACTGAGCAAGTGAGACATGACCCATTAACTTCACATCCAGCCACTAGCACTTCAGACAAGTGGAATTCATTTCTAAGCTGCGTTTCCAGAACCCTTCACGGCTCATTAGTCACAGACAGAAACATGGCATCTCTCTGAAAATGGCAAACATTCCTAGTCCCATTACAAGTTGAGATCTGACCACATCTTTTTATGCTTATCTATTTTAAATCTTTGCAGCATTTCACCAGAGATAGCCTTGCAATGGAGCGACTCATTTGAGGATCTGCTAAAGCATCCAGGTTTGATCATTTGAACTTTTTCCGTTGGTGTCCAGAACCACGTTTTTTTTTTCCATCTCTGAAAATGATTGCTCCGCATGATTAAATATCAGCATTATTAAATCAGTAATGGAGACAATGGTGAGGTTTTTGTGGCTCCTTTTATTGTTAGTCAGAGCACAGAATAATGCAGAAACTGCAACTTCCTTCTAATCACACCAGTTGCATTTGTCATCACATTGTGTTGAAGTTTTGTGATTCTGTTTTTTTCCTCTAACCCCCATTTCCCCATTTACAAAAAAAGATTGTTTTTATTTGTCTTGAATGACTTTTTCTGTTTTGTGTGCCAGATGGGGTGGAAACCTTCACTCAGTTTCTCCGGACAGAGTTCAGTGAAGAAAACATTGAGTTCTGGTTGGTCTGCGAGGAATACAAATCCATCTACTCTAAATCAAAGCTGCTGTCCAAAGCCAAATATATTTATACGGTTTTTATCGAATCCGAGGCCCCCAAAGAGGTATGTCATAACATTTTTACTCCTCATAAATTGTATAAATTTTAGGCTTTTGATGCAGAGCTGCAAACGGTCAAGTAACATTTAGCACTTGCTGCGCTTTCCTGTCACCGAGTGCAGTTAGAGCTGAAATATGAATGTCATTGCCATAAAAATAACAGCGAGTCGATGCCAAGGCTCTCCAAAGTCACGAGCTTGCAGCACGTTGACCTTTTTGAACAATTGTTGGGGGCAGCGCCTCAGCGAGGTCGTGCATCTTGGTGCATGCTGCACTTCAAATGAAGCCAAGTGTGTCTGTGCAAGACAGTTGCGGTTCAAAGGTTTCCATTCGCTCAGCGAGGATGATGCGACCACCATCTGATCAGAGCCGGCTGCTTTGGACTGTATAAGAGCTCTGTGTCTGTGTGTGGTTTCGGAACATCCTTTGCAAAGCAGGGGAGTGTCTCCCACACACTTTCATAGGATGACTGCTGCATATGTACATGTCAGAACGGGGGAGTTTATCTACGTGGGGCAAAGAAAATAGACTCTTGAATTATGCACAGGAGGAGACAAATTCAGAAATTATTCTTATTCCTCCAGACCAGGTAGTTCAACTCTAAATTTACAAATTTTAGAGAAACCCGCCTAGAAGTTTAGAAAATCTTACAAGTGAAGACACTGTCTGCGGGTTTGATATGTCCTAAAAATAATTTTTTTATGCTATTTCCCCTCCGATTGTCCATGTGTTCTTGAGTGTGAACTCCAATGTTTAACACATCTCAACGGCAGGTGTCAACTATTTTTATGGGAAACCACACATCAATTAATAAAATGAAGAAGAGCTTATGGCAGCTAAAAGTCTCCTGTGGGTTTCATGCAACCATAGTCCATAGGACTTATTTTTATTGGACACAGAATACTAAAAACGTATACCCCTTCATTTGGTTTGGTTTACCTTCACACACAGGCAGAGGGTAGGGTGTTGGTCAAATTATGTCAGACCAGGACGGGACAGAAGTGCAAAGAAAGAAGAAGACTAAAAACTTGATAGTCTTCTCACATCAGGAGCAATGGTTCAGTGTTTTGCCCAAGGACATTTTGCCACATGGGTGGGCAGGGTGGGAACCGAGCCTGTGATCTTTGATCAGATGTCGAGCGCTCTCCCACTATGTCACGGCCGCCCCATAACTTCTGCATAACTCTACTGCATTTATGATGAAGATTCATAAATTCAGATACAAAGATTCAGGTTCAGGTTCAAATTGGGAGCTTTTTCTTTCCTTTCTCGCAATGCTTTGGTTTGGTTTCGCTTTTCAAAAAGTCTGTAGATGCACACCTAAGAAAAACTGCATTATCTTCAAGTAAACCAAGACCCTCTCTGTCTGGCAGACCAGAGTTTGCCTGTTTGGTCTAGATCAGAGTTCAGCTGACCCTTTCCCCTTGACATACACAGCCAAGCATCTGGAAATACTTAAACTCAGATGTGGCTCATGATACGTCGGTAGGGATGCGCTTAAGATTGTGGCCAATAATGGAAAAAAAAAGTAGTCCTCCATGGCTATAAAGTTTTATGAAAGGCAAAAAATATCATGATGCACCTAACAGTTTCGATTATGATATTTAAAACTGAATAGCTATTTGACATATTTTGGCCGACATCCCAACCTCCGCCTGCCCTCCAACCGAGCAGCTGTTGGAACCGTTTGGTGCCTGTGTGTGGAGGTAAAGCAAACCAGCCATTACATATTAAAGTCAGAAGAATTGAAAAATGAGCTACATGATTCTGGGTAGAAGCTGTGGTAGCAGTGTTTCATCTTTGTAAGTGTTTTTATGTTGTTTTTGTTTGCCTCATTTTCCACACTATAGGGTGCACTTAAACACCTTCATTTTTTTTAAAAAATCAACCATGCGCCTTATGATCCGGACGGCCTTATATATGGAATGTTTTTTTTTTACCTATTACCAACAAGGTTGGGAGTTAGCAGGAAAGTTTTTTTTAGTGCCATCTGTTTGTTTTTTCGCCACATGTAGCTTGTTACTTACCAGTTTTAGAATTACTGTTAGTGCAGTCAATGAAGTCAGTCATTGAAGGTGCGCCTTATAATCTATTGTTTCCCATAGTGCTGAAAATACAGTATATTTAAAAATAAAGACAATTTTTACGTTACATAAACAGTGTTAGGTAAAAATGTTAGCTAAAAGCGAAATGATTAAATATGTGTCACATATGATTGTTTTAAACATGTTTAGCTATGTGTGGCTCACCTCTGCATGCCTGTCTCATTGTGCTCCTGCACAAAAATGTCACAAACCCAAAAAACTGTCCAGCTTTAAAATGTCTTGTTCGTAAAAGCTGTTCTCCAAAATTTTATAAAATGATCTGATTGTGACCTTTTTGGTTTTTTTTAAATATTTTTTTCCTTTTTCCTTTCTTCTTCATTAGGTCAACATTGACTATAACACCAAGATGGCCATCAAGGCCAACATGTCACACCCCACAAGGAGCACTTTTGAAGCCGCTCAGATGAAGGTCTACAGCCTGATGAAAAAGGACTGCTACCCCAGGTTCCTGCACTGTGACATTTACCTGCGCCTCACCCGGAGGAAGGGTCCCGGAGCCACCATGTTCCGCAGAAGGTCACGCTCCTGCGTGTTCAACGAGAGGGGGGAACCAACCCAGCCCTCAGCCTGGTAGAGGGAATATTGCAAAGACATTGCATGGAATGGATTCCCAATCATCTAGCAGATAATATTTCATCTGCAGCACAGTTGTGTAAAAAAAATTTAAATCCACAGGCTTTCTTCTGCAGAGTGCAATAGATATATATATATATATATATATAAATATATTGTTGTTTTTTTTTGTTTTTTTTTTTTTAATCAAAGCACCATAAGAACTCCTCAATAAGGATTTCATTTAAAGGTACATTTTGGGAAATTTACTTTTTGTCAAAATTAAAAATAAAATACAAACTTTCCTATGAGGATGCTGGAGGTATTGACTTTGATAAACTATAATAAATGGGAACCCAGGAAAGTCCTACATGATAATCATATCTACATGTACTGCAGATTAGCAAATGAAGGAAAGAGCAACACTCAAATTTTCAAAGCTGTTTGGTGTATTTAGCACAAGGAACATGGCAGCACATTCACTAATAACTGGGACACAGATCAACATATGAATAAAGTAAGACAGAACTGGTATAAACAGAAGAATCAGTGGAGTTGTTAAAAGGCTACAAAATTAAATCAGTTTTTCTAAAACTAAAATTCTGTATCTTCTGTAGCTTATTTTCTTGGCTGTTTTACCTTTTTTCTCTTGGTATAAAAAGAAAAATAAGTTTGCTTTTTTAGTAAATTTAAATATTTGTAGTTATTTTTCCATGATACATCAAAAGTAGCAATTTAATGTATAGTATTTTTGATCAATCACCTCTCATAGACAGTAGTAATAAAAGAAAACATGAGTTGCATTTGCAGATGATCTGGTCATTTTCTGGTTGCACTCAGATCTTGCAGGGCTCAGATGACAGTTGCAAAGATGCAGACCGAGTCACAGCCTTGCTGTTGACAGTATCTCGTCAGACAAGCAGGCAGCTTTCCTGATGTAAGCCGCAGCACACTCCAGCTCCTTTGTCCTCCAGTCCACCAGTAGCACCTCATGCAACATTAATACTGTTGATATGGCGAACATGCTAGTGTGACAGCCTCTCATTAAAATGTAAAGATTTTATCCCTTGCACTGTTCCACTCCCCCAACCATAACAACTGTACAGCAACTGTTTAAAAGAAGCGGAATGAAGGATTTGTTACTCTGCAGAAGCTTAAAATCTCACTAAGTTTTTTATCTGATCCTAATCTCTATTAATTTGATACATTTGATGGAAGGCAATAACTTGCTTTTTTTTAGAAAGATATTGCTAAATATTGTTGTTTTTAAAAAAAATTCAATAGAAGATGAAAACATGGTAAAAGAAAAGTCATTCAATCTCACTAATCAGCTGTGTTTTTATGCCAAAATGATTTTAACAAAGAATTTGACAAAAACACTTTAGGATTTAGAGATTTTACAGTGAATGTTTGTGAATAATAACAATATTACACTTATTGACAACAAATGCTGTCTTTCAGTTTGCAATAACAATTAATTGTGTATTTTTATGTGTATTTTTAATCATACATGTTGGCACAACTGTTGTAAAATGTATATTTTTTTATGCTGAGCAAGTGAAATAAACACGTTTGTGTAACAGCGGTTATAAAACAACTTTTAATGGCGTTCATTAGTTTCAATGATTGTGTCCAAATATGATAAATGAGGCAATAGTGTGTGCATTTCACGCTAATGAAGAACTCTGCGATTGCACGTCGCTCCCCTTACATCACAATCCCTGAAAAATGAACAGGTCTTATCAAGTCCCCGCAGTCTGATGGAAAATTATTCATTTCATAGTATGTTTGCAGAGACTACACAGCCTGCAAATAAGTATTCATAACTGTCACTCTCGGATCCCTGAATATGTATGCTGGAATTGTGAGTAAACACAATGCGGAGTTGGCTCATTAGCACAAGTGTCAGGCGTTTTTAGTAGCCTTCAGAAGGATAAAGTCCTTTTTAGCCCGAGTTAGTGTCCGCATCTCAAAACCTGCGCCGAATGCCTTACAATTCCCATTAATTATTCATCCTCTGTGCTTCCTGCTCTCTTCTCACACAAATAATCTGAGAGGCTTTGTTGCTGGGGGGTTTGGATGGAATTTATTGTAATGGTTATTTTTTTAACAAGAGCATAAGCTCAGTTGCCACATGGAATACATCACAGCATAAGATTAGTCACCAGCTAAGATTTTGCAGGCACTTTTCTTTTTTTTTCCACACTGATTTTTAAATTTGTAACTTGGTCTGACCTAAAAGTCTCTAAAATCACCCTCATCTTGTATTTCTGCAGCAAAAAAAATCAAAAATGAAAGCTGTTTGAGCCCTGCAAAACAAGATCAACCCTAATATAAAAGGAATTTTGAAAATACTGCACATTTCAAGGTGTTTTTATAGCTAATTTAGAGCTGGTTTTTCCCATGTAATAATGTAGGAGGATTCCCCGTTCAACAAATTTAACAAAAAGGCTCCTTGATCTGATCTGTAAGCATAGGAGTTTTGGACCCCCGAGCTGAAACTTCTGAAGCAGCTCATCGCATCTCTGAAGCTCCTTTATCTGACCTTGCATGAGCTGATTCCAGCAGGCGATTTGATGACTTCCAGGCTCAGATATTGAGCTGTGAAATTTCCCCTCTTAAAAAAAAACAGTTTTCACTCAAAGGTGGCCTGCATCAATATTGACAAACTAGAATAAATTTCCCCTCGAAGTTTCCATCTGTGAAGCTCCAGGTGAGCGCTTGCCTCTTTCCTTATTACCAGTTAACCTTCCCTAGAGTGTCGAAAATATCTTTTTCACAATTTATGTTTTTCTTTTGTTCTATTAAACTGCAAGAGTCTCTTAAAGTCCCCCTCCGATGAAAATCATGTTTTTTGAGTTTTTGACATGGACTTGTGGCATTTTTCTTATGAAAGAGAACAAATGTAATAAAAACCCATTTCACTTACTGCATTTCTGAGTATTTCTACATTTAATTTGCTTTCAAACAGTTGCAAAGGGGCTCGGTTTGAATTACTGAGCCGTTGTGATGTCACAACGGGCCAGTAGCACAAGCTCCCTGGTTTCACCGTCCAGTGTGCACAAGCTCAGGTGCGGTAGAAGAGAAAATATGTGCGGGCGATGCAGCAATGTGTCATCTTAAATATCCAGTCCAAGACTGTATTTTGTTGTTGGCCGCACATATTTAAAACTTAAACGTAAAGTCCTAAAGGTGTTCTCCGCATTTGTGTTCTCTCTCTGACCGAGTTTGAAGACTTGCTGTTAACCAGAGAGGGTAAGAAGAAAAAATAAATAAAATCATGAGACTGTTTTTTATTATTGCCCCAATGAAATAAGAAAAATATCATAAAGCTCCGGAGGCCCGAGCTGGCTGGCTCCCCATCCAGCAGTGGTTCTCTGTCGGGCCGCCAGCTCGCCTCCCGGGAGCCGGAATAGTGATAGGGATCACTCCAGCTACACTGGCCATGTGACAGTCTGTCACATGGCAGTCTGTCACATGGCAGTCTGTCAGCACCGCAGGACCTCAGATTGCGTCTGTACCATGAACTTAACATTAAAACTGTACATTGCCAAGAAAAAAGTTCAGCCCTGGCCACACATTTGTAAAATTACGTGTGAATATTCACTTTCTTTCATTTCATTTCATTTTATTTGCTGTGCGAGTGAATTCAACCTGCATGTGCTAGCATTAAATCAGTTCTGAGCCACAGACAGTGCTGCTTGCTCCTCCAATGTAGCCTAAATTATAATGTAATTCAAAGCATTTTTTATGGTCTTATCAAAGTCATTTTTTGTAGTTGTTTTGTTGTTCAAAAGTGTCAATTTGGAACCAAAAATGTCACTTTTGTTTCTTCCTCACTAAAGAGAAACTTTGGAGAAAAGAGACAGTCTGTGTCATTTGTGCCCACCCCTGAAGCTCTTCACTCATGCAAGACAGTTTGCAGAAAGGGGGGATCGAGAGCGGGGCTTTTTTTTTTTAACTTGTCCTTTCCAACAGCTGGGCAGGCAGATGAGAACTGAGGGCCTCTTGTGTTGGACATATTTTACTTTAACAACAGGGGTTGTTAATCTTCAGAAAACCAAAGGTATGTCTGAATAAACCCCTTTTGTAACTGAGGCCAAACTTTATTAATTTCAATCATGTTTGAAAATCTTTGGTGTTGGACCGGATGGAAAAAGAAAGAAGGGAAGAAGAGATAGGGATGTTAGAGAGGGGGGGGGGGTAGGAAGGTGATGATAAGACCATGAAGCATTACGGTAAGGTTCAAATGTAGTACAAAAAGGGCGGAGCCTGTCCACACACACACACACTCAAATGTTATCAACACACCTGCTAGCTGCAAAAATATCCACATGTCAACATGTGGATACACGCATACCTATGCCTTTAAACCAACTAGTGTGAAATCTTACATTCATTCAATCATGCAAACTATTAGTGCAAAGGTGAGCTAACACCTGTGCTCAGGTGAGTGTTTATGTTCTTCTAAAATGGATGGTGGAATGTGAAAAGAAGGAGGGAGAGGGCCCAGCCACCCCCACACCAAGACCCCCGCCGCAGCAGCAGCGGCAGCCGGAACCCCCCAATGCCACACGGCAGCAGGCAGGGAACAACCGCCCCCCGGGCGACCACATCTGCCACCCAGGCCAGGGCCAGCAGGACCGCGGCGAGGCCCCCAGAGCCAGAGAGCAGGGAGGCATGGGGGGAAAGAGAGCGCCGCCCCAGCCCAACCAGGAGAGCAGCCCCCCCGTCGCGCCGGGAGAGCCCAACGCAGGGCCCCCTCCAAGAAGGGTGCCCACAGCCCCAGACGAGCACCCCATCACCACCCAGGAGTTCTAGGCATCCCCCCGCCCCAACCCCAGGTCCGAGCCAGGACCCCCCAAGGGAGACCCGCTCCGCACTCCAGACAGCCACCCACCCGGCCCACGGTTGGTCCAGGGAGCAGCAAGGCAGGGGCCAGCCGCGCCCGCCTAGGAGGGGAGCACCCCGGGGAAAAGGGGGGGCCCACAAGGGGTATTGTGAACATGACCCGATCAGGCTCAGCCACAGTTGGAAATTTGGCAGGCCCCAGCGCTCAGGGGCAAGGACCAGAACCCACCCCCCAGGGACAATGACACCCACGGCTCAGGTGTAATGTGAACCCCTCCCCCGCGTGGAGAGAGCACCGCCGGGCCCAGGAAAATCGGCACCCAGGGGACATGGCCGCCGTTACCAAGGGCCCCGTACCCCCCACCAGGGAACGGGTAGGGGACAGATGGTCCTAGGTCCCACCTTTCTTGCAAAATGTGTGTACGTGTAGAGAGCGGGGCTTCTTAGCTCAGCACCAACAGCCACGCCCATGTAGAGGAGATTTTGGAAACAGACGCTTCATATTAACATGAAATATGGTGTCTTAAAACATTCAGATTATGGAATTTTGATTAAAATCTTCATAATCATAATTAAAAGACCACTGGGAATGTTTTTATGAAGAAAAAAAACGTCATAGTACCTTTTTTTTTCCAAAAAGGAATCCCTAACTCCCTTTAAAATAATCATCTTTTGATCTATTTTAAAGCATTTCAAGTGGTCTTTTAATTATGATTATAACATTGTTAGTTAAAATAAAAAGAAAATTGTCATTTTTTATGACATAGTTTCTGCAGAGCAGCTGTACTTCATTAGAAATTTGCCTCTAAGAATTAGGTGGGAACATTGGGGTGGAGCAACCCCACCCCCTTTCCCATCACCCATAACTTTGAGCCATCTGTTTACGTGCTCTTCCCCCAGCTTACAGCCCCTCCCACTCACCACCTAACAACAGTGGGATGAAAATAATGACGTACATTGATCTAGTCGTCTACAAGTGAATGCATCAGAGTGGAGCAGGACAAAGAGCTTGTGACCCACCTGATGTATTTCCTACTTCACAAATACGATCTTCTTTCAATGGTATTTTTATGTCTGCTCCTCACTCAAAATTAGTTGAATGACAAATACTCAGAAATGCAATTTTAAGCATAATCTCCCTTGTTTATGTCCTCCATCATCAGAAAAATACCACAAGAACATGTTAAAAACACCCAAAACACCATTTGTGATGAAGTGGGTTTTAAAAAGATAGAGGACAGCTTATATTTATATTAGCTTGAGGAATTGTAACAAGGTTTGCCTTTTATTTTAAACCAACAAAATGAGAAGATTCTTAACTTTCTAGGTGTATAAAAACATTTCTTTGCCTTTTTTATTTTGTGAGATTAATAGTTCAAAAAAGTGTTCTGAAATTTGAGCATCGTGTACTGGATTTTTAAAGTGAATTTGTCTGTTTTGCCTAAAAAAAAACTTTTTTTTTTTGGTATTTAAGAACTTTTGAATTATTTGGTGACATACTTTTTTGCCTTATAACACCTAAGCAAAAACCCTCATAAAGTCATCCACTGAATGTGGCAGCTCCCTTGGATTTGTAATCTACGTCTGAAAAATAATCAGCATTGTTTATACAAAAAAAGACCTCTTGTATCAAATTATGCCTTTAAAGGCAAATGCACATCAGTGCTTTACGAAGAAATTATGGAAATTGAAATGAGACATTCCTGAAAGAAACAAATGTATCTGCTGGATTACTTTCAGGGGCTGAAATCTAATTTGTTTTTGTTTCTTGGCTGCAGCCTCGGTCCACACTGATCTTCATCCTCAACTGAAGAACCAAAGTCCCACTCAGGCTTAAAAGAATAAAACAAAAAGCAGGACAGGCAATAAGGAGAGACAGACAAATTCAAGGCTTTTGTAATTACAGGGGGGGAAAAAAAGACACTTGGAAGTAGAAGTGAAGAGAGCTATAGTGCCACCCTGTGTTTGCTAAATTACCTACAGTGTCCTCTGCTGTGCAGCCTGGACCACACCAGTATGAAAACACAGCACTCTGCTGCAGAGCCCATTCAGCCCTTGGATGATGTTGACAACCTGCATGAATGAAAGAAGGCTGACCATCTATGTTTCTTCTGAATCTGCTTTTATATGTTGTCCTGATCTGTTTCAGGTTGCCATTTTTGGAAAACAAACGAGGAGCTGGGGCTTCTGGTAGCATGCAAATCAGGAAGGTCTGGGTGTTTTCCATCATCTGCTGTGATTTACATCCTTGGCTTGATCATCACCATGACAACTGGTGGGCAAGAGGGTCAGGGAAGGTGAAAACCCACTGGATATACGTAGGACAAAGTCACAATAAGAGATCGTCTTTGGCACAGTGCAGGAAAGTTGCTGAAGGATCTGACAGATGTTTGGTTTATGTTACTGCAACAGAGAGTCAGCAACACCTCAAACTTCATTAAAAAGCTGGAAGAAATGTAGTGTGACAAACGGCTTTCAAACAGTGCCTGCAGGGACGGTAAATGCTAAATGAAACAAGTGAAAAATGAAATTGCAACCAGTTCTGCTGACTCACTTTCTGTACAATGAAACTCTGAACGTGTCACTGAAATCTAAAAAAAAAGCACGAAAATTTACCTGAATGCACATTTTTCAATTCTCCCATATTGAAGCCTCAGGTCAGCCATATTTGTGGATGGATTGTTTTGCGGCCTCTTGTTATTTCATTTTGTCTCATCAGCACTTTTTTTTTTTTGTGGCGACTTCACGCAGCACTCAGGAAGGATCATATTTTAGTGTCTAGAGTTGTTTAAATATGGCGATTGATTTTGCATTTATCTGGTTATAGTCACTGAGGTCTCTAGAGCTTATCCCAATTGCCCAAAGGCAAATTTATCAAAGGGTCATTTACAACCAAACACACTCACATTCACTCCTAATGACAATCAAGAGTCTCAAATAAGCTGCTGTTTCTGGACTGGAAGAGGAAGTCTGAGCACCTGGAGAAAGTCCTTGTGGACATGCAAACATGCCAATGCAGGAACTCATCAGGGATCTGAACTCCTTCATGCACACCACCATGCAGCTCTGTGCACAATAATAAAATACACTCACCCGCCACTTTATTAGGTACACTTTGCTAGTACCGGGTTGGACCCCTTTTGTCTTCAGAACTGCCTTAATCCTCAGTGGCATAGTTCCAACAAGGTACAAGGAACACTCCTCAGAGACTTTGGTCCACATTGACATAATAGCGTCACGCAGTTGCTGCAGATTTGTCAGCTGAACATCCATGATGCCAATCTTTTGTTCCACCACATCCCAAAGGTGTTCTATTGGGTTGAGATCTGGTGACTGTGGAGGCCATTTGAGTCCAGTCTCATGTTCAAGAAACCAGTCTGAGATGATTCCAGCTTTATGGCATGGATCTGTATCCTGCTGGAAGTAGCCAGTAGAAGATGTGTACACTGTGGTCATAAAGGGATGGACATGGTCAGCAACAATACTCAGGTAGGATGTGGCATTGTAACTATGCTCAGTTGGTACTAAAGGGCCCAAAGTGTGCCAAGAAAAAGTTCCCCACACCATTATACCACCCCCACCACCCTGAACTGTTGATTCAACCATGCCTTCATGTTGTTGACGCCAAATTCTGAGCCCACCATACAAATGTGGACCAAGCAAAATTTTCCCAATCTTCTATTGACCAGTTTTAGTGATCCTGTGTGAATTGTAGCCTCAGTTTCCTGTTCTTAGCTGATAGGAGTGGTGCCCACAATGGTCTTCTGCTGTTTTAGCCCATCTGCCTCATGGTTGGATGTGTTGTGCATTCAGAGATGCTCTTCTGCAGACCTCGTTTGGAACAGTGGTAATTTGAGTTCCTGTTGCCTTTCCATTAGCTGGAAGCAGTCTGGCCATTCTCCTCTGACCTCTGGCATCATCAAGGCATTTCCACCCACAGAACTGCTGCTCACTGGGTATTTTCTCTTTTTTGGACCATTCTCTGTAAACTCTAGAGATGGTTGTGGATGAAAATCCCAGTAGATCAGCAGTTTCTAAAATACTCAGACCAGCCCGTCTGGCACTAACAACCGCTTAAAGTCACTTTAAAACCCTTTCTTTCATATTCTGATGCTCATTTCAAACTGCAGTAGATCACCCAGACCATGTCCACATGTCTAAATGCACTGAGTAGCTTCCATGTGATTGGCTGATTAGAATTTTTCGTTAACAAGCAGATGGACTGGTGTGCCTAATAAAGTGGCCAGAGAGTGAAGATTCACTCCAAGATTCCTCTGTTCTTTTGTACAACCCAAATTCCCCAAATTTCTGGATGTAATTTTAAGACTTTCAAAGCACACAAGTCAATGTGACTCACAACAGAACGCAGAGTAAATAACATCAGTGTTCAAACTGGAATATGGAATACTATAATCTACCACATATCATTTTAAATATGTGGGTCATGGGTCATGTTTACAGCAGTATCTCCTCTTTTTTTATCTGCTTAAAAATGTCTGTCCATCAAGGTCAGGAGTTTCTTGGTTTGTAGCCATCTTTGACATCCTAGTGCAATGTAGGATCTGGGCATCACTCATGCTGGTGTAAACGCTGCAAACTGGTTTGTGCAAAGTATCTAAAATATCCAAGCATGAAGTTAGAAGTTATAGTGCACTCTTCCATTCCAACATTGAAATCCTGCAGGAGCATCTCTTGTTACTTTAGCTTGGAGGCTAAAGTAAGAGTGATAAAACTTTGATTGAAGAGAATGTGGATTTCCTTTACTCAGAGGTTTTTATTGTCATTGACAAAGTTGTGCTGATGAGACCCTAAAATCCATGGATGTTATCTGAACCTTTTAAACCTTGTTACTTAGTTTCTCCTTGCAGTGTTTAATGATTAAGCTAAATGACCAGCATTGAAGTTTCTGCAATGATTTTTGAAGGTGATGTTTGATTTATTTTGGTTGTTGTTGCTGGAGTTACACTCCTGAGATGCAAACTAAAGGATGACCAGCCATTTGTTTACCTTTATTTGTTTGTGGTCAGACGGTTTTCCCAGAGCTTCCTGTTCTCTGTAATTAGATTAAAAAACGTTTTTGTATTGTTTTTATCAGTTTATCAGTTATCATAATTACGAAGAAATTTTTGACTCTCAACAATTTTTGTGCTTTTTAGTTCTATTTTTGAGTAAACACACCTTGGTTTTGATCGACAGCCAAAGAGGTCATCTCCAATCACGGCTGAGCTTTTGTTTCTTTGAGGTGCAGCACGTATGGTAGGATGCCCAGGCTTTTCCAACAACAGCACTTTGCATGCACATTTCCATATCTTCCATTCATGACGGGTGGGGGTCATTTAGATTTGCCCAGGCACTCGCCTCCTTCACTTTCTAACAAGCCCATCTTCAGCCTGGCAGGACCTTATCTCTGTCTCCCACTGTAGAGGACGAGGAGATGGCGATAAAGTGAGTTTACTGCATATTTGATTTCTGGGCCTTTTACAGTTTTCAGCAGCAACAGCTGGCAGAAGCCATGTGGAAACTTCCAAAGAGTTCTTCTTTCACTGTAAGTCTCACTTTGCACTCTGATTCCTTCAAGAATCAAAGGGAGGTTATCAGAAAATAAGGGATACTAGATGTACAAATGAAAAGAAAGAAAAAGATACCTTGCTTCAAGATTTAGAGGTTTTCGTCTGTCTCTTAGAAAAAATCTGTTGTGCAATAACAAAATCATTTAAAAAAAATAAGTGCATTTTTTAACAAAATAAGATTAGTCTGATGTACCAGACTTTTTTAATAGTTTAGTTTTTATATGAACAAGAAAGAAAAATAAACCATTTTCAATCATTTTAATTTCCCAAAAAGAAAAGAAAAAAGGTTAGAAAACATTGCTTGAATTTAAGAATTTTGTCTGGTTTTCAGATCCAATATGGTACTAAAGTTTTAAAAGTTGTGTATTCAAAAAACATATTTCATGTCAAATGCTAAATAAACCGATAACAATTACAATGTAAGGCAACATTTCTTATCCCAATGGCTTTTTTGTAATTTG
This sequence comes from Oryzias sinensis, assembly GCA_037389245.1. Lineage (NCBI taxonomy): Eukaryota > Metazoa > Chordata > Actinopteri > Beloniformes > Adrianichthyidae > Oryzias > Oryzias sinensis. The sequence goes on from CM074494.1 coordinate 17,860,325, forward strand.
AGGCAGTAAAGAATGTTGCTTTGACTTAGACTTCAGCTTTAATGGACTAGTGATAGATCTCAATGCTCTTTTCAAGGGTAGATTGTGTTGCTTTCCCAAAGATCCACTGGAAGATGTTGAGACTTGGAGTGAATCTGTGGATAAAGTTCTGGGCTGTAAAGGTGAAACTATCATTTATTGTAGAGTTTTTTTTTTTTTTTTGTATCCATGCAATAAGTGTACTCACTGTCATTTGTGTGTCTTAGCCGGACAGATAGCTTTTCGAGAATTCCTGAAGTCAGAGTACAGCGAGGAGAACATACTGTTTTGGCTGGCCTGCGAGGAATATAAGAAGATCAAAACGGTGCCTGAGATGATCTCCTCCGCAAACAGGATCTACTCTGAGTTTGTACAGACAGAGGCACCCAGACAAGTAAGCTAAAACAAACAAAGGTACATTATTTTTCCAGTTTTGGACTGATTGATGCAAAGGCTCTGCTGATATTAGTAAAAAAAACTATTCGACTTTGTCCAGCTTCCCTTCAGAACATGACAGGAATTTGTGATAGAGCACTGCTTCAGGCTTTTCTCTTTAATTCCAGATCAACATAGACTGCACTACCAGAGAAAACATTACAAAGAACATCTCCCAACCGACCCTGACTGCCTTTGATACGGCACAGAAGCTCATCTACAGTCTGATGGCCAGGGACTGCTACCCACGCTTCCTAAAATCTGACATCTATCAGGGACTCCTGAGGAAAGCCGAATCGAGGTGACTGAATTCAAGCTGACAGCCTCTCAGTCGGAGCTTCTGCTCAGCACTGGTTTGCTGTGGCGCTCTGACTCAGTGTGGAAAACAAGTCATGCAGTCCAGATCTTAGGTGTAGCTCATGTAGTTTATCTTAATCTGTGTGATGCTGTAGTCAGATATGCCTCAAGAAGCCCTTACTTTTTTGGTTAGACAAACATTAACACACACACACAACGCTACGTTTTTTTCCATGTCAAATACAAAAAATAGTTTAACATTATTTTATTTTTTTGTAAAGTATTATCAAAACTTTAATTGATTGTGCAAATAGACTTGCTAATATGTTGTAGACATTTGAATTTATCTATGCAAATAAAATTCTCTCTTGCTTTGTGCCTAGCTGAAAGTTTTTTTGGTTGTTTGCATTGTGGCTTTCAAAGACCTCCCAAGCTAAACAGGCTCAGCTCCATGGCGCACTTTGAATGCAATGCAAATTGGGGAAGCGCTCAAACAGCAGGTGGCAACAGAGTACTTCCATTTTAAAAAACGGAAAAACTTCAAAGTGTGCACGCTTTTACTTTGTATTTCTGCAGATTGTCAATGGCTTTCACATTCTCAGATAACAAAAAGTTTGTTTCGAAAAAAAGTTTAAAAAATCAAATGTAGTTCTGGTTAAAAGGATCTTAAACTGTGGGATGCAGTTCACCACAATTGCAAAGCATGACACTGAATCCATTTTTAATGACGAAAATTATGTTTATGTCCATTTCAAAACAGTTTCATTTATTTTTTTGCTTTGCATAAAATAAAAATGTCTTCCATCTCCAGTCGCAAAGCTTGTTTTGGTGTCAGGCATGACGTCTTTCTCAAGCAGATGCCATGCAAAAACATGCAAACACATCAAACAGCAGCTGGTTTTCTGTTACACATGCCGGGCACTCATGATAAAAGCACCAAATTGCTGTAAAACAATCATTTCATATTTCTACTCAGAATAAAATACCCCATTTTAAAGAGAAGGAGTGGTGTCTCATGTGTTATCTGGTGTGCTCCTTTTGAAAGTGGAAGTGAGCATTATTTTTTGTGTGTACTTTGCATGCACAGGCTTTTGTACATTTCATCTGTTTCACATGTTTGGCTGCAAAAACTCTGTTGCGCAGACACCAGACCGCAACTTCCTCAAGCTGACATGGTCTGATTGCACTCACCTATTCATGGGGAATGATTACGTTTTTTGGGCTCTAAAAGAAAAAAAAAGACATCACGTCAATGTCAGTTGTTGTTTTTTGAATGCATGTAAATGTGTTGCCAAGCAACAGTGTAGGTCATTGCATGCAGGTAGAACATAAGCCCCTAAAATGTTAAAAAACTGAAACCAGTGATAAGAAAAAATGAGGGAAAATTCAAAAATCTGTAGCTGGTAAAGATTTGGGTTAAGATCAGCATAGGAAGTTGTCACTATGTGCTTTTCACAAAACATCAGACACAACTTTGTCTGAGAAGCATCACCGTCTAGTTCCTATTCAGCAGTTTTTGCGTCACCCATAAGGCTTGCGGCCACTTATTCGTGTCCCAGATGTGCTGACACTGTGCCATAAATACAGATACAGATATGTTGAGATGAGCACTGCTCAGCGCTTCTGTCTGACTTGAAGAAGTTCAGGAAAGACCTTAGAAGCTGCAGCTCTCTTGTAGAACAAATGCAGCACCCACTGTAGACAAAGGTAAGCCATGCTGAAGATGCATATTGGATTAAAAGTGAAGATAAATTGTATAAAAAAACATTTTTAGCGTTTACATAGATTTTCATTGAATGGGGTCGCTCAACCACATGTTTCAGACCCCGGTGTGAACATAGCACTACACTTTTGACCAAAAAGATGCCATATTTGAAACATTCCACTGTGTCCCTTCAAAATAAAAGCCCTAAAGTGGCGTTCTCATGATTCGGATCTCTGTCACCACAGCAAGCCTACATCAGGTGGATATTTTTTTACTAAGGACTGTTTATCTTGAGACACAAATCTACAAATTATTGTCACATACACGTTCAATCAAGCATTTCTAAAAAAAACTATTTTTGGTTTTGAGGTCTTGATTGAAGTGGTGTATTGGGAAACCCTTCAAAGTACAATAGAGCAGTAGTTTTTAAAATAAAAAGTTAGTGTATAAACATTCCTCCTCTGTCCTTTGGAACCGAGTTTTTAGAAACTGTAAGAATCATTTAGTCATTATTTAATTTGATATTCAATAAACCTATAGGCATTAACTGATTTAATTGATCTACCAACAAAATGTATTTTTGGACACATTCATGGTTACTGACCTAAATCTAATAAGTGTTGAAACAAGTGGTGGACAGACATAGAAAGATAAACTTCCTCATTGAGGAGTCTGGGAGCCCTTTGGCTTTCATGTGAAATTCAACTTTAGCGCCATCCTACTTCCTTCAGGGAACCTCCAACTTCCTGGTTCTAACAGTGGAATTCCAATCTCTGAGTTCATAGAAACCACAAATTATTTTCTTACACATATGCAGCTATAAAACAGAAACACGGTCGAAGACTGCAGCAAACGGTTATGCAGACTATTCTTTTTTTCACATGCTGGTAATGTTGAATCATCATAATTTTGGGTTGGGACTACAACAGAACAGGTAGTTTAGTTTGGTAGTTTGTTGTTTTATCCTCCCCAAAAAAAAACATTTTTACACAAAATTCTGATATTTTTCATGTAACTTTTAGAATACACAATAGGCACAACTTTATTGATGCCAAAGATCCTTCATGACTACATTTTTACTTTTTAAATAGATTATGTGAATTTTTCAAAAAAAAAAAAAATATACTACTTTTTGTCTTGCAGCAAAGCATCCATTTGGAATTCTTTTTATAGAGACATGATGTGCTTAAATTTTACTGGAGCTTAGTTTATCTACAAAAATCTACTGAAAAATTGCAATATTATTGATTCATTGTCTCATTCTGATATGTTGGGTGTAAGTTTTTGTTCACAATAATTTTAGTTTAATATGCAGAAAAAAAGCAATTTATTTACCCATTGTTTTAAATTTGATCCAAACATTTTTTAAATAGTGTAACTGTTTAATATATAATAATAATAATAATAATAATAATAATAATAATAATAATGTATTTTACATTATTTGATATAGCAAGTATTGCTGTGTTGTGTTTTAAAAATTAATTTGTTTTTCTCACCATAAAATTTTGAAAATTAGCTAAACGTTTTCCCGCCAAAAGTGTTTTTGAAATTTTTATGGGAGCAGATTTTAAAATGAGCAGAGACGCCCTTTACTGCCCCTAGGAATAATAATGAACTACAGGCAGAAATATGGACTAAGTCATATACTATGGCAGGGGTAAGTCAAACATAATGGCTCATGGCTATATCAGTAGTTTGGTTCCATGTGAGCCTCACCACTGAAGGATGATCAGTAGTGACACCCTAATGACCAAAATGTTGTCAAAGAGAAAAAAAAAAGGTTAAAATGAAGTCCTGAGCTTTCCAGGAAAATGGAAAGCGTTTTGTTTGTTCACGGAGCTGAATGCAAACCTGCATGCTTGGTATGTCATGAACAGGTTCTCCAAGAATACAACATTTAGCACCACTATGAGACTCTCCACAAAGAAAAGTTTCATCATTTGCAGTTAAGAAAAAAAAATATTTAGCAACTCATAGCTGCCGATAAATAGCCACTCCGATTTACTGCAGCCGCAGGTTGTCAGTGATGGAGCAGTGGCACCTAGCTAGCTTACGGTAAACAAGTAAGTGCAGACATCCACCCAATTTCTGATGGTGAATTCCATTGAAAAATGCTGAAGGCTGCAGAAGCCTGAGTTCCCAAAAAAAAGCAGTCGAATCTAAACATGAGTCTGTCGAGAGAATTACGATCAGAACTAACATTTCTGAGGAAACATGGGCAGCCATATGAAAGAATACAGTCATTGGCTGTATTTTCAGTCACTATTAATGAGTAAAGCACCAACATCACAGTTATGTACAGCTGTGAATATTTATTATAATAGGGGTGATGAAAAGACCGTCACAGTGAAGTTTCTTGAGTACATGGACACAACAACAACTGATGACATAGTCAGCTCTCTAGTTACTGTGCTGGACGATGTTGAAGTGAACTGGTCACATGAAGTAATTTTGGTCACTGATGGCGCTCCATCAAAGGTTAGGAGATGGCAGGTGTTGCCACAAAATTCAGGCAGAAACCAGGAAGAGATTCTTATAATATTGAATGATAATAATAATGGACATTTCATTGTGTTTTTCACACTTGAATGACAGTAAATGTGTTTCTGCACAGGATTTGAATCCTGATATTGAAGGTCTTGTGAAGTTTCAGGAGAGAAAGGAGGTTAACTCCAAACTCTCATGTTCACAAATGTTTGCAAGTTAAATTTAGTGTAATTTTGTCATCGTTTGGATGTTTAAATTTTAGGAAGATGTTTTATTTTTTTCTGTAGCCCCTCTTAAATTTATTATCAGGATTGCTTCATTTTCAGATTTAAAATACTCAGGCTGTATAAAATTGAATAAACCAATATTTTTTAAAGTGAAATTAATTTTATTTAATATCCATTGGCCTCTGTGAATGAATGTTTAATATGAAATGATTAGGCTACCATGTTGGTTGAGGCATGTTTTCCAATTGAGTAAAAAAACAAAGCTGTTATTTTGCCTTTAAGCTACTGGTCCGGCCCATTTGAGATCAGACGGCCCCCGAACCAAAATGAGTATGACACCCCTGTACTATGGTGTCTTTAAGGACAATTTAGATCATGCTAAGGACACAGGAGTCTCAGAAATGCGTTCAAATGTGATATGAATGTTTTTATAGGGTCACGCTGCGATGGAGCGCACCACAGCAAAAAAAACATATGAGAATGGCTTACTCATTCAAAGAGATTTCTTTCTTATCATGACTATGAAAATTGTAGAGTCCCACTGAAGTCATCAAAACTGTGAATTAACACTTGGAATTATATACATAACAAAAAAGTGTGAAACAACTGAAAATATGTCATGTTCTGTGGTCTTCAAGGTAGCCACCTTTTGCTTTGATTACTGCTTTGCACACTCTTGGCATTCTCTTGATGAGCTTCAAGAGGTAGTCACCTGAAATGTTTTTCACTTCACAGGTGTGCCCTGTCAGGTTTAATATGTGTGATTTCTAGCCTTATAAATGGGGTTGGTATCATCAGTTGTATTGTGCAGAAGTCAGGTGGATACACACCTGATAGTCCTACTGAATAGACTGTTAGAATTTGTATTATGGCAAGAAAAAAAGCAGCTAAGTACAGAAAAACGAGCTGCCATCATTACTTTAAGAAATGAGGGTCAGTCAGTCCGAAAAATTGGGAAAACTTTGAAAGTGAACCCAATTGCAGTCACAAAAATCATCAAGCACGACAGAAAACTGGCTCACATGCGGACCACCCCAGGAAAGGAAGAACAAGAGTCACCTCTGCTGCGGAGGATAAGTTAAAGTGAGTCACCAACCTCAGAAATGGCACGTTAACAGCAGCTCAGATTAGAGAGCAGGTCAATGGCACACAGAGTTCCATAATGTCTGTAATGTCTATATAAAATTGTACGTATTTTTCAACAAATACTAATAATAGTTGCAGTTGTTTTCAAAATGTACTAGACAGGGCAACTCCACCCAACACTTCCATTGAAGAATGACTTGTTTTTCATTGAGTAATTTTTCTTTGTTTGTTATAACAAAAAAATCTGTTAAAAACCTTGAAAAGTTTTATTTTTGAGCAGAGCTAAAAAAAACAACTATATTTTTCAGAAATTTTCAGTTAAGTCCGCCCACCGCGTTATATCAGGAAGTAAAAAATAAACCGTGACTTGTCAACCCCTTTGTTTAAATAAGAGACAGTTGCAAAGACATTGTTCTGTAATGCAGACAAGGAAGCAAGATGGCGGAACAAGATGAAGGAGGCTTTCTGTTTTGCGCAAGATTCAAATTTGCACAACTTTTGGTTGCCAAGTTTTTCTGGAGAGAAAAAAAATGACTCAGAATTTTTTACCCATTTGGTTTGTCTAAATTGGGAAGGCTGCTGTGGCTTGGCGGCCTAAAAAAATTGTAACATTCAACCGCCACCTGTCTGCTGTGGTTCCGGTGATTGGCCCTTAGTGACACATCCACCCCCATCTTCACTCCACCCCCCGCACCTTCCGCTTTCTATTTGCCTACACTGTCTCAGAAACAAAGTATATCAAGCTGTGGGAATGAAGATGAAAACATCAACAGAAACAATGACAGGTTTTTTTTAAGTGTTCACTTTGTTGTTTTGTCCCCTGCAGGACATCATGACATGCAGACCAGCCTGACGAACTCCTTATCAAACCTTTCCCTTAATTCTGCAGTCAGACCAAACAAAAGAATAAGGATTGTATGAATTGCATTATGATTACATTTTTTAATAACTCATAGATTACCGGTATTTATTTTTTTGTTTAGACCTTTTTCCACCCATCCATTTTCTATATTCCCATTCAGAATGACTGAGCTTTTGTAATGGAAAGCAAATATCTACGGTTGTGTGTGTTTGCTGCAATGACCACTTTTAATTATTTTTATTGATTTGGATATTTCCATTTGAGATATTCATATCCTAGCTTCTTACCTTTGTTTATGCTGCTTCCTTGTATGCTATTTGTTTGTTTTTTTGCATCTTTGTTCTGTTCTGTTCTACATTTTCCCAAATAGTGGAACTGTCAATTCATTTACAAACACATTTGTACGTGTTACAAACCTAATAAATATTCAAATGCATTTACAAAGGGCAGTGCACGTGTACCAGCAAACGTACATTTCTTTATTCATTGTATCAGTTCGAGGAAAGTGTTTTTTTATGATTGTGGAAACTCAAAAATAAAAAAAAACTGAAAAAAGATGAAGTCCTGTTTAGTATCAGTTGGGGAATTGAAGAGTTTCCCGCACTAAGCAGGAACTTGCTATGTGATTTTGTCATTAGAAAGACCCACGTGTAGGAGATCGGCCTGGAGGCAGAAGCTTCTTCATAGAGAAACAGCTAAATAAAAAAATAAAACAAACATAAAGAGGTGAAACAAAAAAGAAACTATCTCTGATTACCAGAAAACCAAAAACAGAAACTGAAAAAACTATTTCTACCTAGTTTGTTTGTGGTTTAAGGGGAAAATACATCTGACTTAACCTGAACACAAGCAATAACCTAACACTGCAAAAAACTAATAGTACTTTCGATAGATTTTGCATTTGCTGTTAACATATTTTCACACATAAATGAGCAGAGTGTGAAGCTTTTGAGGAAAGAACAGTTTGTGCAGTTTATGTAAGAGTGTAGGAAAAAATCGTTACTTGTACAGATTGAAAATGCTGTCAAGACAATATTTATTGAATTATTTATGTGTGTCCTTCAGCGTCCAACTCTTGTTTTCCACTTAACCCTTGTGCTATCCTAGGCACTTTAACATTGGGAGTTGGATCATTTAGACCCACTAGAAAGTGCGCTGAACCTTTTTTCTTCAATGATTTGTGATCTTGACTGGTGTCCATGGATTACATGAAATTTTCCCCCCTTTGTCATGGTAGGGAGAACACGTCAATGTAAGGGTGAGGTCATCTAAGATAGCACAAGGGTTTAACCCCCCCACCGCTAGTTAGCAGCACAGCACACTGACCCTCTTTGAGCAGCTCTACACCGCACAAAACAACAGATCCCGTGAGAACCAGCATATATTAAATATACAGTAAGCCTGGCTGTTTTTGTTGTTATCAGATACAGTATGCACTACTTTAAAGTTTTTTTCCTTATACAGAAAAATGTTTTGTGGTGTAAATCAGACAATGTTGACTTTTCCCTGTAAGAACAAATATATTTTAAAATACCAAAGAAGAAAAGCTCTATGAATTTGCTTGGGTAAAAGCAACTTGTATATGAGATGCAGTTGCAGTGCTCAACATTATGATTATTAAAGAAAATGAATATAATCATTTTATTTTAATGAAAAGTGTATTAAAATTCACGTGGAGTTCTTTCGAAGTCATACTCTTTAAAAAAGTATTGAATAATTGTTCCGGTACAGTCTTTGGATGTATACCGATGTGGGTACCGGATGTTCTCGGGTTGCCGGATGTTCTCGGGGTCCTTCGGGGTCCTTCGACCAATGATGATGTCACACTATTTGATTGGCTGTAAGTTGTCACGACCAATGAGTGAACGTCGCTAAGTTTAAAACTTTAAAAACTTTAAAAACTTTTTTTAAAAACTTTATTGACAATTGCAGTATCATACATTAACAATGACATTAACGTTAACAACGAACAATAACAATGTAATCAATATTGCCTCGAAGATCAGTCACCATTGCCAAATATAACATATTAACATAGAAAATAAAGAATAGAGGGGAAAAAAGAAACAATGACATAACACACAAATAAATAAAAACATAAGTAAAATAAAATAAAGGAACATAGTCTAATACTAGATAGGGGTACTCGTGAAGTTTGTATTTCTGAACAAAACTAAGCAATTTCAAGCCATTCTTCTTTTTCATATAATGAAGTGATTGAAAGCAAAAACAGAGCTCTTTATTAAATGGTAAAAGTGGTTTGGTCTTCAAAACTTGACCTCACCAAGATGGCGCTGCTCTCCTCCCATGAGGAACCACGTGATGTCTCCTCTAGTGATATAACTCATTGGAAGGACCCCGTAGGACCCCGAGAACATCCGGCAACCCGAGAACATCCGGTACCCACACCGATATATATTGTATTGGTAGGCCTTGACGGTAGGCCTTACTCTGTGCCAACGGTCCCACTCATAACTCAGAAGGAAAAATATAATGAGCTACTGCCCTTCTGCAGAAACTATGTCCTAGAAAATGCCACATGTTTTTGATTTTGGCTAAAAACGACATAATCCTAATAAAAAAGACTACTGGGAATGCTTGTAAAATGGATCAAAAGATGATTGGAGAGGGGGACTTTACACTTACTGTGTCTATCAGAGGGAGGCAAAAACAATATAAAGAAGTTACCGGAAGATCTGCAAAAATAATTCTGCTGCCGATTTTCTGATTCTCTGAAAAGTTACTAGAGCAGGTGTTCGGTTTCCTGTCATAAGACACCAAAAAAGCACAACAAGAGCTGAAACTGAAAGCTCTTCAGTCTGGCTCTGGCTCAAAAACGAAGTTTAACTCTGAAACTGGGAAGCCTTCAATGCTACATGTATTTGCAAACTTTCAAAAAGCTTGGATTCTAGCAATGTTACCAAAACTACAAATTTTATTTAAAAAAATGCCACAACAAAAGTCCCCCTAGATTTGATACCAACAACAACAAACCTGTGTAACCCCTTGTGCTGTCCTGGGCACTTTAACATTGGGAGTGGGGTCATCTAGACCAACAAGACAGTGTGCTGAACCTTTTTTCTTCAATGATATGTGATCTTCACTGGTGTCCATGGATTACATGAAATCTTTCCACCTTTATCCACCTTTGTCATGGTAGAGAGAACACGTCAATGTAAGGGTGAGGTCATCTGGACCTTAAACTGAGTGGATTTTTTTAACACAAACATAAGCCTTTCCCATATATGCTTTAGCATTTGCTCAAGCACAAGATTTTTTCTGCAGGGCTCTATGTATCCAGAGTGTAACTGAAAGCTCCTCATATGGTATTAAAACGGACCTTTCATGGACTGAAATCTTGTCCAACAGGTCCAGGCTCCAGATATATCAATGTGCATTTGTCTACATGTAAATATCATTTTGAAGGTTAAAAAACACATCTGTGAGGTTGTTATGTTAGAAGCACGTTTGTTTCTTTCCGAACAAGGTTTTTTTTTGTTGTTTTTATTGCATCAACATTCTGTAATAGCAACAATTACATTCTCAAATGGGTAAAGGGGCACTCTTTGGGATACTGCAGGGGGTACTTCAAATTTAGACAAATTTTTTTATGAAATAGTAGATTTTGTATATTGGCTCTGGAATTTAGGAAAACTTTATTGTTGTTTTTTTTATCCTAAATTCCATGTTTGACCCAATAGAAGTCCTACTTTTGTCATGGTGCCTCTGTCAGACTCCTCCCCCTCCCCTCTCTGCTTGGCTACTGATTAGACACAGCTGCTTCCACTCACCTCATCTTCAGCCGGCCTTCATAAGGAGATCCAGGATCGCCACTTCGTTGCTCCTCTAGGGTGCATAGCATGGTCGCCACGTTCATAGCCACAGTCCTTGTTTTGCTCCTCTCTAAGCCTTGCTCTCCATTTGTCTCCAGGATTCATTCACCACGAGTGGTTGCAGCAGTCATCCTCCCCTCGGATCCAAGCCACGGATAACCACCTGTCTCACCACGAGCCTCTGCCTCCTTACCGTCGTTTATACCAGTGACGCCACGGGCGGCCGAACCGAACCATTCCCGCCATCGGATTCCCCAGGGACGCCACAGCTCCGCCAGGACCCATCTACTAACCAAGAATCAATATTAAAACCTCTTTCTCTCATCCACAACCTGTGTTTCTTCCGGGTTCCAGCGTCTGGGTCTGTCCGTTACGTTAGTCATGACAAGTTTAGTCATTATTACTGGTTAATCCATCTTCTGAACCCACCGAATCCCTGTTGGGGTGACAGAGTTATCTGAAGCCAACCCAGCTATAGCTGGGTGAGGGAAGGGTTCATTCTGAACAGACTGCCAGTCTGTTGCAGGGCCAAATACACACACACCTATAGGGGCAATTCAGAGACATCATGAATTAACCCATGAAACATGTTTTTGGAGGGAGGAAGCTGGGTTGCTCAGAGAAAAGCACTGGGAAGAACATTACTCCACACAAAGGTCCCAGCCAGGATCTGATCCAGGGCCTTCTCACCGTGAGGCGAGAGGGCTAACCACTAAACCAACATGTACCCTGGTTGTTTAAATGTTCATTTCCACACAGTTTAAAAGATCTCCGCAGATGAAGTACTTACATCTTAGTTCTGATAACATAGTGATGTGCTTAACTTATTTCTTTTACCCCAAAACTCTAACAATTTAAATCAGTCCTTTATCATTTTAACTGCTTTAATTCTTCTTTTATGTCTCCTTTTTTCTCAGCAGTTTTATTCCCATTTTAATTTTGTTTATTTGCTGGTTGATCTTTTTGTGTGTCTGTGATTCACTTTGAATTGTCTCTGTAGATCGCAGGGATCAAACTGCAGGCCTTGAGGCATTCAATGTCCCACATGTTTTCCAACTAATCTGCCACTGAAGTTTTTTATTCGCAAAACACACCTGATCCAGGTAATCAGGAAACAATGGGCTGGGTTTCTGATAGCAGCAGAATGCCCTCAATTTCTGGAGTCCAACACCACTTCCACCTTGAGCTTGTCGCTGCTCGATTAGCTAAAAAAACAATTCACGTGGAGTACGTCTTTAAAAAATGTTAAGAAAAGAGTGAAAAGTAAAAATCTGAATCACAAATTCATGACCATAATTGTGTAACAGACAATATAGGCTCTTTATATTATGTTTATGATTTCATAAAGCATTTTCAAAAATATTTTCAACAATAAATATAGTATTTTTAGAGAAGGACATTAACACATATAATAAGTTAATTTATCTTGATAAGCAAATTCATGCAACAATGTAACATAAATAAGGTTAAAAGTTGAAGTCCCATTAGTTATCACACAACTGGGTATGTGAAATTTTATCTCCGCATTTGACCCATTCCCTGGGGAGCGGGGATGGGGAGCTTGGGAACCATTTGGTGATATAAGCCTCAAATCCAACCCCTTAAAGTAGGGGTCCCATTTATAGTATTTGCTAAGACACAACCTTGGATTTGACCTCACAACCGTCCACTCTAAAGCCAGACACTAGCCAAAATAAAAATGAAAAGCCTGTGTTTTTTCTAGGACATAGTTTCTGCAGAGCGGTACTAGTTCATTATAAATTAACCTCTGAGTTCTGGGCAGAACTGTTGACACAGAGTACGCCCAATTTCCTGTCATCCGTCTGTTTACATGTTATCCCACTAGCTTACCGCCCATTTCAACCCCATTCTAACATAAGTGATGCCACAAAAAAGGTGAGCAACATTGAAGCCATCCGGTTTGAGCCAGATGTCAGCTCGGATGAGAAAAATGAAGGCGTTAATGGATCTATTTGTCTGCAAGTGGATGTGTCAGAATGCAGTGGAGCAGGGAGCTTGTGGCCTGCTGGTTGTGACATCTATGTCATAGCTGCTAGGCATTATTGCGCCTGCTCCTAATTCAGAATAATTTAAAAAAAAAAAACATTCATAAATTGAGTTTTGAACTTTATTTTTTATATAGGTCTTCCTTCATGAGAAAAGTGCCACAAGATGTTAAAAACAAAATTTTTATCGCAAAAATGACAAGTATACTTTGTCTATACTACAAGTAAGGCAGTAAACCTAAAGGATACTTTTAATATACAATCTATATATTTTGAACTTAAAATGTTACAATTTCGTCTGGCAAGTATTCAGTTACTTCCTGCACTACACATACATGGGCTATAGTAGATTCACTATACCAAAGTAACTTGATGAAAAAACTTTCAGTGTACTACTTTTGGCCAAGGGATGTGAGACCACTGAGCTTCACAGTGAAGCAGAAGTTTCACTAGAGTCAAGGTTTTTGTGGCTCAGCGGTGGCTCACAAGTCTCAGTGTGTTTGAGTTAGTCCATGGGGCTCAAAAGGCCTCAGTATCTGGGTCACAAAATGTTTCCAACACCAGAAACAGCTGGAAGGAAAGGCCAGACAGATAGACAGATATCACTCATTTGCTTATCGGCAACAAAATGTTCCACTGTCATATTTGCATCCCCGGACTCTAAACTAAACAATGCAGGTTGAAGTACAGTACAATCAGACAGCTGCGTGCGACACGTTTGCTCGAACGTTTGCGTCATCCGCTGCTTCCTCTTTGTGTGTGGTTTGTTCAGAATGACGAATCCCACCATGCTTTCGGTCTTGTGCTTTTGCATACTTAAAAAGGGATGTTGGGCGCGTTCGCCACACAGACTCAGTTGCAGCTTTCAGAGAGCAGCTTAACATTAAATCACACGTACTATCTTTGCCATGCCAAGCTTAGTTGCATCACCATTTGACTTGTGGCACCAGAATATGGATTCTGACGATAAAAAGACAGAAAGAAACCGGTAAAAAAATTTATTCTGACTTCCATCTCAATATCTCAGAAATGTTTGATTTTTTCGGTTTAGTAAAAAATGTGTTTTCTTTTACTAACCAGGGGAGAACGCTTGAGGTCTCGATCAATCAGCATAGCCACACAGGCACTTAACACTGACGGGTAAGTTTAGGAGAGAAAAAAAACCTCGTCACTGTTTTTCTTGTGGGTTCACAGTTTAATAACGCACACTGTCTTTTGCAGACTTTGTTTTGAAGAGATGTCTCAGTGGTCGGACTCGCTTGAGAGACTTTTGTCCTCTAAATGTAGGTCAAAAAATATGTGTTGACTTTTTTTTAAAGTTGTCAAAAACAAAGGCTGAGTCTCAACCAGTTTCCCAACTGTTCCAGGTGGAATGAAGGTCTTTCAGGCCTTCTTGAAGTCAGAGTTCAGCGATGAAAACCTGGAGTTTTGGTTGGTATGTGAGCAATTTAAGAAGATGAAACATTCCTTCAGGCTGTCCTCCAGGGCCAAGAAGATCTTCAAATCCTATGTTCAAGCCGAGGCTCCCAGAGAAGTAAGCATTGAACTCTTTAGAACCCACCGCTGTTGCCATCAAAGGAAGCACTGATAGCCACTGCTTCGTTCTTCTGAAGTCTCATTTTGACTCCTTTAATTACAGATCAACATTGATCAAAAGACCAGGGAGCTAATCAAGTGGAACATGAAGACTCCTTCCACCACATGTTTCATTGAAGCCCAAAAGATCGTCTTTGGGTTAATGGAGAAGGACTCGTACCCACGCTTCCTGAAATCAGACCTTTACAGGACTTTACTTAACTCCACATCAGAATCAGTGAAGATGTAAAGACGGAAAACCCTCCAGGACTACATGAAGGCGGACTGTTAAGCTACGTCCAGTGTTGGACTTACTAAAAAGGGACTTTGGTGTGTGCTTGCTTCAGTTTGGAAGAGGTCTTTGGGCAGAATATCTCCAAAAATCGTTGTTTCCTCCAGAATGTAAGCGTTGACATGTTCAGTCCTAAAAGTGTCCCCTTTCATCTGACGGACACATGTAAATGAGTGAACAGCAACACAAAAATAGCAAACTATGTAAAATCGTAAGCGTGTTTTGTTTTTCCATGCACGTAAACCAAGCTCAGTCTAGAATCTAACATAAACTGTGAAAGGAGGAACCATTTAAGACCAAAAGAGAAGCAGAAAGTTTGATTTTCTGTCAGGAAAATAACTGAGAAAACCACATCTTCTTTCCTTTCATGCACTTGTGCTGACTTCAATGTGACCAAAGGCCCACACTTTCTTTTAGTGAGACATAAGCTCCTACTGGGGGTGGAGGGTGGGGGGCTCAAGTCTTTCTTAGAGAACTACAACAATTTAATCTGAGGGCCAACTTCTGTTATGAGGTGGAGCTGGAGGAAGAACGACATGCCCACATCAAAGCGCCACTGCAAAAGCCCGAAAGCTCAATTCTGATGATAGTAAAACTTTTGATGAGTGCAATGAAAATTTTGGGGACTTTCTGTTATGACAATGGGGCCGTTTGTGGTGTAAAAAGCACCTTCCATCCAAGAGGAAAACAGACTTTTATTTTAAAACACAAGTTTTCCTCATCTTGAGTTTTTTTTTTCTCACTAAAAAAATGTAAATAGAAAGTTTGTTTTATACAGTCTTCAATTTTTACACTCTTACATCAGCTGACACTGTATTGTTCATAGATATTTATGATTTGTACCAACTGTAAATAAAAAAGCTATATATTTACACCAAGGGATATAGTGTTAAACTATTTTTAAAAAAATAAATGAGACTAAGAAAAATGGTCTTTAATGCAAAATTTGCCTCCAGAAGTGTGTTTTCTTCCTGCTGATATAGTAATAAACTATATCTTTTTAGTCTATGTATTTTTCATATTTGTTTATGAATGCAACATCTTTCCTCTGCTCCTTTCCGTGGTCCAGATACATGGGTGTAAAGCTTCTAAAATCAACATTATTTCCTAAACCTTTTAATTTAGCTACAAGTAGTATGTACATGGAGTATTTACATTTAACATTAAGAATTAGCATTTACATTTATACTCTACCTTTATGTGTGTATTAAACGTTTCATTTAAAATTGTACTTAAAAATTGTATTTAACATTTTCAACTGAAAATTTAATTGAGATTTAGATTTGATATATCGCATAGATTGATATTTATACATATAATATACCTTTATTTCATCCATCCATCCATCTATCCATCCATCCATCCATTTTCTAAACACATTGAATCCTTTTCAGGTTCACAGGGTTGCTGGAGCCTATCCCAGTTACTGTTGGAGGAAGGTGAAACACAACCTGGACAGGTCACCACTCTATCACTCACCACTCTATCACAGACCACCACACACGCTTAGATTCACAATTGTTATTATTAAAGCATTTAACATCATGAAGCCCATTGAGATGACCATTGTTGTAAATATTGGGATATATAAATAAGATTAAATTGAATAAACATTTAGATATGGTACTTGGTTTCATTGATGGTATTAGCTAAAATAATCAGCTTTGTAAATGCTGGTAAAGCCTGGTTAGTGTGTTCCAGCTATGGCAGTTTTTTCTAACCTATCTTTAGGTTAACTGGAGGTCAGGTGAATTGAGCAAACAAGGTGACTAGTCTCCATTAATTAATTTTAACCAAAGCATATGGAGGATGACTGATGAAATCTTATTTGCAATGACGTGTGGTTAGGTTTGTGGCTGCTGAGGCACTGACTCTTTGCTAATAGATAAACCCAATGTATTTGGAAACCTACGTGGTTAAGGGTGGCTGCCGTCATGAGATGTATACAGATCTGTGTATTTTGCGTATTTTCTGTTCAATTACAGCATAGGTAGTAGCGAGATGATGCCAGTGTCAAGCTTTGTCTAACGTTATATTGCGCAATCCCATGTAAAGTCACCGTAAGTAAAACACAATAGGGGTGGGATTATTGCACCAGAAAAAAAAACTGTCAGCCTTAACTTATATCTTTTTTGACATAGGTGAAAAAGGCTCAAATGGTTGCTGGAGCCTATCCTGTTAGGTACATCCCATAGTTATAAGAAGAGAAGAACATGGGGAGTTTTATCGACTGGTACAAGAGCTGAAAATGTATCATGAGCGTTTTCAGGGATATTTTAGAATGTCCGTCATTATTTCTTTGCGGCAGTGTAGATGCTACTTGGCGTCTATCTTCTTCACTGGTATGTGTGCTCAGAAAGGCAGTTTTGTGTTTGAGCGCCCCCAAGTTGTGTTTTACTGTAACTTCAGAAGCTCCAGACAGGTGTGCAAAAGCGCCATTCTCATTGGTTGCATAGTTTTTGACGCCGCGCGTCCAACCAAAAAAACGAACCCTAGGCGTTTTTTTAAATATGACGCTTTTACGCGTGGTGTTCTTCGCATCGGTATGCACACTCACATTGGTGCCCTTTGTTTAGTCACGAGACGTTAAACGTCGGCGAATATCGCGCGCGAAATTCGTCCCGGTGTGTACGGGCCTTTATACCCTTATAACCAATACCTCTGTTGCTATATAACATAACTGTTTTTCTACATTTTCCAATTTTTCACATTTGCATTTTCCGTGCAGTTAATTTTTTTAGATGTTTTTATTGATGTTTTTATTGATCATCTGCTGTTAAATAAGACTACATGTAGTTGCTTTTTTTTAAACATTTAGATCATTGTACACGGGTTGCCTTTTGTGTCCAAAAAAACACAAAAACTTGTTGGTGTTTGTGACTTGACTTAGATCCCTACATGATCTCACATCCGTCTGCTCTGAGTAAATGTCTTGTGATACTTTTCAAATGAGTTTTTCCTGCAACAACTTACAGAGCAACTCAAAACACAACAACTAACCAGGCGTTCTTTTTCTTGCAATGAACAAGCAACCCCTTAACAAGAAAGAAAACCGAAAAAGTATTTGTGAATAAAGCTGATCATAGAGGAAGTCTGCATAAAGACTTCAGATGTCAATCTCTTAAAGTTAACGCCTGACTACTTCACCACATCCTTTTTTTTTCATCTCAAATGTGTGAAAGAAAATGAGTCTATCTGTCGCCGCCTGTCACGTACTTGTACTTTCAGTTCGTTTTTGGCAAAAGCAACTAAAAGCAAGTTGATGGCAATTTTGTTTATTTCCATGTTTACAATGTAATTATATCTTTGTGTTTAATCATGGAATGCAAAACAAGACAGTGGCACAATCATGATGTCATGCCCTAAACAGTTAAGGACCACGGGCGCCAAACTATCAGAGCATCCACTAAATAAAAATGAATGTTTAAAAATAAAAAAAGGTTTAATTTCATCAATGCAGAACTTCTTTTAAAACTCTGTCCTGTCACATTTTTGAAACAGAAGTCACTCATTGATACTGCATGACCTGAAGACAGGAACTAATGGCGAAACTGCTCAACCAGTTCAGTAAAGCAGGCTTTGTTTGAGGTCACCATGACAAATGAAACTGTTCAACTGAGGAAAGTTTTGGCGTCAGATAAAATCTGTGTGAGTAAATTGTGGAAAGGAAGCTTCAGTTCCCCTGTTATCATCTGTACCCACTTCTTCCTTTTTTAGGTTCACAGGGCGTTTACTGGAGTCTACACTTCATCTCAAAAGGAACTTTTTGTACCCCTCTGTTTACAGAAAAAAAACACCGAATGTTCTCTGAAGTATGACAGAGTATTAGGGACACCATAAAAATGAAAAAATGAACTAGAATAAAGTCGTAAGATTGTGAAAAATATGTTGTAGATTTACGAGAATAAAGTTTTTATAAGGAAACAAAATTAACTAAAATTCATGAGAATAAAGACATAAAGAAAACGTAATTTTTTACGAGAATTTACAAGTTGTTATAAGAAAATATGTCTAAAATCCACAGGAATAAAGTTGTACATTATGAGAAAAAGTTGTACATTTACAAGAATAGTCTTAATTTGAAAAAAAATGTTAAAGATTTACGGGAACAAAGTTATAAAATTATAAGAAAAAGACCATAGTTTTATAAGAATTAAGTCATGAAATTTTGAGAGAGCACTCGTAATATTATGACTTTTTAAGTAATAGAGACAATATTTTACGATAATAAAGTTATAATTTCATAAACTTCTGAAATAACCAGATCAAAGTGAATTGTCTCTTTACTAAGGCCAAATCTGAATTCTTCCTCTACCCCTGTAGCCTCTTCCTACCCCCTCATTTAGCCCTCCTAGTGGAGAATTAAGGGAAAATAGCGGCTTCAAATTTGGAGGACACTACCACTTGACGACGTTATGAGAGCTAGCTACCAGCACTCGGTAAATACATAACATTGGTTTTCTAACTTTAAAAAGTCATGCTAATACAAAAAGTCATGACTTACATTTACATGTAAACTTCTGTGCTTCAGATCATACACACATGAAGAAATGTGTTTATAATTGTAAGTAGTTACTTTAGCATTGGTTTCGCAAATAAGGAATTCAGCTGTAATTTTTAAATTTTTAAAACTTTAAAAATGTCTTTTAGTGAGTTAAATTTGTGTTATCATAAGTATACGGACGTTGAAAAGAATTTGGAGGAAACTGGGCCTCTTTGGAAGAAGATTATTGATGCACAAAGAGTGGGTTTCGGCGGGCAAGCCGTTTACGCCATCATAGTTGCAGAGGTCCAAATGCATTATAGCAAATAAACTTCTGAGATAAACTAAAGTCATTTATGGCATCACCAATAAATAGTTTGTTATCTAGAAGGAGGCTTACACAACTATATATTTTCGAAAACGCATGGCTTTTCCTTCTTAAAATTACAATATTTTTGTCATGATTTTACAACTTTATTCCCGTTAAACTACAACTTTATTTTTGTAAAATTAAGTCTTTTTTTTCACGATTTTATGACTTTATTTTCATTCGTTTTTTTTATTTTTATGGTGCCCCTAGTACTAATACATCCTACAGAAGTAACTTTTAAAGTCTTGTATCGAAGTTTTGACATACAATCACACACTTGATATTATGGCGAGTAGAATTTACTCACCATTTCTCCTGGTTTTGGGTACAAACACTTAAATGGAGGGTATCATCAGGATCTGTTTGAAGTTTTCCTTTTTTTATGGTTTGCTCTAAAGATTTTGTACATAATTTTGATATTTCAAAAAAGTTTCAAATTTCTGCTTCTGTAGTTTTACTTTAACCCCTATTCTGTTGGCTTCCCGCTAAATTGTTTACACCTGGTTGTGGTTCCTGTCACCACATCGCTTTGTTATCTCCACTATCTCTCTGCATGTAAAACTCTCTGTGTTCTGTCACCAGGTGCCACGTCCAGGTTTTTTTTTTTTTTTGTTGACGTGTCTCTCTCATTCTATCGTTCTTTAAATGTTTTTTTTTAAGTGCCACTCCAATCATCTTTTAGGCTATCGTAAAAGCATTCCCAGTGACCTTTTAAATATGATTATGCCATTTTTAGCCAAAATAAAGCAGTGTCGTTTTCTTGGTCATAAATACAGCAGAGCTGCTGTATTTCATTAATAGTAGGCCTCTGACTTGGGGGTGGGACCGTTGCCGTGGAGTTGGCCTGCCTCTACTTCCTCTTATCCATCCGTTTACACTTTCTCCTGCAGCTTCTCTTGCTGCTACAAATTAACCCCATAAATGTTTGAATCTAATGCCTTATCTCAGTCACAAAGGTCAGAAAATCCCAAAATAATAGAGATATATTTAGATAGGGCCTCTATGTGGTTCCTATTTTACCAGATTATGCTCACAAACCTTCAAAAAAATGATAGTGTCTCAGCCTTGATCAATTTAAAATGGGCAAACCAAACTTCTTTTCAACGAGCCCACATGGCCTCATTTGTCTCTGCTACCATGGTTACGCAGCAAGCAGTTGTGCCGTCGCCCTGCTTTGATTTGAATTGCAAGTGAAATCATCTAAAGTCTTGGCGTCTGCTCCAGTAACATGTAAATCCAGCGTTTAAATGTGAGTGAACTCCCCGTCCTCACGCAAATGTAGGTTATGTGGCTCCATAGGGGCTTTTAGAGCTTATTTTAAAACAACTACGGTCTATATTTGGCCAAAAAATATGCTTATGATTATTTCAATCTATTCAAAACATGTTTTCATGTTGCACAAATTCACATATAAAGTTGTCTCAAGCCTCTAAAATAAAATAAAAAAGACTGTAAACAAGCAGAAAATAAAATTACTCGCAGTTTTGATGCTTTGAGATTTCTATAATGCAATTAAGTCAAGATGACTCCAATAGGACCATTTTGTCCTAATTGTTCCTTAATTATGCCTCACGTGGGTCCAAACTGTTTAAATAGAGCATCTATCGATGCATTCCCCTGCATTCCACATGCATTTCAACTGGGAAGACAACTCAATGTGAACATTGTATCCAATTTAGTCCATGAAAGTTTATTTTTAACATATCTTACATCAGACGATATGAATGACTGCTTTTATCTCAGCTCTTTATGTAACTTTTTTAGATGAAAAAAAGAAAACTGCGCACAGAGAGATCTAAAATATCCAACTGCTTCATGCATGAGTCATCCATCTGTCAGCTGATGCTCAGCCAGGTCCAGAGATAACAGGACCTCACTGGGTTAAATCTGTTACTGCCGCTCCAACTGAAGCCACACTTAATACCATCCAACAATCAGGGTCTGTTTCCAAATACTCTGAGTCATGGTCATGTGAAAGTAGAACTCCTCTCATCTGATTTTTATATAGATTTTTGAGAAGTATTAACTCATTAACTGAAATATTGGCGTTTAGGAATTTTCACTTTAACTAATTATTAAGTCTTAAACGCTTTAATATACATTTATTTTGCTTTTCACGAATTTGTCAAAAGTATCTGTATTACTATTTTACTTTCAACTAACCTTTAGCTCAATCTCTTCCTTTGAGTTGTTAAGTATCTCTTCTTTTGTTCAGTTATAATAATTGTATTTTAAAAAGGGCCAGACTGACTACTTGCTGCTTTTGGAATCAGATGTGCCCACAAACATTGACGCTTGTTGCTCACAAGGTTAAAAATGGATCCCAATTCTTTTTTGGTTAGTTTGCCTTTTGGTTGCTCCATTTGGGGCAGGCATGTCCAAAGTCAGGTCATAATTGGAGCACGGGTTCAAATTTCAAAAAGCCCACAGGCTCTGGTCATAAAATCATTAAAATGCTTTTCCCCAGCACTTTCTGAGAACTACGATTTCTAGATCATGATTGGCCTAACTGATTTATATGCCGTTGTAAACCTGTGGCAATAACCTAACTTGACCTACAGAGCCTTAAGGGCCAAATGAGAAGAACTGGTTTATTTGTTTTTGTGCTCAAAACTGAAGTGCTTTGCACTTTTAAACAAAATACATTTTTGCGGTTATTTTCTTTTTTATATGGTTACAATTAGAAGTTTCATGTTAAAACTTTTAGAAGGAATTTAACATTGACAAAGGTGTATTTTTTTCTAGACAGACTTTCTTTTTAAATTTTATTTCTGGTCTTCTACTGTTAAATTCAAAGTAATTGAATTAAAAAATGCTAATGGATATAATTATGTTCCGATGTGAAGAAAGGAAAAGCATCCCATTGTAAAAAGAATTACATTGTTGATCTGCATTTAATGTTTAAAGAATGCACACACCTCACAAAAGGTTTGGACACCCCTGATTCATCCATCCTTCCATTTTCAGAATCCGCTAAATCCATTGCAGGGTCGTGGGGTTGCTGGAGCCTATCTTTGCCACTGTTGGTTGTGAAGGCAGGGTATACCCTGGATGGTTTGCCAGTCCATCACAAGGTAACACAGAAACAGACAATCCCACACACTCCTAGGGACTACTTAGAGTCTTCAATTAACCGATGAAACATATTCTGGGAGCAAGCCAAAGTGCCCAGAGGAAACCCACCAGTGTACAAGGAGAACATGCAAACTCCACACAAAAAGGTCCCAGCTGGGATTTGAAGCAAGGGCCTTCACTGTGAGAGAACATCATCATCATAATCATCATCATCATCACTGTCCCTTATTTCAACAACCGTCTCAGTCTGCTTCCCTGCATTTATCTCCAAAACATCTAACAAGATGTGTAACACTGATGTCTTCATTCATCCGTCTATTTATCAAACATTTTTCCACACCTCTTAAGCACGTCAACAGCTAGAACAGAACTCTAAGCAAACGTGAAAAACAGAATCCTGTGATAACATGACCGGAAAGATGAAAACCTTGACAGCTATCTTTCCCTAAGCATAGCTGTTGAACTTTCTATCTGCCACCAGACATTTCTGTTGTCATGCTGCTTTTTATAATTGAAAAATGCCCTCCCTTTGTGCACATTTACAACAAAAAATCAGATCCTCCCTGAAGGCCTCAGTATTACGGGACTGTGCATGGGAGCTGCTTTTCTGCTCTTACTTAAGCCGTTACATAAACCTCATAAACAGTCTCCCTCCACTGTCCTGATGTTTCCGGGACTTCCGGGGACTTCTAGGTTCAGCCAAGTTTGACTTCGCTGCATAAGTGACTCTTAAAATTCCAACTTTTTAAATTTGCGAGGCAGTGATCAAAGTTTTCCTCAACGGAGAGGAGCATGTGCTAAAGAAAGACATCCACCGTTTAGCATTTCTTTACTTTTGGGGCTGCATTTAGACCAAACCTGCAAATTATGCAAACTAGGAATATATCATAGGCTTTGTCCGCATTCCCACCCAAATCCCTAACTACTAAAAAACTATATAGTGCGGGACTATCTAGTCCCTGGATTTTAAAAGCAATTTGGACGTCATGCTCACTCCTTTGTTTTAAACAGGAAATATGGCGTCACAGATTTCACAAAGGGAAAATCTAATCAATATGAGCATTTAACAACTATTTATGAATCCAATGAAAAATGTTGATTGTTCATTTAAAAAAATGCATTTTAACACATTTTTTTCGCAAAAAATGTTGAAACACAATGCATTGTGGTCTATATTTGCCAATCTAGTTAACAGTACATTGTTTTTTCGCAGAGATTGTAGGAAATTTGTAGGGCACTGGATTTTGAATTTGTAGATTCAGACAACGCTACAAAAAGGCAAACGCACTATTTGATGCACTATGCAGTGAGTTGTGAAGGAATTCGGACACAGCCAAAGTTTAAAATTCTCCCTGTTCAAGGACATTTTTTTGCAAAAAAGGAACAAAAGTGTGTAAAGGCCATGTCAGCCACTATGTACATTTTGTGCTACATGCGTAATCTATGGAATTCATAAGTTTTTCTTGCATTGGTCATTCATCAATATGCACAAATAACCGTTGATCTGAATTCAGTTTTGAGCTGCTCAAAATTTTTGGGCGGTTGAGAACTACGCAGTTGATGCTTATTTTACGTAGTTTATACACAATTATTACGAGAATCTTACGCAATTCTGCGTGATTTTTGAGAGATGACTACTCAGATTTGTTGCTTTCTACGAGCATTCCATGTATGTCCACATTCTGTATGTCTAACGCAGTGTTTTTCAACCAGTGTGCCGCGGCACACTAGTGTGCCGTGGGAGATGGTCAAGTGTGCCGTGGGAAATTGCCCTCATTACTGAAAAATTAAACATTTCCCATCTCCAGGATTTCAGCTCTCTGTTCATCCAAACAGGCCCTGATAAAACACTGAGGAGTTAGGAATATAAAAGATCGTAAAATACTTTTTCTTTGCGTTTATTTTATTTTATTAAAGATATTTTGATAAGAATGACGGTACCGCGATTCAGCTGCAACTCCGGCTGTATTTTGGAAAAGTCCCGCCCCTTTAACTGTATCCACCAATCATTCTTGGGGAGCTTAATCACATGTCATCAGTCTGACCAATCAGAAGTGGTTAAAGTCTTCACTTCCTTGTCCCGATTTAGCTCGTAAAGTCGCTCAGTTCTAACAAAAATACCAGCTAAAGCTCGTCTTTATCGGTGCAGCTTTCCACAGAATCCGATGTCAGACCGAGGAATAAGTGAACAAAACAAGGAAGCTCAGAGACGCGATCTCCGCCGGCCGTTTAATGCACTACATCTCCCATGATGCATTGGGTTGTGAGAGTGACAGCGCTCAAGGTGATCTGTTGTTAAACGTCTTGAAATCAACGAACACACATCAAACTGTTTTTACATCCTCTAACTTAACTTTTATTGCATCTTTTAGAAAAAAACAGCTGCAGTTTCCAGCTTTTTCTGCAACAATTATCTAAAAAATGCATGTAAGATTGTGGAGGGGCTGTAGATCAATACAGAATATGAGTTTCTACGTTTTTTTTTTTTTTTTTTTAATTTTTGGATCCTGGTGTGCCGCGGGATTTTTTTTAAGGTTAAAGTGTGCCGTGGCTCAGAAAAGGTTGAAAACACTGGTCTAACGGACTTTTCATGCATGTAGCACTTAGGCATAACTTTTATATTGCATTTACAGCGCACGTATCATGTTAAAATACCGTAACATGATTGACACACGAATCACGAATGAATTGCATATAAACAGCACAATAATCACACACGGTACATGTTCTACGTTGATTCACGTGTTTTTGTGTGGTCTATTTGCACTTCCTCTGTTTTAATGTGGTTCGTTCGTGAAACATCAGCAAAAATTTCATGCAAAGACCACAACTTTTCTTCCATTTTCAGGTAAAACCACTTTTCATCCGTGCAATCGGTGCATAGTGGCTGAGTGGCATGACCTTAGGAGGGAGTGAAGAGCTGAGGAAATGTCAGAGGGGAAGCAGAACACACCCGAATGTCCTGCTGCTATAGATAGCTCAGACTTAAGTTAAGTGACGTAGACGATGAATGACTTTCATCAGCTTTCCTAAATGCATGAAAGCATGGAGAATATGATGAGGGGGGCTTTGACACAGAGAGCAGTCTTGTTCTATAATTACACTGGTGTGACGTACTGCAAGCATCCATGTGGCTCCCTCTACAAGAGTCAGAGTTGTGGGAAAAAGGGGGCAAGGAGGAAAGTTTTTTTTTTTGTTTTTTTGTAGGGGGGGAGCTGAAGTTATGGGATGTCATCACAGCTGGACTCCATTCTGACCCCAACCTCAGCTAGTGAGTAGACAACGCGGAGGCTTAAAACCTGGAATTCAACGCTCTGCTGGGAATTTTGTTGCAGAGCAATTCTGTACATTAATAATTTAAAGTTGTAATAATGTAATTCGGTTTAACAATGAATGGACCCTGTAAGCTGTCACAAATGGACCTCAAGGGCACAAAGCGACTGTAAGTGTTTCATATTTCATTTGCAAAACAATAAGGGAATGAAAGCTGTTTGCTGTGTATATTTCAGGCACAGGGGACTTCTTTGCCTGATTTCATACTCCAACTGTTTTTCCATTTTTGTAGGAACGCAGCATGGAAATCCAGAGTGCATATCTTCATGCAGAGTCCATTACAGTGGAAGAAAATCAGCTGGTGCTTTTTCCATCTGTTCTTTCAGCATACTAATATTCTGTTTACTGCTGTTTTCTTTCAATGTAAAGGGGGAAGAAAAATCACACAAATCTTTTTTGTTCCCTCTGCTTCCAGGCAAAAAACAAATGAAACAACCCTACTGGGAAAATCTCTGGAGACCCTCCTTTCTAAGAAAAGTAATTTCCATCTGCTTTCAAGCAGCACACAACAAATGCTGTGGTTGCTTACCGATAGGTTTTAATCAGGTTTTGTTCTCTGGTGTGAAAGGTGGCCAAAAAGCATTTCGGGAATTTCTGAAGTCAGAGTTTTGTGAAGAAAACCTGGACTTTTTGCTTGCCTGCCAAAACTTTCAAACTCTCCAGCGTCCTGAAGAACGGAAGAAGAAAGCAGCAAAGATTTATGAAGAGTTCATCAGGGATGACTCCCCTAAACAAGTAAGATAAACAGTCACAAATGCTGCATGTGAAACAGTCGTGCAGGAGGCTGTGAGGGTTGTGCATAATGTATGAATTAAATAAATAAAAACTGCATGTTAAATATGCATTTCTGGTTTGCGATCTTTGCAGGTAAACCTAGATTTCAACACAACAAAAGTCATCTGCCAGAGTTTGCAGCAGCCAGGTCCATCGTGCTTTGTCGTGGCACAGAAGAAAATCTTCAGCCTGATGGAGAATGACTCCTTCTCGCGCTTTTTGCAGTCCGAGCACTACAAAGTTCTCACTGGTGTGGCCTCTAAACCACGGGGTCTTCGGAAACACCGCGCAGCCATGAGGATAAAGTCTGCGGGGGATGAGCTGGAAGTGAACAGGCTGCAGGATGGCCTTCTGCTCTGGCATGAGCACTGACTTTATTTGAGCTGATACGTATATGCAAAATGTCACACAGGCAGATGTGGTGCTGCTGACATCCATGTAGGTACCTCCGCAATTGCAGCCCCATAACTCAGCCCAGCAAGTTAACAACTGGAAATAACTAAAAGTAAAAAACAAAAGATTTCCAGTGATAACATACATTTAAGCAGAATTGTTTTTGAATTAAATACTATTTATGAAAATATATTTTTATATATATATATCTATGTTTTTTGTTTAGTTGCTGGGATGAAACTCATTTTTGTGACCTGACAGTTGACTTGATTAAGTGTGCCATCTAGTGGTGCCTTAGCGAAAGTACAAGCAAAATGAAATCATGACCAAATGCTTTTGTGTGTTGATCTTTGTAGATCGGTACTGCAGAATAAGAGAGAATTAACACAATTTTCCATTGATAAAATAAATTTTTTATTTTAAGTATAATTTGGTTTATAATATAGACTTTTTCCCCCCGCACCTGTTGTTTTCTTTAATCACATTGACACTTTTCCGAGTGATATCAGTCCATAAAGTGCAAGTGGACAAATCTATTATGTATCTGGTTGGCCTTCAAGATTGGGTATGGTAGTTACATGATGACCAGAGAAACCTCCCTAAATGATTGATCAGAAAACATAAAAGTGAGTTTTACCGTTCCGTGTTTCAGGTCATTCCTCATCAATTTGTTGCATGTTTAAAGGATCAGTGTGGTACCATTTGGGCAAAAATATGGCCACAGGGAGAAAATAAATAAAAAGAATGCGGAAGACTGTTGTAAGATTCTGACTACACGGGACAGCTACATGAAAAAATGAGATGAGATGCAAACTTTATGCAAACTTTATGATGATATCAACATGTAGGTGTATCTAAAAAAAGAACAGAGAAGCAAGTGGCAGAAAAATAATCATTTTGATTGTTTTTCTGTTGTTTTTCTTCCCCACATATGTATGATACCCCTCTTTCTACTGTCATTTGTCAGTCTTGGTTGACTATGACATAAATGCTTCAAAAACTAACACATTAAAACGTTTAAAAAATAACTTGGAGGTTAGATGAGCATTAAACATGGGGCTAAAATGGAAAATGTAAAAATAACAGCAGAGGTGACAGTAGATTTTCATCTAAATGTTTGCTAGAGCAAACCTGAGAATCAGGAGAGATAATTAGGATATTGCAGTCTAGTGTAAATAGTCATTAAGATCAGTATCGGCACCAATCATAAGTGGGAGAAATATAAAACTCGTTCTTCTTTTGTTCTTGTTTAGGTTTAGAGCTTATGACGTTAACAAATGAATGAAAGCTTTTTATATTTAATATGCATTTTTCCAGCACATCACATTTTGCGTTATGTCGTGTATTTTGGGACACATTAACATAAAAATAAAATGTTCAAAACATTGTGAAATTCCACAAAAATAAAAATCCCAGAATTCTCAGCGCCTTTGCCGAATGAACTGTTCTGCGCCTGCGTGTACTCAACTATCTCCCAACAGCCACCGCGGCGCTGCCCCTAAAACCTGCCGCTCCATCGGGAGGCCTTGCAGAACTATTCTGCGTCATAACTTCATTCTTTTGCATTTTCCCCGCGGTACGTCCATGTCTATGTCATATAGTAGACGGTATATATTTTCACTGTTTGCAAAAATAATATGTTGACTGTGAAACTGACCGTTTTCATTAAGTCAGCAGACAGCTAAGCAACCGTTGGTTTACTGAGTTCAGCTGAAATCGCTCAAGTTAAAGTTTTGGCAAAAAAAGAAACAAATTAAGCAAAGATTTCTTGTATTTTCTGAACATATTGGTCAAGAATCTTTACTTGTTTAATATTGTTACCTTATTGTTTTGTAAGAGAACGTTATAATAATGTTAGCAAACTAACTAGCTTAGTTTGAAAACGCCGTAGCTGGAGAGTTTGTCCTAACCGCCTCAAACATGCAATTCGCTTTGGTCTGCATTATCTCAGTAACTGAGTCTTGTTTCATTCGAATCTTCCGCCTATCATTATGGTCACTAATCGGCTTTAGTCTATTTTTGTCTATCATCAGTAAAGCTATCAGTAAAGAAATGTTACTGGACGTCATTCGTTCTGGTGCTGTTTGTTTGCTGTCGATCGCGAGAAAAAAAGTGCACGTTAGACCAGCTACCCCCACCACAAAAAAAAAAAAAAAGTCAAACTTCCAGTGAAATTCCATGCTCTGTTCTCTGCAGACTCCATCTTCGTTTACCTCTGTCTCAGACCTTCCTGTTTCTCAATGGAGGCCCCGGCAAACTCTACAAACAATCACACAGGAGGTGCTGATGATCCATGGGAGATCACGGACAAAATCCGACTGCGGCGCTTCCTCTGCTACGGCTCAGAGGGAGACATTTTCACTGCCAAAGATGATAGTCACGTCAGCGTGGACAATGCTGAGGCCCTGCTCTCCTTACTTCAAGAGGAGGAGGGTGGTACTGAAGTGGTGGAGGAGATCAGAAGGTTTGTGCAGGAGGGGCTGGCTGTTCGATTAGGCCCCACTTTCTTTGCCCTGGCTTTATGCTCCCAGCACTCCAAGCTAAATACCAGAAAGGCAGCGTTCAAAGCATTGAAGGACATTTGCTCGGACCCTGCCCATTTGTTTGCCGTTATTCAGTACAAAAAGGAACTGAGAGAAAGGATGGAGTGTGGGATCTGGGGGCGCGCCCTGAGGAAGGCGGTGTCAGACTGGTATAATAAGCAAGATGCCATGGCTCTAGCTGCAACTGTGACTCGATGTAGGCAGAGAGAAGGCTGGTCACACAAGGATCTTCTCAGACTGTCTCACACCAAACCATCCACAGAAGGTGAGCTTTTTATTTTTAGTTGGTGTAGAATGGTTACATAGAAATATCCCGATCTGATTTTTTTTGTGGCCCAAATCAGTTGTTTGATTTTGAGGATCTGCTGATAGAGTCCCCATCCCATACTGTTGTAACACATAAAACAAAGAACAAATATTTTAACTTGTAAAAATAAGGGATAATAAGTCTAGTGGAAAAGTTTGGTGACTGTAGCATTAGAATCTTTAGAACTCTTGAACATTTTTGGTCATATGTGATTTATATTGCCATTAAAAGCAATGACTTCTATAATGACGATGAGTATTCATGACTAGCTCATAGTTTAATTGATTTGGTTGTTTTTGAGTGATTATGATTTTTTTTTCTATGATCACCTTTTCCTGGAGCCATCTCTCCGATTATTCCTCATTAAAGATTTCTTTTTTGCGTTAGGAAAAACGAATAGACACTTGCTGTCAGATCTAAACGTTTTTTTCAAAGAGTTATTTAGCCCAGAATTTTAGAATAGTTTGCTAACACTTTTGTTATCTGCTCCAAATAGCGCCATATTCTGCTGCACTATAAAATGTCGTGATCAAGTCATGATATGCAGATTTCTACTTGAAGTAAGCTTGAAATCTGTAGCACTGGTCATGATGGGAATAGTTAAAAGATACCATCCCTGATCGGGATACAACATCGGATTCGGACAGCCTGAATCTACGTGATCGGGCCCGATTCCCGATCAGATCGGTACATACCTAGATACAGATACAGGTAGCCTTTTTGAGTTCTTGCTAAAACCTTTTTGTGTACTATAGCTATGCGCTCTATAAACATGAATGACAGTTTGGTACGTATTTGGTGCAAAATTTTATTGACATAAATTAAACCGACATGTTTGTTTAAAATAAAGCCAACTTTCTAAACATTTGGGATTTTGTAACTTTTTAAACTCAAAGATTTGACAGAAGTTATAATATTCCTGCTTTAAAATGATTCTAGTGTCTGTCCCTGTCTGCAGCCGTTGCCCTGATCAGCAAATATATAACAAAAGGATGGACAGAGGTCCAGGCCTACTATGCAGACAAAGAAAACTCTGACGAGGTGGTCAAAGTGCTCTCATACCTGGAAGCGGTAGAGAAGGTGAAGCACAGTTGTGATGAAACGGTGGTCATTAATCTAATAGAGGAGCACAAGCTGGAGATGGAGCAACTGCTAACAGAGAACCTGAAATCCAAGCAGGTGAGATGTTTTCACATATGAGGTTTCTTCTGGGATTTTTGCAAATAAGCTTCCACTTCACCAACTTGACACACAAGAAAAGTTTTTTTTTTCTCCTACTCCTGGTGTGTAAATATTTGTAATATTCTAGCTTCATTTTGTTAGCTGCAGAAAAAGTAAACAACCCAACAACATCCCTGCATGTGTCTAATGTGGGAATGCTGATGTTGTTGCATCTTTTTTGAAGGTATGGAGATCCCTGTTGAAGGACATGCCTCTCCATTCGGTGCTGAAGATCCTGGGGAGGATGACGGCTAATAAAGTCTTGGAGCCAGGAAGCTCCGCAACGCAATCTTTATGTGAAAGAATTCGGGATGAAGCAGCACTGAAGAAGGTTTAAACTCAAACAAGGTTTTACTAATGTGCTTTTAATTACACAGGATATATGATTTAAGCTTTTTACATTTGTTTTTAAACCGTCAGGCAAAGATCCATCCATTCAGTATACTTTTAGCAACAGAAAACTACAAAAGGGGCCATGGCTATATGGGCAAACCAAAATGGGAACCAAACAAAAGCATCCTAAAAGCTTTGGAATCTGCATTTTATTGCAGTTTTATGGTAAGTTTTTTTTTCCCCCCTCCACACTTTAAATGAAAACAAACATCAACAGCTTAATTGACACAACGTTTTATTTTGACTTTTTATGTCTTTAGAATGTGGAACCTGTAGGTAAACGCTTTTTAGTGGCGGTAGATGTGAGCACGTCGCTGAGCACTGTCGTCCCGGGAACGGCCATCACTACTGCAGATGCTGCTGCAGCCATAACCATGGTGAGGTTTGTTAGGAAGCTGCAGGAAGGCTTCAGTTTGTCACAGTTTGGGAGAGATGGATGGAAGCTTTTAACCCTTGTGCTATCCTAGGCACTTTAACATTGGGAGTTGGGTCATCTAGACCAGTGGTCCCCAACCTTTTTGTCACCGCGGACCGGTACAACGCAAGGCAGGTGTCGTGACTTTGACGTGCGTTAAGTGTGACGGATGTAACAGAGAATCCGGTCACTTTTCAAAATAAAACATTTTTTTTTTCCAAAAACAAAACAAAATGGAAATTATTTTTTCTTTCTGTGCGTCCCGGTGCCAAAATTTCCCGCGGCCCGGTGGTTGGGGACCACTGATCTAGACCCACCAGACCGTGCGCTGAACCTTTTTTCTTAAATGATTTGTGATCTTCACTGGTGTCCATGGATTACATGAAATCTTTCCACCTTTATCCACCTTTGTAATGGTAGAGAGAACACGTCAATGCAAGGGTGGGGTCATCTAAGATAGCACAAGGGTTATAGACCACATCCAATAATGATGGTGTTTTTAACATGCTCTTGTGGCATTTTTCTGACACGTGATAAAGAAAAAAGCTTAAAATTGCTTTTCTGAGTATTTCTTTATTCAAATTGTTGTGAATCAGAAGCAGAAAAAAATGCTGATTAATTGTTGGACAGCTTACACCAAGGGTGCTCATTACGTTGATCACAATTGACCATTTCATAGCGAAGGACGTAATGGGAGATCACGGGTCATCAAAGATAGATAAACAAAATATATAGATAGATTTTAGGAATAATAATAAAACATCAAAACATGCAGTTAATCGTGACTAAACCCTCACACATGTGAATGCAGAAGCCATCATATGGCTGTTAGAGGATCTCGCTGTGTTTATGGGTAAATGCAGTTAAACTTGGAACAGCTGTTTCTATGAGCTCCTCTGGAGGAATCCTGGGTAAAGTTCTTGCTTTGTTGATACATTCTGTAGATTCCTGTGGAATTCTTTCCTGCTGGCCCTACAATAGTTGCTAAGAGAAATGACCCCCTCCAAAGATAACTTATTATACTTGACTATTTTGTTTCTTAATATTTGTTTTTAGTCAAAATTAGCTTTCTGTATCTCTTTGCCACAGATCTTTACCAGGACTGAGGCAGACACGCATGTGCTGGTCTTCTCTGAAAGAGCCGTGGTTCCTTGCCCTCTTTCACCTCAGATGACCCTCGCAGACGTAACTGCTGAATTAGTCAAGGTAGAAACATACAAAATCGCTTTATGTTTGTATATCAAATCCATCTAATTCAAAACTCTGATATTCATGTTCCAGAACCCCAGTGGAAATACAGACGGCTCTCTTCCCATCACATGGGCCACGGAGAATGGGAAAGGTGTAGATGTGTTTATTATTCTTACCAACAACCCGCTGTGGACGTGTACAACCAGTCCGGTGGACTCTCTGAAGAAATACAGACAAGTAAGACCTGACAAGGTTTTGTCTTTTGTCCGGGAACAGAACTTTCTACTAAGCTTAATGTATCTCTTGAAAATAAATTAAATAAGTCAGTAAAGTACATGTGAGGAGAAAGAGAGGATTTTGTTTTTTCCCTTTAGGAAAATTTGTTGGATTCTTTTTTCAGGCCTACAATAGAAAGAATCCATCATGAGCAAAACACACAAACTTTTTTGCAAAAGTGAAACAGTTGTTTTTTCTTCTTGACAGAAAACAGGTGCCAGCTCCAAGCTGGTGTTTTGTGGGCTGACATCATATGGACACGCCTTCACAGACACCGGAGACAGGGGCTTACTGAACGTGTGCGGCTTCGACCTCGGAGCCTTAACCGTCATTCGCAACTTCTCCCAGGACCTAATTTGACCTACAGTTTCTGAAAGATGTGAGACAATAGGTGGACATGGCTAACATGTAGAGCGCTTATGCAAAATTGTCTGGCTTTACACTTCCTCCTTCTCCGTTTTGTCCCCAGTGACTGTTGAAACCAAGTCCAGCAGGCTGGACAAGACCCTGAGACGAAAGAGAAGAATGTGTTTTACATAAGATAATGACTCCACTTGGTTTAACAGCAAAAAGCAGAGTCAGAAGCTTGCTCGTGGGTTATTGTGGGTCCAAAATATGTACCTATAGTATGATTGTAGGAGGTTTAATGTAATACATAGGTGCATGTCAAATCCCAAAGCTCTCCATCTGTTTAATGTAGCAATCTATATCAACTAAGAAATGAGTAAAACAGCAAAAAACAGGAGTAATAACCTTGTTCTGCTTTTCTTTTTTGTGATTTTTCAATTTATCTTTTTATTACTAACATTCAGGATTCTTCTTACAAAAAACTTTCCTTTATTTTATCCTTTTTAAACAGTTTTGTCCCCATCTTGTTACTTTTTAGTCTGTTTCAATGCAACTCCTATTAATTTGCTTTTATCCTGTAAAACTCATAAGACAAAAAGACCCTGGAAACCTTAATGTGTACCTTCATTATTAAGGTCACTACTGTGTAGCATTCCCCTCTGTAGCATCACTTTTTTTAGTATTTGGAAGTCACTCTTCAACCTGAATTCATTACATTAATGTGTTAAGTCAAAAGACATCTGGTTACTTAGAAAGATCCAGTGCAACTAAAAAAGCTGTTTTTATTCATATAGTATAATGCCAAACGGACAGAATATGCTTTATTCAAATTGATGAAAGCTAAAGTACTTAAATGAATCAGCATGCTGTTATTTTTTTATATAAATTTCTTCCCACACTAAAAATATGCCTAATGTGAATTTGACCTCAGATCACTGAATTCAATAATTCCACATTTTTAGTCTGTTACTCTAACAGTTATTACAGATATTCTTTTGTGAAGACAAAGGCCTGGCCATGGACCTCAGTTAAATGTGATCATATGTGCTAATTTTCAAAAATTTGATTTGTAGTCAACTGCGTGCTGTACACTACTTGTAGTTTGTTTTGTTTTTTTAGATTTTGGTTTCAGCATCTTTTTCACCATATTATGACTTGTAATTCTGTTTGAGCAAGCACCTTCTTGTACCTGTATCACCACAACCATAATAAACATTTTGCTGCTCTATTAAAACCCCTGATTTTTCTTTTATTTTTTTATTATTTCATTTTCTGGGAATATTGGACAGGCATCTTGCGAGGCAGCATGATGTTAAGTGGGGGCTTTGCTAATGCAATAGCCAAATGACATATGTCGCTAGAGGAGACATCACATGGTTCCTCTTGGGAGGAGAGCACTGCCATCTTGGTGAGGTCAAGTCACTACTGCATGCATGCATGTGAACACATTTTTTGCAAAATACCAGTTCATTGTCAAGGTTTCAACTGCCAAAATCTGAGAAATGAATCCACAAAGGAGTAAGGCATAACATTTCACAGGTAAATACTATATTTTTTTCTTTTCATGCATGATGCTGCAGACTGTTATCAACATGTAGGCAAGCTGTACGTATAATTTGCTGTCAACATAAATGTAAACTTTATTTTGTTAAACCTTTATACAGTATACTAGGACTAGGCTATTATAGTAATATAGATTTATAGATTTCTGACTCAGTGACGGAACTTTTCTTGCAGGTTTCCAATGGATTCAGACTGGGCCTTAGCTATCATAAGAGCTTACCCAAGTGGATCACTGTGGTTACTAACTAGCAATACAGTCTGGCTATGTTCAAAACATTTTGTGGAACCAGATTTTGATAAGACTGGCCAGACTGTCCCCTTGAAACCTGGCACCATACCAGTTGTGTTACACAAACTGATCACTCACATGAATCAGTAGGGTAAATCTGTTGTTCTCTTTCAACATTTGTTTCGGTATCTCACTATGGGACACGCCCCCTGCGCTGTTCCCCAGAAGCTGTTTTACATTGCGCCAGTCTTGACTGGCAGACAGAAGGTGACGTCTCGCTCTCAGGAGGCGGGACTTCCTCCTGCTATAAAAGCTGGACGCCATCTTCTCTCCTCAGTCTAACACCTCTTCTCGCTCCCAGAAGGATCCTCAGACGGCGTAGTATCCGAAGCTAGCTTAACTGTTCCTAGAGCGAGAGCGAGCTAACAACTCGGTCGCTGAACGCTAGTCGGTGTTACATAGCTTGTCTGGGTTACGCGGTTGGTCTGTCTCCAAACAGCACCCGTTCTAACTAGCCACCATACTAGGTTTTTTTGCGCTTCACTCTCAACCGGAGTCGATGAAGTCATGGAGCCTGAACCTTTCCTCGCCATGGAAACGGTCAGACCTCTGCCTAGAGCCTGCACATGCGGCAGAAAAATTGCGGACACCCATTCTGCCTGTGCTGCGTGTCTGGGGCTGCAACATGCCCAGGACGCGTTAGCATCTCCGGCTAGTTGCGAGCATTGTGCGCGCCTCTTTCAAGACTCTGAGACGTAGACTAGCGCACCAAGCTAGTCTGTCAAAGGCGGACCCGATCTTGGGGGTAACCAGCCCCCCACTACCAGAGGAGTCTACTTGGGGAGAAGTGGCAGGCTTAAGCTGGGGCGACCAACTGAATGCGGTCGCGCCACTCGAGGGCATGGAGGAGCAGGAAGCCGCGCCCCCGGAGTTCCAGGACACGGTGGACACTGAGCCCAACTCCAGAGACGAGTCCATCAGCCTCGGCTCTGAGGAGGACGAGGAGGACAGCGAGCCTTTCCTTCTGCCATCGGCTGCAAAGCCGCTGGCTGCGCTGGCTTCCCAAACCTGACCGCCGCGATGGACCTGCAGAAGAGCAGCTGAAGAGCTGAGCATTAAGTGGCCTGAAACCCTCACTGAGACCACCACGTCTCGCTATGAGAGAAAAAGACTGCCTAAAGCCAAGTCTTCCAGCAGACAGCTGCTGCCAGCATTCCCTGAGTGCTTGGAGGAAGCGACCAGGTCCTGGAGCACCCCCTTTTCAGCCAAAAGCCCCGTCCTGGGAGGCTCGGCTTTGGACTGGGCCAACATGGAGGAGAACGGATTCTCGCATATCCCTCAAGTCGAACCGCTGCGGGCCTCCCACCTGCACCCGACGCAGAAGTCCACCATGACTTCTGCGGGCCCCGCCCTGCCCTCGAAAGCTGACTGCTCCCAGTCAACTCTCACCGAAAAGGGCTACAAGGCCGTTGCCGCATCAGTGAAAGCCCTGAATTCATCTTCTCTGCTCCTAACCTACCAGGCAGAGCTGCAGGAACAGGTGTCAGCCACACCAACCCCAGACCTGTGGGACGAGCTATGCGTGGTCACAGACCTTTGTCTGCGTCTCCACAGGTCCGCAGTCCAAGCCTCTGGGCAAGCCATGGCCCTAATGGTAGTCTGCCCAGGAAGGTACCTCCTCCTACCCCAGCTGCACCGCGTCTTTCCTTCGCTCAAGCGGTAGCTAGACCAGCTTACCGCACTCCGAAACGCCAGCCTCAGCCAGGTGACCGGGGCCACGGAAAGCCTGCTGAGGCCAGAGGTGCCTGGGCCAAGAAACCGTTTGCTCCCAACGTGACAACGGCAGCCAAGCCAGCGCTTCCTGTCGCTCAGAGCGCAAAGAAAAAGAGGCGTGCCACCTAGGGCGCAACCACCAGGGACGGAGAGCGGGCACAGCCAGAAACCTGCTTCCCCCCTTCCACGACACGTTCCGTTCCCGTCGTTGTTTTTCCAGGGCGTGTTCCAGCCCCACCAAAAGGCGTGCAGAGGCCCTGGTGGCCCTCACAGTTCACAGCCAGTTAAAAAGGAGAAAAGAGGGACCCACAGAGACCTCAGTGGAGTCACAGTTGTGTCCCAGAAATTGTTTGAAAAGGTTTTTAAAACAAACACAAATAAGCCAAGGGCGCAGCCTCAACGCAAAAAGACAAAACAAAACACATACAAATGACGGCAAGCCGGGTGGGAGCTGCGCGGCTGCACATGAGGCCACGGAGGGAAGTGTTGCTCCACCAGTGGCACAGCAGCCCAGCACCGTGGTAGCAGCGAGCCCTGCGTCAGCGCAGCTCGCATTGGGCAACGCGGAAGTCGCTCGGCCCGCTCTTGAACAAATCACAGCAATGGCGACACTGCAGAGCGCCAGACTGGGTCATAAACACTGTTACTAAGGGTTACAGACTCCAGTTTGCATCCACCCCTCCCCTTGCCAGGGGGCAAAACGCACGCATTTTGCAGGAAGAGATCAAAAAACTGCAAGGCAAAAGAGCCATTCAGATAGTGCCACCGGGGCAGGCTCACAGCGGCTTCTACTCCAGATACTTCCTGGTCCTAAAACGGGGTGGAGGCCTGCGTCCGATTCTAGGTCTATTCTATTGAGTTTTTGTCATTCAACCCGCCTCATTTTTCCTCTACGGAGCAAGAGAGGCTTCACACATTGTGTCCTGTGCGGGCGCCTCGCATGTATGTGGAGAGGACAGCTGGCTTCAGAAAATCTGAGCAGCTGTTTGTGTTGTGGGCTTCTCCTCACACAGGTAGGCCCATAACCAAACAACGCCTGTCACACTGGATTGTGGGCGTTATAACCATGGCTTATAAAAGCAAGGGGTTAACACCCCCGGCGGGCCTGCATGCTCATTCCACTCGCGGCATGGCATCATCATGGGCAGTTTTTCAGGGCATCTCTCTGGATGACGTGTGCACGGCTCCCAGTTGGGCAACACCTCACACTTTCATCAGATTTTATAGACTGGATGTCACAAGACCAGGGCTGCCTCACGCAGTGCTAGGTGAGGGGTCCACACCTACACCTGTATGATCAGCCTGGTTGTTCTCTGTTGGTCTTCGGAGTAAGCTTATCTGGCAATACGGGAGTCTCTACATCCCATAGTGAGATACCGAAAAGAATGTTGAAAGAGATCTTTAGGTCAAGAACTTAACCCTGATTCTCTGAAACACGAGTGAGGTATCTCACCAGATCACCCTCCTTGCCTGGAGCGAGAAGAGGTGTCCTTACTTAGACTGAGGAGAGAAGATGGCGTCCGGCTCTTATAGCAGGAGGAAGTCCCGCCTCCTGAGAGCAGACGTCACCTTCTGTCTGCCAGTCAAGACTGGCGTAATGTAAAAGAACTTCTGGGGGACAGCGCATGGGGCGTGTCCCATAGTGAGATACCGAAACGAATGTTGAAAGAGAACCGGGGTTAAGTTCTTGACCTAAAGTTTTTCTTCGTTTTTTTTAGGGTAAATCTATTGTTAACTTTTGGACTTTTTGTTGACTCATTATTTATTATTATTATTTGACCATGTCCTGACATTAAAAAGATAAAATATATCTTGTTCCCACAAATTAATATCTTGTTCGCACAAAATAATATTCTGTTCCCACAAAATACTATTTTACTATTTTACTTCATTCTCTGTCTCTTAAACCCTCAAATCAAGTCAGAAATCTAGGGGTAATCATGGACTCTGACCTGAACTTTAACAGCCATATCAAGTCAGTAACATCAGCTGCATTTTACCATCTGAAAAACGTTGCCAAAATCAAAAACATAGTGTCAAAGCCAGACCTGGAGATACTTATTCCTGCATTTGTCTCCAGTAGGTTAGACTACTGTAACGGCCTGCTCACCGGCCTCTCCAAACGAGCTGTAAAACAGCTTCAGTACATCCAGAATGCTGCTGCTCGAGTCCTGACCAGAACCAGGAAGTATGATCACATTAGTCCTGTGCTCAGGTCTCTG
Organism: Oryzias sinensis; assembly: GCA_037389245.1. Lineage (NCBI taxonomy): Eukaryota > Metazoa > Chordata > Actinopteri > Beloniformes > Adrianichthyidae > Oryzias > Oryzias sinensis. The sequence continues at coordinate 17,900,060 of CM074494.1, forward strand.
CACTGGCTCCCTGTGCCTCAAAGAATAGACTTCAAAGCAGCTTTGCTTGTGTACAAGTCTCTCCATGGCCACGCACCAAAGTACATCTCTGACATGTTAGTGCCATATGAACCATCTCGTACTCTGAGGACCTCAGGGACCGGCCTCTTGTTGATTCCCAGAGTCAGAACTACACAAGGGGAATGTTCAAATCTAGACTTAAAACATTTCTGTTTAGCCGTGTATATGACTGAAAGGTCCTATCTGCACTTTTCTTTTCTTCCTTTATTTTTAAATCAATTTTCATTTTTTTTCTTTTCTTTTAAAGTAAATTTTACGTTGAATATTTCTATGATGTATTGTGATTTTAATGCCTTTTTCTGTTTTGTGAAGCACCTTGAATTACTTTGTGTACGAATTGTGCTATACAAATAAACTTGCCTTGGCTATTTTGTTCCCTCGAAATAATTAAGTTGTGTGAACAAAACAGTATCTAGTTCCCACAAAATAATATTCTGTTCCCACGCATTAATTAATTTTTATGAACGAAGTTATTATTTACGTCATAAGTTATTCATAAACAAGGATTGCTGCTTCGCCTACCGGACATAGCTCCTAGCTTCATTAAACAAGGATGGGAGCAATAGTTGGATTTACAGCAGATACCTTCACATTTCTGTCTGGATGTGTCTCATTACAGACCTGGCACCTGGCTGGCCGTGCCCGAATGCCGGCAAGACAAGCTAAAGAGCTCTGCTTCGCAGCTAGGTGTCCGGAGAATCATTGTGGTGTGGTGAAGCAGTAAGCTTGGGCATCCTAAATCTTATTATATTATTCTTATATTCATTGAGACAGTAATATTTTTTTTCCTTTCTTGAACATGTGTGGGTCACAGAAACACGGAAGTTACCACTGAAAGCAGCTTTTGCGGCGGGATGGAGAGCATATCCGTGTTTATGAATGACTTATGGCTTGAACAATTATTTCGTTCACGCAAATTAATTATTTCTTTCGCACAAATTAATTAGTATAGTATTTCATGGGAACGGAATAGTATTCACGCGAACAAGATATTAATTTGTGGGAACAAGATATATTTTATATTTTTAATGTCAGAACACTGGCTCAGTATTATTTACTAATTAATTATTATTATTATTATTAATATATTATTATTAAGTTATTTATTATTATTATTATTGACTTACTATTGGTTTATTTTTATTATTATTATTATTATTATTATTATTATTATTATTATTATTATTGACCTATTATGGGCTTTTCTAAATAATTTAAATTACATGTCAAAGGGTCTTAAATTCCTAAATGTTTAGAAATTACTTTTAAAAATTCGAGAATTTTTTTTTTGCAGGAAGTCCTGCAACAATGCATTTTTCAATAAAGTTTGAGCTTTTCAGGCTGACTGTTTCTCTTATTTAACAACACAAATGATGTGTATATATATATATAACTAATGGCAATGGATATGGGGCAATTACCATAACAATGGTGAGCAATTAACATCATCCAGTTAGGGTCCTTGGGCAAGACCCTCAACGCTACTGCCTACCTCACAACATGAGAGACAATGAACCACATGCCTCATGCCGGCTCAGACGTCGCCCAGCCAAACAAGGTCTGCGTCAGAAGCTGGGGGACCAGAGCACCCTGATGGAAAGTGGGCTACTTGAACAAGATGGAAATGGTAGTCCACACAGGAGGGGTCTCACTCCCAGGAGGAACAATAGCAGACATTGAGGAGTTACCTTGAAATTCCGCAGGAAAATAGCAACCTGGAGCAGGCAACAAGGAAAGCTGCAACAGCTAAATACCTCCAACGAGTAAGGCAAGTCCTGAGAAGCCAGCTCAATGGCAAAAATAAGACCCGTGCAATAAACAGCTACACACTGCCAGTTATCAGGAATAATAAGATGGACAAAGGAAGAGATACAGACCAAGGATGTTAAGACACGAAAGCTCCTCAGCATGCATGGAGGGTTCCACCCCAAATCCTGCACCCTGAGACTGTATGCTAGCCGCAAGGAAGGAGGCTGAGGACTAGTGAGCGTGGAAGCCACTATCCAGGATGAAACATCCAAGATGTATGAGTACATCAAGCTCAAGGCCCAACTGACAGTGTGCTCAGTGAATGTCTCAGGCAATGGAGAGCAGAGGATACAGTGCTGGAGGACAGATCCTCATGGGAGGACAAACCCCTGCATGGGATGTACCACCGGACCATAACTGAAGTGGCTGATATCAAGAAGTCCTACCAATGGCTAGAAAGGGCTGGCCTACAGGACAAGACTGAAGCGCTCATCCTGGCAGCTCAGGAACAAGCCCTGAGCACCAGGGCGATAGAGGCTCAGATCTACCACACCAGACAAGACCCAAGGTGTAGGCTGTGCAAAGAGGCACCTGAAACAATCCAGCACATAACTGCAGGGTGTAAGGTGCTGGCAGGTAAAGCATACATGGAGCGCCACAATCAAGTGGCTGGAATAATATACAGGAACATGTGTGCAGCATATGAACTGGAAACCCCAAGGTCAAAATGGGAAACACCTCCGAAGGTGGTAGAGAATGAGAGGGCAAAGATCCTGTGGGACTTCCAGATCCAGACTGATAGGATGGTAATGGCGAACCAACCAGACATTGTAGTGGTGGATAAAGAACAGAGGAAAGCCGTTATGGTGGATGTGGCAGTGCCAAACGATGGGAACATCAGGAAGCAGGAACATGAGAAACTGGAGAAATACCAGGGACTCAGAGAAGAACTGGAGAAAGCCTGGAAAGTGAAGGTGACTGTGGTGCCTGTGGTAATTGGAGCACTCGGCTGTAACGGTCACACACAAAACGCCCCTTATATATATACTTAGATGCCAGCAAAGGCTATAGAAAGCATTGTCATGTTTGCGCCGACGACCTCACCAAGATGGCGTCGCGCTCCACCACCGTTGGCCAGGTTTCCCAAGCGGGTGTGTCTCCTCTAGCGATATAACTCATTGGCATTAGCTTAAGACGAGTGAAGATGGCGGATGTGTTGAGTGTTCTTCGTCAGTACAACATCCAGAAAAAAGAAATAGTTGCTAAAGGAGATGAGGTAATGTTTGGAGAGTTCTCTTGGCCGAAAAATGTCAAGACCAACTACATAATCTGGGGGTAAGTAACTTAAAACGATATGTTTACGTGTATTCTGTTAGGCCCGCTGCTGAGCTGCAACAACGGGAAGCTTGCTAGATGCTAAAATGCTAACACACAACTCTCGTCCTTGCTTCTGTAATATAACTAAATCAGTCATTTTTAACGTCACTGTGTTGTTTTTGGCTTTTACGTTTTAATACGTAATGCTTATTTGGCGTATCCCTGCGGGTGTCAGTTACGATAGTTCTAGTTTACTAAAGTGTCAATAGTGAAATCCGCATGGTCAAACTAACTTGGCTGAGTTGTAGTTTGATGCTAGGAAACGAGCGACGTCAGCTCACCCCGACTGGGTTTTCTTCCATCAACTTCGTCCTCTCATTTGCACATTTTTTATTTGCAGTTTTAGAAATATAAAGAACCAACAGCAAATGTGCTATTTTTACAGCTGAGAATAAATAGCACGTGGAAAGTTGGTGTTTTGGTCGATCCGTATGTTTGATGATCACCTCAGAACGCAAAGTGTTCTCCTAAATAAAAGACCTCTGACCTTCCGCCTTTGTGGACCTTTGCGGTGTCACATGTGTCAATCATCTTCTTAAGGCTTAATCCTAATCTCTGATACGTTTTTGGGGTTTATTCTCACATTTAGAACGGGCAAAGAGGGACAGCCTAAAGAGTACTACACATTGGACTCGATCCTGTTCCTGCTCAACAATGTGCATCTACCGCATTCATCTTATGTCAGAAGAGCTGCAGTAAGTAAAGCCTCCTCCCTTTTCATCTGTCTATGCATACATGTTCAGAGTATATCTTTTAATTTGTATTCATGGTGCTCTGCAAAGTAAACCCACCAAATTATGGTTTAAATGTGTTGTACAGTGATTTTGTCGATATGCAAAATATTTCTCAGCAGTAAAAAATAGCCTGTTTTAAAAAGAAGTTGACATCAAGGTGATGCACTTAAAATGGTTGCAAGTATGTAGTGTTAGAATGCCTTAGCACTTTTCTAAGCTTTATATTGATTGCAGAATAAGATACACCTCACATTATTTTTTTATTTGTAAGATCGTCAGACTTTTGAAGACATCTGTACAGAAGCTAGGGTTGTGCAATATTTGGAAGTTTCCTTCGTTGACGTGGACTGGATGTTGTTTATAGACAGAAAACATCCCAGTTGTCAGACGACCGGATCGAAAGGGTTTGCTGTCATACCTCAATGGAGAGATTTGTAAGTACTGGATAACGCTTCCACATTCTGATGAATGTTTGGTTCATTTAATCCATGTTTTTGTAAGCAGTTACTGTTATCCAGCTAAGGAAAAACTACATCATATTTAAATATTGAAGCTGGAAAAACCAAATTTTATTTTTTTTCACGATAGAGCCTTTTATTTAAATGGTTGGTGGTATGTTTACATTGCAAATAAGTATTCAAGTCTTTATTAGCATGCTACAGATGACATTTGAGTTTTATTAGGGACATTTTTGGTGATATGGAAGTTTTTCAAAATTGTTTTCGAGAATAGAACCGTACCAGAGAAAAACGCACCATTCTTTTTCTGTTTCTAAAAAAAAAACCCACAACTCCTTTTAATTTTTTTTAAAATAAACTGAAATGTAAAAACTAATCAAAGTTATCAGTTGGGTCACTAGCATGAGATCTACCTTCATATTTTAGGTTAGAAAAAGATGGTAGAAATTAATCTTTGTGTTTGATCTAAGTGATTTTTAGTTTTGAATTTTTTATTTTCTGATAGCAATTGATAGTATTTTATACGACTATACAAAAGCTGCATTCCTTTGTTTTTATTTACATCAAGTGGGTTTTCAGTACGGTAATTGTTTTTAAGTTTTTTTTTTAAGATTGTCGCTGATTTTCAATATTGTCCTTTTTATAAATGTTTTTATATCTGTTGCAGAATTATAAGAATGTTGGACATTAACGCATATCCAAGGAATTAAACTGTTATTTCAATTTCTTCTGGTACATTTTATGTCAAAATTGAGTTCGCTTGTTAAGTTTTAATTTAAACCTGGCATAAAACATCCTTTCTTTTTTTTTTTTTACTTAGGTCGTCTGTGTTATGCTTTTGCATGAATTGGTGCAACTTAAAATGATGAAGGTGAAACTCACAGTTTAGGCTTTCTGAATGAGGTCATTTGATTTGTAATAGCAGTGAAAGTTGGAACTATATGAAAACGTGTTGGTTTTTCTGAGGCTGCTTGGCTAATATCAATCCACAGGTTTCACATCAGCTCATTTGCATGTCCTTTGAGCGTGCAGTAAAATCCGCCACACGGCAGTCAAAGGACTGTATCTGATCGATTTAGAAATAACAAGTAGCACTGCTGGTTTTCAGATTAAACATAGCCGTAAGGGTTTTTAGTTATCAGCCAAACGTCTTTTTTTTATAGAAACGCAAGGAAAAGCATTTAGTTGTTATGAATCTGTGATCCACTATCAAAGTCAACCTTTCTTAGTAGAAATATGACCAGCAAGACTTCACAGTAATATAAAAAAATGACTGTTGGTATTAAGGTGTCAGAATCCCTGAGAGAGTAGACATTCTTTTGTTTTTTGAAATAAGAGCAAAGGTTTTGTCGTCAGGACATTTCACACTTCAGGAAAAGCTAACCTCCAGAATTCCTGCAGGGCTCCCCCCCCCCCCATTGCATCACTAAAACAATAAAATGGCCACAGAGACGGAAGAGTCTGCATAAACTTTCTTCTGATCGTTCAGTTTAGCATGTTTAACCAATTGTCATAAAAGTATTGACAAGACAAATTAAGGATTTATTTAGAGCAGGAGGAAAGAAGTCCAAAATTGAGACACAAAGGACCTCATGGCTTTCTGAACCTTTTCTGCGGGCCGTTCCGTTAGAAACTCAACCGTCTTTTTTTTCTCCTTTTTCTAGCCACTTCCACGAGCATCGACAGAAGTGCACCCATAGAAATAGGTCTTCAAAGGCCGACTCAAAGTAAGTACAACCCAGACTTTGCTGTATGTGAAGAGGAAATACAGCTTTTTTTCATAACGTTTTTTATTCTGTACCTTTCCTCCTGCCTACTTGTCAGCTGTAAAAGTGTTAACTAGGACTTTTGAATGTTTAAGCATCTTTAACCAAAAACATGCCTGTGTTGTTTATCTTCTTTTAGTAAAAAGAGCAGCTGATGAAGTTTCTTCTGAAGCAAAAAAACCAAGAGTTGAAGTAAGTTGTTAGGAAATAATACTTTTGCAAGTAAATAAAAACATGTAATTGAAGATGATTAAATTCTTTTGTAGTAGATGGTGCATATTTGTTTTTTAGCTTTTGTGAATTATTAACAGAGTTGGATCTCTTTGACCATTAATGTTGGGATTTCTTCAATGCTAAAATGCAGTTAACAGTGGGATTTAATTTTAGGATGAGGAGGTGCGTCTTGATAAAGAGCGTTTTGCTGCTCGTCTGGAGGGCCACAAAGAGGGAATCGTCCAGACTGATCAGATCAGGTAAACCAGAGTTGTGCGCAATAAACCAAGACAGTCTTTTAAAGGCTGTGAAGAAAAACACAGACACAGGCAGAAAGTTGTTTAAAGAATTAACATGCATTGTTTTAACAATTCATCAAGCATAAAGAATCAGAACAAAGTCTTGCAACATGCAGATCAGAATCAGAATGACTTTATTGATCCCACATGTGGGAAATTTGTGTGTTACCATAGGAGCTTATAATCATAAAAAAAAAATGGAACACAACAAAAACAAGTAAATGTAAACAAATGAGGTGGTATAATGACAATTTAAAATATTATTCATTTCTACCATGGTCCAGCTGAATACTTGATTCTGATTGGCTGCTGGGTGTGGGCAGTCACAGTAATAATGTACACCTAAAAAAGAAGCTCGGGTCACATAGCTTAAATATTTTAAATCACTGTGCTGGCTTCTTCAAAACCAACTTTAGTCTCATCATCTGGACAAAAACAAGCGGTACGAGGGGAACTTTCTTTCTGAACTGATGCTTTATTTAACCATCGTGACGATCAACATACATCACTTTCCTTTGCCGCTGCAGTCTAGCAGCGCGTTGTCACAATAACATGACAACGGGCCGCATATCAAGTAGTCCACATATTTATTTCTTTTGCATCTGACCATGATATGAGCAGGATAATGGCCTGCAGAAATTCGCGCTGGACGGTTCAGGCTTCCACAGCGTTTGTCGATTTCTAATAATGCTCACTTTGTCTGCCATGATCCCTTTCATGTATGTCCAAATGTGCCCAAAAGTTTAACATACTTTTTGAAAGTATTAAAGAGATTCAGGACTTAATACTCAGATTTACACAAACTGGGTTGAGCCATTATAGCTCTGCTGTGCTTACTACATTTTCAGTAGCCAGCCTTTGACCAAAAGTCCTTTAAAGTTATGTTTATTTACTGATTTGGTTGCTTTTAATTATAAACTTAGCACGTTTTTAAGATGTCATTTAATTCAGTTTAAAAATGCATGTATGTATGCATGCATGCTTCTTTTTGACGTTATGATTGTGTAAAGGATGTATGCAAAACATTTTTTCCCTCACTCTTCTGTACATGGAGGTTTGCAGGGATTTATTAAATCTAAACTGTGTGTAGTCTTTTTGTTCATCTCTATGAGTAAAGGGAACCGTCACTGTAGTCAGTGTTAAAGCAATCAAGTCCCTGTGGAAAGCCACCATGAATTTCACCAGCTGGAAAGGCTGCAGAGGGTCGTGATGCTAAATGTCAGGGTTATGATGGACGTAAAGATCTCAAAATCATTCACAAAAAAGCCAATTTACTCTGGCTTGGGTCAAGTTTCTTGCCCAGGGGTAGTACCCTCCTTTGATTGGCAGAGCTGCAGATCCTTAAAAGTCTTGTAAAGACAACGGGCGATTCAGCTGTTTTTGTGAATCCTAAAGAAAACAACCTTGTTGTCCCGAATGATATGATGAGCTTTACATGTAGGTTTGACTCTTGAGGAATTTTAAACTTCTTTTCGTCTTGAAGATCTCTGTCCGAGGCCATGTCCGTTGAAAAGATCGCTGCCATTAAGGCCAAGATTATGGCCAAGAAACGTTCAACCATCAAACCGGATTTGGACGATGACATCCCCCTGAAGCAGAGAAGCTTTGTGGACGCAGAGGTGGACGTCACCAGGGACATCGTCAGCCGTGAGAGGGTCTGGAGGACCAGGACCACCATTCTCCAGAGCACTGGAAAGGTCAGAGTTCATGCTGAGTTTCTCAGTCATTGGTACCTTCATTCTACTCTTGGAATCTGTGATGGCTTATGTAAGTGTGAGCTTTCAGACTTCGTCTTATACCGACATTTTTGGAAAACGTTTGAACTGAATTGAATAAAATTGATATTTTCTTTATAATAATCAGAAATACAAAGAAAAACTTTGGCAAACACCAAAACCTTTGCTCTCGTTTAGACATAAAAGCCAAAATTAAGTTTCATTGATCAGTTAAAACCAACTGAAAACATTAAAATTAAGCAAAAGTTATTTTCTCTTTCTGGTTTTGTTCCGCACTAAAACCAATATGTTAGAATGTTTATGCCCCTACTGGGTCCTCTTTTCATTAAAAATGCATCCCATTATTCTCCTTTTCATTTTAGAGAGTCACAGAAACCAACCTTATTTGCCGTTTAGTTGTTAACCACAGCACACTGTGGCTATGTCGCAGTTCCCCTCAATACCTTCAAACCCCCAAAAGACGACATCGTGCGGGACTATTCAGGATTTTTCCCAATTTGGACACATGTTAACTTTTTTTTGTTTTGTTTTTTTTAAACGTCAAACATAACAAAGTATACACCTTTGTTATTCCAGTGAGCATCCGTGTGAACTGGTTTTGTAGAAACTTCTGGGTCATTTCTTGTGCTCTGTATTGTGGAATTGCACTTTTGGACACACTGACAAAATGGTAAACGGCCTATCTAGTGCACTAAATAGTGAAATAATTCTGATACAAAATGTGTTGATCTAACAATGCTAAAGAGTAATAATGGTAGATTGAATGCAGCAGTGTTCTGCACTGGTCTGTTGCCTTGGTACTTTAATATAGGTTTGTCCTAACTAGCTATGCTAACTAGTGTTGCTAGTCAGGTTACACTAGAGATCGTTGCAGGCTTTTTGCTTTGGAATCGGAAGGTTAAAAATGGAAATGGAAGCCTTCCTGGTTTAAATAACTGGAAGTTTTCATTATATTTTCACATTTATTTCTGCATTTCGAGGATATATGAAAATATACAAATTGAGAAGGTTGACATTGCTCTGATATGAAATTGGGTGACTTTCACATCAGTTGTAGCAAAAAAAATTTTTTCCAAGTCTGCTTTACTGTGCACAAGAGGATTAACACCTTATTCGTCTGAAAATCAAATTAGAGGGGGAAAAAAAAAAACAGTGAAGTAATTTATTGATATGTTTTTCTTGAACTGCATTTCCTGCTGACCCCCGCACACAGAAAAGGCTTGGACATATTTTTCAGTGGTGGAAATGGTGGTTGGTGATTTTTCCATTGCAGTTTTGTGAAATGTCAATTTTGAAATGCCTTGAAATCCAAGTGCAAAAACGTTTTATCTACAATCTACAAAAGGGAATGAAAACATACAAGACGTGGCACCAACCCCCTTACCTATTGTGCATAACAGTAGACGAGCTACATGAGGTGTACAGGGTACCCTGTCTTACCTGTCCAGAAACCTCCCACACTCTCCAGCATAAAGGCACAGACACATTCATCTGAGTTGTGATCCCCAGGCTCTGGGGCCTGATTGCACAGCTCATCAGGTCTCTCCACCACGTGTCTTCACTCACAGGAAGCACATTCAGAGGAAAAAGGAAAAAACAGCGAAAAACCCTTGCATGTAACACATATTAAAGTAATTTTTTGTTTTCCAAAGATGATTATTGGCATTTAAAGGAGGGAGTGGCATTAATCTTTCAACCATTAGGTGGCAGCATGTGCTTTTATGCAAGTTTGTCTTCAGATTGGTGGACATGAGATGTTATTTTCAAAATGCTCTATTCCGCTTTATTGTTTGGCATTGTTGACAAAGGCTGGCTTTCAGTCTGGAACAATGTGTGGCCATGAAGCTGGTTTTAGTGGCCAGCGTCTGAGGCATTAGAAGAAAACGTCATGTCATGCATTTTATTAAGTTGGATGTCTTTCATTTTATTAGAAAGTTTGTTTTTTTTAAACATTTGTACAACAATTTGTTCAATGTATAAATGAATAATGTTGTGATTGAAGGCACATTTATCACTTTTTTTTCTCTCTCGTTATATTATAATCAGACCTTTTTTTTAATATTACTATTTTTAAGTGCATTTTTGTCAGAATTAAATTCTGCTGATTGGCTTGAACTGATCTCGAGTCTGTGGTTTTCTTTCATGCAGACGTTCTCCAAGAACATCTTTGCCATCCTTCAGTCGGTGAAAGCCAGAGAAGAAGGGCGAGCGCCGGAGCAGAGACCAGCACAGAACACTACCCAAGTGGTAAGACGATCTCCCAATGTCAGTGTTACTAGAAGACGTTCTCGGTAAACATGGTTAGTTTTCAAAAAGTTGCTAAAGATAAAGATGTGCACACACATCCACAGAAAATAAGAGGTTGCTCTCCCACCTTCTGTTGTTTCCAGGATCCGTCTTTGAGGAACAAGCAGCCCATTCCTGCCGCCTACAACAGATATGATCAGGAGCGATTCAAAGGAAAAGAAGGTGCGTTTCCTTTCCTTTCTGCTGATGTTGCCTGTCAGTATCCTCCTTTTTTACCAAAAAAAGAACTAAGAACTAGCTAAGTGTTTTAAAAGTGCCTCATAAGTAAGGGATCAGTTGATCTGTGTGACCTTTGACAGCGGCGCACATACTGTGACTGATAAACAGTAGGGGTGCGCATCGGCAGAGTCTGGCAATACAATATGTATCCTGATACGCATCCCACGATATGATATTGCACCAGAACACTATTTCTTTTAGGGAATGACTTAGAAAAAATCTACATGAATATTAATACACTTTTCATTGTAATAATATGGTAAAATATATTGTATTTATTGATCACAATGTTAAGCACTGTGACTGTGTCTCATATACAAGTTGCTTTTACCCAAGCAAATTCATGGGGCTTTTATTTTGGCAACTTAAAATATATTTGTTCTTAAAGGGAACAGTCAACATTGTCTGATTTCCACAACTGAGTATTTTTCAGTATTAAAAAAAAATGGAATGAATGTTCCTTAACTAATAAAGGGTGGCAGTGGCTCAGGCGGTTAAGCAGGTTGTTCAATGATCGAAGGGTCTGCGGTTCGATCCCCACTCCCCCCAGCCAACTGTTGTTGCGTCTTTGGGCAAGACACTTCAACCTCCAGTGCGGCTCAGCGCTGCCACAGTTCTGCAGAAAAGATATAGAAATGTTTTTTTGAAAAATACTTTATGTATATGTATTTTATACATATTCATTTTATTTATAATCCAAAGAGAATTTAGAATACTTTATGTATTCCGGGGGGGGGGTCATTTCCAGCAGAGCTCCGATCACCAAATGTCAATATGGACAAACAAAGAAAAGCGATGTTACAAATGCTGTGCAGTCGGTGCAAATTGTCAGTATGTAAAATGAAAAGATGTCAGCTGGTTTTATGAAGGTTGTGGGTTTACTTAGAAGACTTGTACATTGTTTATTGTCACAGGAAGGAAAGACGTTCTGTGGCTCTCAGTTCTTGTTGAGGAGACTTTGATTCTTGAATCAAATGCCTCTGCACATTTGAAGCTAGCATGGAGCAGGAGATTTTGGACTCTAATGACTAAAGGGTGGCTGTGTTACAGAGCTGAAGCGGCCGACCACTGGAAAGTTACAGGCGACGTTCCTGCTTTGCTTGCCAATGTGTTGAAGTGTCCTTGGGCACTTAACCCTACTTTACTCCTGGTGGTTTAGTTAGCACCTTGCATGGCAGCTCTGCCACGATCAGTGTGTGAATGTGTGAAAAGGACCTGTAAATGTGAGGCCCTTTGGGCTTTAAGAAAGGCAGAAAAGTGCTATACAAGTAAAAAAAATATAATCTATATGACAAGAAATTGATCAGAATAAATTAGCTTCACCACCTACAAGATGGATGGAAGTATCAGTTAAACGCTGACGAGGGTTACAAGTTTAAATGTTCATTAGCCTGTTTACTAAAAAACAGATTTTGCTTGAAAGTTTTTATCTAAATCTTATTATGTGGGCAAGTTTTTCACGATTAATGAAAGCACCCGTTTCATTCATCCATAACTTGTAACTCTTTTGCTTCTTTTTAGAAACCGAGGGTTTCAAAATCGACACCATGGGCACGTACCACGGCATGACCCTCAAGTCGGTGACGGTAAGAAAACAGACGAGTACACCTCTGCTTCTGAGTTCACAAGCTGGTGTGTTGGTTTCAAAGCTTCTATGTTTTTAAAATGTAGCCTATTTTTCAGACAGTTTTTAGATCTTTATTGAATCTAAAAAAAAAAGTTGAAGACCTTCTGGGAATTGCCTTACGTGTTTGTGATTATTGAGGCCAAATAAAGGAGAAGTTTATTTAGCCTTAAACCCACTTCTCTGTTACTGTGGTTAACTTAACATGTATGCACACAGTACCGTGTCAGATTTGTGCACATTTGTTAAACAAGCCAGTGACTGTTTCTCTGCTGGTCTACTCTCTGATCTTACCCCAAATAAACTCAAACCCAGACTAACAGGGTCATGTATAAACACACTGGTTCAGTCATCTTATGCAAAACATTCAGAATAAAATAAACGTAAGTTGCTGATTTTATCCAGAATATTGTTGCGTGTTAACACCTTATGTTAATTAGCTCAGCTCTAGAAGAAGCATGGTGATCATTCACCCGATTCTCTTGTTATATGGATATTTTTTAGCTGATGGAGATAAAAAAAAATAAAAAAAAGCTGCATGACTACATTTCTCACAAAACACAACAGTTTTAACTTTAACATATTAATAAGGCACTAAATCTGTGAAAAACTATGGTACTGTTTTTTTTTCCTTCCCTAAATGCAAAGGAAAATCCGTTGGCTGCTGCTTGACCGCATAATAAAATTGTTGCAACAATTGCTATTGCATAAGTTTGTTGCACTGGTTGGGTGCAACCAATGTATGAAATGTGGGATTATGATCACACATTTCATACGTAATAACTGCAATGTTGATTTTTGATTTTTTTCTTTCTTTTTAAATAGTATTTTCTTTTTATTTAAAAGGATCAACTTTTTTTGTTCCCACATTTACTAAACTTATGATCTTCTTCCCTAAAATTGGATTTTGAACATTTGCTTTAGCCACGACTTCCATTACAAAAGAAAAAAAAAAAACACTCCAGTACTCAGTTGGCTTAACTCTAAAAACTCTAAAAAAAAAAAAAAAAAAAAGATAGTCATAGACTGTTTTGACTTTGAAACAGAATTGTTGTTTTTAATAAAAAGTATAGAGAGAATTACTGTAATTTCTTTGTCGCATTAAACAGATGAATTCCAATCAACAGTAAAAGGATCCTGCTAGTGTGCCCTGCCTGCTCTCCCTTTGACCATGTTGATGCAGGCGTTGCGTTTGCTGCCTTGAAGATGATGCCAGTATTTCAGTATTTCATTGGGACTGAACCCATGTGATGTGATCAGGTGGCTGTACTTGCAGCTTGAGTAAGAGACACGCCAGTGGTTGAACAGGAACCCATTGGGCGGCGGCGTGGGCTCGATTCTGAGCTTGGCCAGGCATATTCCCACGTATACGTCCTCCAGATGCAGGTGGGGGGTGCTCAAGGAAGTCTGGTAGATTTTCCCGGCCATGTCTCCGGAGAATACATAGCCAGTTCCAGAGCAAAAAGTGGGGTACTTTTCCTCCGGGTACAGCTCAGGAGACATGTACCACTTGCTGTTTTTATTCCGGTTGGGTGCAAAGCCTCTCATGTTGTTCCCTGTGAAGTAGTTGGTTTTGGGCTTCAGTTCTGGCTTCAGCAGCTTATAAATAAGGTACTCTGTGTTGACGAACATGTCACTGTCTGTTTTCATGACATAACTTGCCTGTTGGCAGTGCACTGCCACCCAGTTCATCCCCATCAGTGTCTTTATAGTGAGATTTTTATAGGAATCCAAAAAATCCTGTTGGATGATGTCACGATGCCTCTGGCTCTCCGCTTGTAGCATCTTTTGCTGAAGAAGCCCTAGATCTCCATCTGTTTTCCCAAGAAGAAAAAGACGTATTAAAGACAGACCTGGAGCTAGACTCGTATTCCCCCAAGTCTGCCGGATGGCGTTCCTTGCCTCCACCTGACGAGCCTCGGTTGCAATCAGCAACACAAGAAATGGAGCCGGTCTGTTCTCTGCACATTTATCCGGCTCGTTGATGATATAAAGGAACGGCCCAGGGTTTTGGGTGCCATTACCAGCCCCCTTTTTTCTTTGGCTCATGTGCTCAATCAGCGGGTCCTTCGAATGTGGCTTACCTTCAGGTAAAGAAAGGCCCAGCTTTTCATGGGAGCTAAAATTGGCATCTGCTTTGAAACGGAGCTCTGGAATAAGAAGGAACCTCCAAACCGAGTTTTGAGAACTTAAGTTCCATTTGTCTGCATGGAGCCCCCCAGCTCTAAACACCACTGGAAAGCCTCTCTTCATCGACGTACCAGTGAGCTTAGGCAGCCATACTTGATGGACCAAAAAAACGAGAACACCCAACAGGGAAAGGAGATACAGCAGTTTAGTTGTGTGAGTGCAGCAACGTCGACGCCGCCACTGCATGGTTCTGGGAATTCATTCGGTTTTACCAACTTTGAGAAAGATCTTCATCGACTCCTGGAAGCATTCCTCAGAGTAAAGTGGAGAGTTGATTAAAAAGGGGCATGTCTCCTTTCTTTTTGTATTGTTTACAATGTTTGGAATATCTTCGCTGATGTCCAGGAATCACCTAGAAAACACAAAAGACTGATCTCAGAGAGATTGTACACTCGAGCAAGAATGAGTCCTGTTAAAAGTGGATTCCAACAATGGAATGATGTTAACTGTGTTCTGTCTTCGTGGCTTCTTGTGGTTCTGCTATTACATGTTGGAAAGTCAATTAATCATTATGCAGTAGTATTTGGATATTTTTTATGAACAAATCACTGGTTCAGGGCAACTGATATTGTCCTGCAGACTCTGATTACTTATGTACATTATTGCTTCCTTACTGCATTATCAAGACCAGACCTAAGCTCCTCGTTCTGCTACTCTATCAAACTTGAATTGGTGAAATCACCCACTCATTCTACCCTGTTTGCTAAAATGCAGGGTGCTCTTTATCAGGTCTTTTCTTCCATCTTTGGTTCATGTACGCTTTCATACCTGCCAAAGAAGGGAAAGAAGATCCGAGGTAGTAAAACTCTGATGTCGTCTCTGGTATGAACACTGGTAGAGACTCTGGTTCGGACTCAATTATGGACTCTGGTGGGAATTCTAGTATGGACACTGGTTTAGCTGGACCTAATGCACCACTGCAAAAGCTGTGGTGAGTCTGGTACTTTTTTAAGCCTTTAAATCATGAACCATGTCTTTTTAAATTTGACCAACTGAATAATGTTTAGGTTTACAGTTTGTTGCATTAAAACTCATACAAGAGAGCACCATGCTGGTTGATATCTCAACATCGGCAAAAGAAAATAGACAACTTGGAATAATTCATATTCTACAACTTAACCTAAAGAAAGGGATCTTCCAAAAAATCCCAGTCTGCTTTATCTTCCAGTAAATCTTTTTTGTTCCTTTAAATTTTATTTATTTTTATTTATTTTTGCTGATTTAGTCTATTTTCCAACTTCAAACTTCAGTCTCGAGCTTTTTAATGTGGGAACTAAGCTTTCTGCGAAAATGAGGACATGTACTTCTTTGTGTAGTTCCAATGCAACCTCTTCTGTGTCTTGCATTTTATTTACGCTTGTGCAGATATAAAACCATGAAAAACTGTTGTTTTGATCTGTTCATGCATTTCTGAGTATTCCTCTAAAAACCTCGATCCATGAAAACGAGCCGGTTAGGTAGAATTTTCTAATTGTATATAATTTATTTATCATTATTAGATAACTATCAGTTATTAGACAATTATGTTTACACATTCAGTCAAAAATTGTAATAATTGGATTTGATGATTTTGATGTGGGTGGATTCTCATTTAGGTAAATTCTGTCTTCTCCTTTAAGCTTTAATATAGACGAAGCAAGTCCAGCTTTTCTACCTTTGATCTGATATTTTGTGCTCTTGTAAACGGACTGACCGGTAAACAGTTTTTCTTTTTTTACTAAATATGTCTCTTCACACATTTTTCTTCTGCCTGTTTTTTTTTTATCTTATCGATACATTTACTTTTTGTATGCACCTGACATTTAGATTAAAAGATATAGCTTTTTGTTTTGGACTCACACCTTCACATTGTAGAAATTCTCCCAAAATATAGAATTATTTTCTTTTCTAGTATTCCAGCTCCATTTTGGTGCACATCTCTGTACTAATCATCCACCTAACAAACGTACCCATTTCAATTTGAGGCCGGTCTTGTCTCCATCTTGGCTGTGAGTGAATTGTCCGAACTGCTCCTCCATGGCCGGATCGGATACGCATGGTGCAATGGAGCAGTGGCTCATTTCCTCCTTTGCTTCCTCTGCAGCGTGTCGCACATCTTGTTTTTTTTCCCTTCCTTGCTTGTAGAATAATGCTTCTCATCAATCTTGACGGGTAACTGTATTCTGGCAGTTCTAGCTCTCTGCAACGCACGTGTGCTCTGGGTGTGCATCAGTATTCGCGATGCAACAGTCTCTGAAACTGTCTTTGGTGCACTGTCCCTTGATTAGATCTTGTACCGTCGTCAAGCTGTTTTCTTCAGCTAAAAATAAAAAAAGCGGGCTGTAGCTGACAGTTGGCTGCAATCCTTAGTCCTTTTTCCACGCTCAGTCTCTTAATGCGTAAATCCCAGCTGCAGAGGTTTGGTTTTCGTCATGTGTGAAAAATGCGCCAGCCATGCTCTCCTGCTCTCCCCTCTTCTCCTCATTTCCATGCAGATGCTCGTGTCCTCCCTCCCTCTTTGATTCGCATGTCTGGGTACCATCTCCGTCCTGTTTTCAGCACCCCCCTCTCGCCCGTCTCATTTAGCGGCCTCTCACGCTCTGTCACCGCTCGGCTGTGTACGGGGGAGAATGGTCCAAGCGGCGGGGGGGGGAGGAAGACGAAAGGGAGGCAGCGTTTTCAGATGTGTGCTCTCTCTGAAAGGCTGCTCCAGGCTGCTCAGCATTACTCCCTCTCACCACTTCATGCCGTCTCTGCCGCTGTTGCTGCCTACGCTGTAAAGGAAGGAAGGGAGGGGGGCTATGACCTATTTGTGTTCACACCCACCAGCCAGAAGGAGGAATGAATAATCTGAATCGGCAGTTTGCCTTAAAAAAAAAAAGGAGCTACATCTTCTCTGATAACGCTTTTAATGGTTTTCTGAGCTGATCAGACAATATTTTCCTGTTTTTTCTGTTTAACATGGCAACCTAAAACAAGCTGTAGTCAAATGTAGCATTTAGTATGAATCCCAAATAATGGGTATTGATTCATACAACACAAAAATAGCGTGGCAGAAACCAAGCAGGACCAAACGCTGGACTAGTGATTAAAGACTCTTGTGTTTTTAACACGTTCTTGTTGCATTTTTCTCATGGGGAGGGACATATTTAAAGAAAATTAAGCTTAAAAATTACATTTTTGAGTATTTCTTTTTTCATTGTGAAAAGGAGCAGACAAAAAATGCAGTTGGAAAAAGTGTGTAGCTGTGACGTACAAGCAACGATGGCAAGCCATGAGCCTCCCTGATTATCTGTATTCTGATTCATCCACTTATAGACGACTAGATCCATGCTCGTCTTCGTTTCCTCGTCTGAGCTGGCATCCGGCTGAATATTGTACGGCTGGAAAGCTCCCATAATGCTTGCCGTTTTTGTTGCACCGGTAATGTTAGGTTTCAGTGTAAGGGTCTGTAAGCTTCTGGGAGAGCATGTAAACAGATGGATGTCGGGAAGTGGTGGCGGGGTGAAGAATTGTAAATTGTAAACATATGAATGGAAATCAAATGCTTTCTGTATTTTGGCAGAATCCTCAAAGTTAGAAAAATTGAATCGTCCAAACGGCTCATTGATTCAAACCGAACATCTTTGCCGCAGTTGAAATGACAGCGACTTCAAAGGAAAAATAATCAATGCAAAAATGAAATGATTTTTTGATTCTTTCATAAGAAAAATGCCACAAGTAAAAGTCAAAAAATTCAAAAAACTTGATAAGCATCGAAGGGGACTTTATAGTAAACAATATCCATGTATATGATAATATATTACTTTTGGCACACATAAAAAGTTGTTCTGAGTAAATGTGTCCAACTTTCCTGAATTATTTTTTAACCCGGAAGTAAGACGACTCGATTTATATGCAAAACTGCACATCCATCTTTGCAAAAGTTTGGATGTTGGTTGTTTCGTGGGCGAGACACAGACACGCTGCTGAGGCTGACTCTAGGATGATGTCATGAAATGGGCGGCACCCACAAGGAGCGAAAGGAGAAGCTTCAGAAAAGGAAAGAGTTTTTGTCGAACACCGCTGAAAAAGTGGGTGTGTGTGTGTTAGCCTGGAGGCGGCGCTGACAGCGTAGAAGGGGCTGTTCTCACCGGTCTATGTCGGCTTTTGATAACCGGCTCGTTTTCATGGATCGAGGTTTTTAGAGGAATACTCAGAAATGCATGAACAGATCAAAATACCACTTTGGGGTTGTTTAGGTAGGAATGAACATTATATTACACTTAAAAGCTCAAAAAAGCCCCAGTGTATGACTTAAATGTCAAAAATGTATCTTAGATATGTCTAAAATAACTTTTTTTCAAATAAACTAAGTTGAATTTTTTAGTTTAGTTTACATCTAATCTTTTAAAAATCATTGCCCGTCTCTTTGACACTATAAAACAGCCTTAATCTTTAGTAAATGGGGTTGGATTTAATATCATCTAACATCAAAACACCTGTGAGGTATTTTATATTTTCACCCAAAGGGACAAAAGAAGAACCCATCCATCCTTTTCTGGGCAGTAAACTACAATAGAACATGGGTCGATGTCAATTCCAGAATCACAGTGGTCACAGAGTGTCGGTCCTTTAGTCAAATTAATAAAAACACATCAAAATGTGGGACAAACTTGTAGTTTGCTTCTTTAAAAAGTCTCCTATATCTAAAGGAGCTGTGTTGGTTAAAAATTACTGTGAAAGTCTGCAAGTTTACAGAAAACGTCTCCCCAAAGATGATTAGGGATGAATTGAGATTTCATTTTAGGAACTTTGCACAGTTCTATAAAACTCTTGTTCTCATTAGGCACAAACCAAAAAATAGGATCATGTGAAAAAATATTGGTGTCTTGGACTTCTCTAAATATGTCAAATATTTACTAAAGACAGAAGAAGGTTACAAATCGTGTCTTTAGTTGGGTTTTTCTAAGCTCTCCCCTATTTTACTCAATTTATTGGTTTTCTTAGGCACCGTTGCGTCTCAAATCAATATCAACCAAAATGTAACACGAGATTTATTTCCTGGTTGGGCTCCTATGATTGAGGTGTTGGAAAGAGGTGTGATGGATGTGTGAAGTTGTTACCCGCCCTGAGGCTTGTGGTTTAGTGAAACGACAGTTGTGTGTTTTGAATAATTTGCCTGTTTAATCTCAGAGGCACAATCTTTCTGTTAACAGAAACAGCCAAGCAAATAGTTCCAGAGAAAGAATCCAACAGTGTCACCTGAACCTGAACTCAAAAACAGCTAAGGACGCCACCTACAAAGTGTGAAACCAATGCTTATCACCGAGCCTTTGAACAGCCTCTTTTTGGTTGTTGCAGGGGAATTCATTTGCCATTTCCACTAAGTAAATGTCTATTTTGAGCTTTTTCTTTTTGTTTAACTCAGAATTCTGGTAATGGCACAAGTCGACATTTGAAAAGTCAAAACGCAACCATTTAATGCTAAAATGATACAAATGTGTTTCTAAAGATAAAGTTTTGTCATTTGAGTTCAGTTGTTTCAAACGTCCAAATGTGCACCTGTAGAATCCTGTCGTTAGTGGAATATACTATAGGTTTTGATCCAAACCAGCTAGAGCTTTCTTTCATGCAGTTATTAGTACCAGTAAACTGTTTAACGGTAATACAAAGTGAATTGGAATTACTTTTTCTTAAATAGTTGGAAAACTATAGTAAATCACATATATTTACATAGCACTTTACTGCCTTCTTAGAGGGTCCAAAGGGTCCCATTTCCTCATTCACACACACATTCACACACCGATGGCGGTTCTGCTGCTGAACACTGGCGCCAACCGATAACCACCAAAAGCAATGTGGGGCTCAGCGTCTTGCTCAATGACTGCGACATGTTGGCGGGCAAGGCGGGAACTGACTCTGCGATCTTCAGATCAAAGGTCGACCCCCCCCCCCCTTCCTTTGCATCATAGTTGCCCCATTTAGCCGCAACTTTGATGTACACGGTTTCTGCCAAATATCTTTCATAAAGCTCATATAGGTCTGAATCTGGTTTCTTGTCATTTTCCAGGAAGGAGCATCTGCTCGGAAAGCTCAGACCCCGGCGCTGCAGCCTGTTCCTCGTCCAGGTAGGTGCTGATTTGGAACCCTGAACCACCTGAACATGCACGGTCCCACTGAATGCACCTTAAATCGCAAAGTGTTCTGTCAAAACGCATGGATTGGGCTTTACTGTGTCCCAAAATAAAGCAAATGTAGCTGAAAATACTGTCTACAACCAACCAAGTCTCTGCAAAACTGTCGGTAGACCCACTCAGTTCATCTGTTTTTAAAGGGATCCCAGTGATCTATTAATTATGATTATGATGTTTTAAAGCCAAAATCAATTTGAATAAAGAAATACTCAGATACAATTTTAAGCTTAATTTTCTTAATATATGGTATGTCCATCAGAAAAATGTTGCAAGAACACGTAAAAAAACTATAAAAACATAGTTTTAACTGAAGTGGGTTTTTAACAAACCTAGATTATAGAGTCTAATTCCTCACACAGAGAAATACCCACTTAAAACTTTTTTCATGTTTTTTTTTCCTATTGAGGCTTCTAAAAACCATGTTACAAACTGAATTCTATTCAAAACTGTAGGAAAACATTTCATTCCTTTTTTTGTTTTTAAATTCCGTCCGGTTCAGAGATGGGTGTGGGGAATACTCCCCAAATGTTTCCAGTCTGAACTGCTTCAGTCTCTGGGATCTGAGAGCTGTGAAGACTCTGCGAGGATCTCACCATGACAGCAGCGTGGAAGTGGTTGCTATGGTTCAGCCATGCATGACCTCAGATTTCTTTGCAGTGCTTTGTCCCTGAATTCCTGACACTTTAGGAAAGGTCACAAAAAGTCCAATAGGGTTGATAGTTTTCCAGCAGAATCCTAACAGGAAAGGTTTCAGTTCTGGAGCCTCATGTGGTTCAATGGTTTGTGGTTTTTAATTTACTGTAACTGAGCTGTACAGTGAACTCGTTGGTAATGAGAACAGAGTTGCATCAACTTGTTGCTGTGTTCTATTCTATTTTTACTCCCGCTTTGATGAAAGACAAAAGACTCTCAGACTGAGCATAATCAACGCCATCCTCCCCCATGAAATATTTGACATCAGGCCAATCCGTGATGAATATGATCACTGGACAGGCGTTTGACTTGATTGACCCCCACAGCTTTTCCAGGACCACAGATCATCAGCCTGCTCTCCAAACTGCTGCTGTCAAACAGCTGAAATAAATAAAATAACCATCAAAATAACTAAATAGAATACCTCTTTTTTTTTTTCTGTCTCTAGTTTCACAAGCCAGACCTCCTCCCAACCAAAAGAAAGGTACGTCAGACACTTTCTCATTTGTAAACTATAAAAAACAGGTTTTATTTCAGAAAAAATGGTTCCAGCTTTAGATTTAAACATTTCAACCTTTTTTGTTTTTTTCTCCTTCTCATTGTCTCTGCAGGGTCCCGGACCCCCATCATCATCATCCCCGCTGCCACCACCTCCCTCATCACAATGCTCAACGCTAAAGATCTCCTCCAGGATCTAAAGTGCGTTTACATTCTTCAGGCTTCAGGGTCTTTGTCCTCCTGACGTCTTCCTGTTTGCTCTTATTTGTGTAGCCGCGGTTACATGGGCAAAATATCTTGATCGGATCAATGGTCGGGTTAAAATTCAACCGTGCACATGGGATCAGAAAACTTTTTTCCGATTAGAACAAATGTTCACATGGGCCACACACTCGGTCCGAATAAATCATTTGGGCATGCACAGTAGTGATAAAAAAATCCCGGAAGACGACATGAGTCCCGTTGAGTTCCAGCTGCCGCATACATTTTATGCACCAGCTCGGTAATATAGGAGACGATATTCCAAACGTGCTTTTATTAATGTAATAAATAATATGAAGTGCCTGTTCGCGCATCGTTTTATTTTTAATCCGCGTGGCCAGTGCTTTTTTTGTGGAAGAACTGAGCTGGAAGAAGCCAGTATAGTAGAGGCTAACATGCGCTAACAACATTAGCCTTGTTTGATGGACACAAAATCCAGGACCATTTCGGAAAAATTTGTAATCTGCATCTTGGCTGCACGTAAATATGTGGGAATAACATCACCCTTTATTTTGTCGGGACACGACTGGAAACACAAATCCACGTGATTGTTTGAACGGTTTCTTAGCACTAAGAGGCATTTCTGCTTTAAAAAGTTTGCAA
The DNA here is from genome assembly GCA_037389245.1 of Oryzias sinensis. Classification (NCBI taxonomy): domain Eukaryota; kingdom Metazoa; phylum Chordata; class Actinopteri; order Beloniformes; family Adrianichthyidae; genus Oryzias; species Oryzias sinensis. Next base: position 17,923,002 of record CM074494.1, read on the forward strand.
ACCGCCCCAAAGCCGCTGTGTGTGCTGGCGGTCCGAGCTCTGCTCGGACGCGGCTCTTCCGAAGCCGGCAGCCGCTAACCCAGCGCGGCGGGACGGATCGCAGTCCATCCAAGTCTCCCACACATAACAGACAACAGAACGCACACGTAACAAAGCCTTCCCCTCCCCTCAATAACACATTAATAAATCTGCTCAGACTCTGAGACAAAGTTCACTCGGTCCACCAGCACCCGAACCCGGACGCAGAGCTCGGGGCACGAAGCGCTCCTCCCCCGCATCCCCCTCATGAGGGGTGTAAGAGGGGAAATGCGAAGAGCCAGCAGGGTGAGAGCGGAGCGGCGCTGTGCACGGGGCGTCCGCAGAGCAGCTGGTCGGTCCCTTATGCGCTCCAACGATTTCTCTCAGCAAAACACTGTCTATGCATGACGTAAACAAGAGCAGTAGTGACACACGATCGGAATGAACCGTTTAAATAAACAACGATCGGATCAACAATCGGCATAACCCACCTATCTCGATCGGAAAGAAATTTTGATCCGGACAAGTCTGATCGGGGCAGAGTATTCCGAACGGCGCGTTTACATGACGCTTTTTTCTTCTGGTCAGGCATTCTTTCCGATTACTTTTGCCCATGTAAAGGCGGCTTGTGAAAACCTCTGTTTCTGTCCATTTGGAGAAACAAAAGAGCAAGCGCTGAAGTCTAGTGGCTCTGAGATAGAAACCATCATGAAGGACTGTGCATTAGAAACAGCTGCTTTGTTTTGAAGGGCTTCGTACTATAATTATACAAATTTATGCTTTGGAAACGTCTTTATGAAACTTTTTTTTTTTTTACAAATCAGGATAACTTTGAACCTTTATGTATGTATTTATTTTCGTGCAGGTTTTTGACGTCAGAAGACAAGAAGAAGCAGGGCATCCAGCGGGACAATGAGGTTCTGCTGCAGAGGCGCAAAGACCAGATCCAGCCCGGTGGCACAACGCTGAGCGTCACCGTCCCATACCGCGTCATCGATCAACCTCTCAAACTGGCGCCCCAAGACTGGTACCAGTTCTTTCAGCGTTTGGTTTCACAGCAAAAAAATCCAGTTTCAGCTCAACAGATCTTTTGTTCTTAGTGGTTTAGTCGAATCCGGCGGTGACTCAAAAGTTCAGTTGCAGTTCTGCTCTCTAGGTGGGCCTTTTTTGAAACTCAGCCGGACAGGAAGTCGCTGTAGATTCACTTTCATCTGTCTGTTGCCTGCATAAAAAGTGGAACTTACATTTTTTTGAAGTTGTCATAGCAACAGCTTTAAATGTTTGTGCATTTAAAGCTTTAAAAAAATATTGGGGGGAAAACATTCCGATGTCGTACAACAATAATAGATTGCTTCATAAATCTCAATATTTCATGAAAAACAAAGCTAGTGATGGTTTGAATGGTACAGTCAGTCTAAAGGCCCGAACACACTGGGACGAATTTCGCGCGCGATATTCGCCAACGTTTAACGCCTCGTGAATAAACAAAGGGCACCAATGTGAGTGTGCACACCGAAGCGAAAAATGCCACGCGTAAAAGCGTCACTTTTTTAAAAAAAAACGCCTCGGGTTTGTTTTTTTGTTTTGACGTGCCGCGTCAAAAACTATCCGACCAATGAGAATGGGGCTTTTGCACACGTGTCTGGAGCTTCTGAAGTTACAGTAAAACACAACGTGGGGGAGCTCAAACACACAACTGCCTTTCTGAGCACACATACCAGCGAAGAAGATATACGCCAAGTAGCATCTACACTGCCGCTCTTGTACCAGTCGATAAAACTCCCCATGTTCTTCTCTTCTCGTAACTATGGGATTTACCCAAAATCGGCGTCTTTTCCGGCGTCCTTCATCATTCAACAGAACAATAATTTCTTCATCGCTGGAACGGGAGCTACTGGTGCTGGAAATATTCACGTTTTCTTTGTATGGTTCTGACAAGCGCGTAAATACTTGCGCTCTTCTTCTGAGTGAAAAGAAACTTTAAGAAGCGTAAAGTTGCGCGGCGCCACCTTGTGTACAGGAGTATTTCTGTTTACATTAAGCACCATCTAATGTCAGGAAATGAAATTGCATGTTCGCTCGGCTCATCGTCAGCAAAAATCACCTGGGTGTGAACACAAAAAACGTGGCGAAAAACGCTGGCGAATAACGGCTGGCGAATATTCGTCCCGGTGTGTACGGGCCTTAAATCAGATTGAAAAACGGAGACACCTGGTGGATAACTGGAGCTAAAGCAGCCGCATTGACAGCTCAGAGGAAATAAAATACTCAGACATCTAGAACTTTCTGCTGTAGGAGATCACTCTTCAAGGAGCTGCTGACAGGTGAATTCTAACAGCAAAGACAACCTGGGCTATGATGCAGGTTTTTATAAAGATTGTAGACCTAACTTGTTCATTTTGCTGAAGGTTTTAACACATTTGTGAAATGATTCAGAACCTTCCTTATATCTGTGGAAGAAATGTGTCCTTTTTATAATTCCAGTTCAAAACAAACAAGTAAAACATGGCACGTGTGTCAGCGCTGCTATCACAAAAAGCTTTAGTATGCTATAATCCTTTATTTCCAACTCAATAAAGCTGTTTCTTTGCATGCAGGGATCGAGTGGTGGCTGTCTTTGTGCAAGGACCCGCCTGGCAGTTCAAAGGCTGGCCCTGGCTGCTGCCCGACGGATCTCCTGTTGACATCTTTGCCAAAAGTGAGTGGTGGTCCCATTTGCTGATAAATTCTGAAGTTTTAATGTTTACAAAGTCAAAAAGACAGAATAAAAATAAAAATGGTTATCAGGAAGGAGGTAGAGTACTATTTTAGGCTGGTTTAGTTGTGGCTAAAGATGTACAGGAAATAACAAAAACAAAACAAAAAAATACTAAAACACTTGGCTAAAAATCTCCTTTTAAGAGAAACCCACAAGTTTCTAAAGTAATAGAACAAATTGCATTAAATATGCATGCTAATTGATTAATTTTTTGCATTATTTTTCCTTTATTTCTTGTTTAAGTCACTGGATGAAAGTGACTAATGCAGCCCTTTGGATGCTCTTTTCTCTTCAGTTCGAGCTTTTCATTTAAAGTACGATGAGGTGAAGATGGACCCAAATGTGCAGAAGTGGGACGTGACCGTCCTGGAGCTGAGTCGCCACAGACGCCACCTCGACCGACCCGTCTTCTTGCGCTTTTGGGAAACCCTTGACAGGTTTTTTCTTTTGGTTTTGTTTTTAACTGTCATGTTTCGTTTGAGGGTAAAGGCTAACCTTCTTCTTCTTCTGTGTGATTTTATTTGATCTTTTTTCAGATACATGGTGAAGCACAAATCCCACCTCAGGTTCTAAGTTCAGAAAATATTCCCGGAGAATCCCACAAACTGGTTCCACAGCCTTCCAGCTCTGCTCAGCCCACCTGTCATCCGAGCTCCTCCAACACCGCCCTTCATTCACATGGCTGATGAAGAGGAGGAGGACGATGGATCTTTTGAATTGTCACGTTCTCACGTGACTTGCTAGATTTGTTGCTCCAGACATTTAGAACTAGTTTTTTCTGTTTTCCTTCAATTGTTTTCTGTTTGACATAAAAAAGACGACATAAGTTCCAAAAAAAAAACTGGGTGAAGGCAGGAGACTTTTTGAGGCGTGTGAGAGCAGCATGAAAGCAGAGCAGCTTCAGAGACTTTATTACATTTTTACTTTGTGCGTTTAAGGTCTGAATGTATATACACGCCATCAGCTGTCAGGAGGCAAAGCTCTGCGAGTAACAAGAGAAATGAAAGGTTCATCTGTTAGCAGGTTCAACAGCTCTCTGCACAGCTTCTGTTCATACTTGGGTTTGGACAGAGAACATCTTTGGTCATGCAATGACTTTGGTCAAATTGTTTTGTGTGTTTTTTTTTTTTTTTTTTCTCCTTGATGTTGTGAGAGGATGATTGAAAGCGTTGCTTAAATCATGTAAGAAAAAATGTACAATAAAAGCCGCTGAGTAATAAACACTGGTGTGGATCAGAACTAATGTGTTAGTGTTGGTCCAACCACAGCAATGTCCCACAAATACTGTTGATGATTAGACCCAGAACACTGGCAGACATGGTGGTGGACGAGTCATGGTTTGGGCTTGGCAGGCAATCGGGCCCCTAACTGTAAGGGTCTTTTGACAAATGTAAGGTTTTTTTGTACAGGCAAGGGAACCAGAGAGAGCTCCAACTGTCAAGAGGAAATGAGGCGTACAGCTTTGACAGCTCAGTTAAAAGTGTCACCAAAGTATTAGAGTAGCTTATAGAGCTCCTGGTAAAGACAAAAACATTATCTGGACGATGTACTTGGACACAAAAATAAAGGTGTGCTGGACTGACGGGAGACTGATTTTATTTAGCAAAAGTAAATGTAGAATCTTTTGACACTTTACTCCGGTTTCCATTGAGTCTGAAGTCTTCAGCTCTTTGGTTCCTCCATCATGGCTGGCTCTGACATTGCTTAGCAAAAAGTAGTTAACTTGAAGTTTATTGCGTTAAGTATACTTAAGTATAATTATAGCAAGCCTGCTATAGACTACGCACGTGAATGTATATACTAACTAAATACTTCTTCAGATTAAATTGGAACATTTTAATTTGATTTGTACAGAGCTCACCAAACCTCAGATTTTGGAAAAAGTAGGAGGCACAAATATAACTGTTGAAAAATTCCAGAGCTGATGGATTTTCAATTCAACATTCTAGGTTGCATGATTCCAAATTACAAAATGGAATGACATTTCTTTTAAAAATTTACCCCTATGATTGAATCTTAGAAATTAAATCTAACTATAGTGGCAAAAACATGTTTAGGAGTAAACCAAACATTTTTGTATTTTGTTGATCACGTTGGACTGTTTTAAAAATGAATTATTTGTTGAAAACATGTTTGTAGAACAGGACATCTAGTGGTTGCTTGGTGAATTGACATGTCTCTGGTAAAAGAGATGACGCGTCCAGGAAAACTCAGAAAAACAATGTTCAGCAGATTGTTGACCAAACCATAAATTGCAGACTTTTACAACTGACTTGTTTCTATCAAAATTTTATTTCAGTGTAACAGGAAAAAGCATTTTTATAAATTTTCCTGTCTTCTCGTCACCTTTCTAAAGAAATAAAAACCCATTTTACTGATAATATTGGTACTTTTCTGGTTGATAGTTAAAAAAAGAAATTCTGAATTTAAACGAAGATCGAAATATAAAGATAATTTGTACCACCTTTCACACTTTGTACGCAGCTCTTCATCAAACCTTTAAAAATGTTGGAAAATGTATAAATTATCTTTTGTTACTGAGGTTGTCTTTAATATTTATAAGAATTAACTCATTAGATAAGTAAATAAATTGGTTTAAGAGGGATAGCAATTATGAAACTCTGTTTTCTGGACCAAGTCAAATTCTATTTGGGTCACAAAGCCTGACCTTTGACCTGTGGAGTTTGTTATTTGCCCACTCTGGCATCTGAATGCAGCTGTCCAGTAAATCATTTGAAATCTGGACTGAAAAAACAAGTCACTTCCCTGGGAGAGGGTCCAAATGTAGGAAATACCATTTTAATGCAGATGTTTTGGTTGTAACAAAGATTGGTAATGAACGATAATGGCAACAAAAATTCATAATTAAGATGATCAACTAGAAAAATAAATGCTTTTAGAGAAACATTTGTTTTGCATCATTTTGGCAGGAAAAACAGTGTGATGTAAGAGTGTGTGGAGTCCACATTTCTTAATACTGGGGATTTGTTCTCAGTAATAATTAACTGATTCTGATCTAAGCAGGATTTTTTTCTCTACTCTGTTACAAGACAGAATATCCAGAGGAAAAGGAAGAAATGTGGATTCTCAGCTTCCTGCTGCTGACTTGGTTTCCAGCTGTGCTGCATGGTGAGACACTAAGATTCTGCCTCATGAAAGGTTTTTATTTTTTCCTTTTATTTGTTTGTTATCCTTTGATTCTTGCTGTTTCAGCACAGGGAGCTGCTGGCTCTTGTCCTCGGCCTGAGCTGACACACGGGTTTCTGGTTCCTGACCAGCAAAGTTATCCTGAATACAGTGTCACATATGCCTGCGATGATGGATTTAAATCCGCTATGGAAAGCTGGTGGGGAACAACCACATGTCAAAATGGGAAGTGGTTTCCCAAACCTTTCTGTATCGGTAGGTGTTCAATGAAACTTACGGTAAACTCTATTTTCAAAATTGCATCTTCATTAAATTTCAATGAATTGTATGCAAACAAAAAATGACGGCAAACTTTTGTGATTTACTTTTCATTGAATATTTGTGCATCAAAATGTCTAAAACTACTATTGTATGCACAGCAGAAATTAAAAACAGTGTTTACAATTTCAAACCAATACAGTTGTTATTTAATGAACTTTATTAATTTTTTAGAACATTTATATCTTTCAAAATCTTTAGTCTCAAACCAAACCACCAAAGATCAATGCTTTTCAGTAATTTTAAAGTTACTAATTGTTCTCCTTTTACCTTCTTTTACTATAGGTTCGCATGCATCAAAATGTGTGTATGCACAAAAACATGTTACACATATTTTGGTTGCATACAAACACAGTGCACACAATTCATTTGACACATTTGCAATTTGAAAATCTAATTGTGCAAAAGTGAGAGTAGCAGAGGCACATATTGTTGAAATATGTGCCTCTGCTACTCTCTGTTAGAACAGATTACAAATCAGGGAAAGACGTAGAACTTTCTTATGTTTTTTTTTCTCAGATCAAAACTCTTGTGTTCCACCTAAAATTCCTGGTGGGAAATGTTTGACCACAAGTGGCTGGTTTGAAGAAAATGAGAAACTTACAGTTGACTGTGACCCAGGATATCGACTTACAAAAGCTTTTCCCCAGCCTACATGCATTAAAGGAAATTGGACCTCTATACCCACCTGTGAGAGTGAGTATTAGAATCTTTAAAGTTTATATTTCACTAGATGCACCTAAAACCAATTAACCAATTGCCTTGAAAATGGTAAAACAAAAAAAAAAACAAAAATAAATAAATAAATAAATGTTTTCCTTTTCTTCCTTTTCAGAAAAGAGGGGTGCATGTGACCGGCCTCCTAAAATTTCAAACGCAACAATCCTTCACGAGGCGTCCCAGGAGGTGTTTGCTGAAGGTTCTCAGCTTCGGTATGAATGCAAAGAAGGACACAACACAGAGGACGGAAAAACACAAGAGTCCATCACCTGCAGGGCTGGGTGGTGGATGACGCCGCTCCCATGCAGTAGAGTCAGTAAGTGCACAAAGTTCCCACTTGAAGACACTCAGACTCTTTCTTAACCCTCTGTAGACTCTGAACTCACCGCTGCGTATGCCAATCACATCAGCTGTTAACAATCATATAGAAATGACGTCGACTTCCCCATTAGAACAAAATTCTGCATAATGGGTTCTAAATGTCTTAAGCTTTGAAATTTTTCGGTTTAAACATGCGTAACTAGAGTTATGACACATAAATGTGATCCCCATTGAAATAAAATCTTGAAACATTATATATAGTTTAGTGGAGCGTCACCTATTCATCATTTTTCACATTGTTTTGATCTTGTCTTTGCTTTGTATTTAGATGTTTATATATTTATTTGGCAGATGTTATTTGCACATGTGACCAAGCCCAAAAGCTGGTGGAAATTCATGTTGACCACATGTAATCATTGCAGCCACAATGCACATTGCAGCAGTCCCCGCACATATTTTAACCCTAACCCGCCCTAAATAGCTGCAAAGCGCCACTTCCTTTGTATTTCATATTTACACATCAGATCGTTGTTGTATAACAGACAGAAAACATTTCCTTGAAATTTGCAGTAAAAAAATGACAACATTTACTACTTGGAATTGAGGTTTTTGGAGAGGTTCAGGTTTATTGTGGAAGAATATGGGGTTATAGTAAAAAGATGGATATCAACCATTTTCAAATAACGTTAAAAGCTAAATTATTAGAGCAAATAGTTAAGTAAAAGTAAGTGTTAAAAAAATCCCAGACTCCAAAGGGTTTAAACAGTATGAGACCCAGAGCTCAAAAAGACTCATGTCACACTTCAGAGATGGAGTTATTTCAATCTGTGTTGTCTCTTTGTTTTGTCAGATTGTTTATTTATATTTTTTTATTGACAGACTAAATAAAAGAGGAAGTAGCAATAAAGAGGAGGAAAGAGGAAACAGTTAGAGGTGGGAAAACAAGAAAAAAACAGCAAAATTGTTTGTTTTTCTGTATTTCTTTGAAGAATTTCAATACATGAGGGACTCAGATTTAGTAGTGACTTATGGGTGGAATCTCTTTTAGTTCACAGAAGTGCCAACAGCTTTAAAACTGCTCATGGAGGAGAAATAAATAATGGTGGTTTGTGCCCGGATGCAACAATACGACATCAAGTCTTTCCCATATCAGAATAAAGCTTTAAAAGACAAAGTCTAAAGCAAGATTTGCAAGATTTGCACCGCTTTGACGTTTACACTAAGGGTGTATTCAGACTGGACACATTTGATTTGTTTAAAGTGAAACAGATTTTGTTTTCACTGATAATCTGGAACAAATTTTCCATCTGACCACACCGAAGCGGACCCTGATCCGGGAGCAGAACCCGCTCTCGGAACCATCTTTTGAGGTGGTTTCGGTTCATTTCCAAGTGAAGAGAGCTTCGGTTTGCTCTGGGATTCTTCAGTCTGAATACAATACGACGTAATCAGAGCAGGAATGATGGAAAAATTAGTCACATAGAAATATAAAGCAAAGATTGTCGTGTTATCAAACAAAACAAAAGTCAACTTTTTTGTTAGAAAGTTTATTTTAACGTCGTTAAAAACGCTTTTTACACTGCACAAATAGTTTCCATGATTGATTGAAATATTTCATACTAGTTGGTTTGAATGCATAAGGATGTGTGTGTGAACATTATTTGTAATTTTGTACATGTTGACATGTGAAGATTTTTAGAGCCAACAGGTATATGTGTGTGGACAGGCCCCGCCCAGCCAGAAACTTGTTTCTTTTTGCTGCTTCATGGTTTTACCCCCCCTCCTTCTATAAATACCCTCCTACCCCCCCCTCCAAAATCCCTCTCTCTTCTTCCCTCCTTTCCTTTTCCGTCCGGTCCCAACACAAAAGATATAGTAAAATATGTCCAACACAAGAGGCCTTTAAATCTCATTTGTCTGCCCAGCTGTTGGACATAACAAAAAAAAAACTCAAACAAACAAAAAAACGCTTCTTTTATGCTTTTCTGGGTCTCATTACGCTGCATGCGCCCGTGAAGTCATCCTAAAAGCTACTTTGTAGTTTCCTTAATGGAATTCTCTGAAAATAATGCCATAAAACCACAACGATGAGACAGCAACTCACTGAACTGTGATCGGAAGAATACAGGCTCATCAAATAACTTTCGACATGACAAGCATTGCTATATGTCATAAACACTTAGTAGCCTTCCTTCATACGGACGTCTCCTCATCACTGCAGTTGCCGGCATCCTTTTTGAAGCACAGTAACCGCTATAACAGCATGCCTCTGCTATCAAAGTAATGTAAACAGTGTTGTTCCTAGTTCAAAACTGGTCATCGACATAAAACGTTTTGATAAGTTAAATGTCCCGATAAGAATCGTAAAGTGAAGCATGTCCGTCTATCTCTTGTTGTTTTGACCCCCCCTAGAATTCCTGGCCAATGACTGACGAGATGTTAAGTCACATGCTTTTGTTAGCAAGCTTTGGTCTGTAACAGAATAAACCGCTTGATGCCAGACTGAATACTGACCAAACGGACAAATTAAGTGGAATCAATCTGGAATAAAGGATTTTTCCAGTCTAAATACACCCTAAGTCTCATCCAACTGTAGGTGGTGGACTGAACACACTGGAAAAGCCCCTCCCTGCTTGTCCATTGTGAACACCATGGGCCATAAGTGTGCTCAAGAACCTGCGTACAGCATATTTTGGAAAGTGCGTTTCCATAGCTTTAGAACATGACAGGTAACATTAAAGGGGGGTATCTGATACCATGGGGTCCTGCTAGCTGCCAGCAATCTGTGAATACTGACACCACAAACCTTGGACATGTAAAACTGACACATGACTGCAGCTCTGATCTATTTAAATGACAAGTTCTGATTTTTTTGTGCTTTTTTGCCCCTTAGGTCCTACCTGTGTGATGAAAAAAGGTCAATATTCGGATTTCAAACTAACAAAAGATGAACTTTTTATGGAAGGAGAGATCAAATCATTTTACTGTGGTTATGCTGAATATGAAAGGAGAGCTCGCTGCATCAATTCAGAAATATTTCTGACCCAATGTAAGTGTAAAACTTAAATTACTTTTATATGCCATCATACCACAATATATTTAAGTCTGCTCTTTCATTGTGCACATTATAGTCTACAAACATAGGTTGACTGTTTTGTAATTGAATTTACTTAAAAATATCAGAAAACTTTCAAAAGGCTTTCAGCCAAACAGTTTAAATCTAAGTCAGTTGGACTTAATGTTAAATTCTAAAACTGTATGCAGAAATGTTCACAACTTTGTTGCATTTGTTGAATTCATTCAACAGGTTGTCACACAAGCTATGTTGGAAGTGTAAGTACTGTGAAATTTTATTTTTATACAAAAGCATTATTCTACTTTTAAACTGGGTAAACTAATAAGTATTTGACATAATTTTCCCAAATTTCTTTACTTTGTTTGTTTGTTCTGCCGTCAGAGAGACTGCGATTTCGTCATCAGAGCCTAACACCAGCCATGGTTCTGGTTCATGGACGGGACAAAAAAGGAATGTTTCAGTCACACTAAATGACTACATGACACGTGTTTCATTTTCTTGTTGTAACTTAATTTTCGTTTCTTTAAATTGTGTGACAAATAATCAGAACTTTAATAAAAATGATTTCCTCTTTGAGTTCTGACAAAATCTAATCTAGTTTTTCACCTTTATCTGTAGATTATTTTGCCCATAAACTCTGTGAAACAAAACAAAAACAAAAAAAACAACAAAACATGTATGTGAAAGCCACATAAGATAAAACTGTGTGAGCGACACCCTTACAACCCTCTCACAACAAGAAGAGGAGCGTCTAAACCTCCTTACAGGTGCACACGGGCTGACCACATACAGAAAAATGGTACAAACCTGTACGAGGCATTTTTGTTAGAAATTTCTTTTTGTCTTGTAGTCACAGGGCCCCAGGTAATCAGAGTTAACTACAGTGAAATAAAACCTGCACGCGTGCATGCCTGGGTTTTCTTCTGGGCCTCCGGCTTCCTCCCACTTCATAGGTTAATTGGTTAATCTAAATTGTCCCTAGGTGTGAATGTGAGAGTGCGTGGGTGTGTGATTGACAACACTCTACCCTTCGACAGACTGGTGACCTGTCCAGGATGTCCCCTGCCTTCGTCCACAAGGGGCCGGGATAGGCTCCAGCAGCCCCGTGACCCAGAAAGGGACAAAACGGAAGAAGATGAATGAAAATAAAACCCACAATGTGATGTCCTCGTATGTGGACGCCAGGTCCATCATCATTTAATTGATTTAACCATAGTTATAATCTTTAACAGTTATTGCTTCTAAAGGATTGAATACCAGACATTTACATTTTTCAAGTTAATTTCCATGGTTAAGATTTGGTTTTAGTCACCAATTTAGTTTATTCTGACATTTTTGACAGTTCAGAAAATCAAAAGTAATTTTAAAGTTCATTGAAATTTCTCACAAATACAAAAAAAAAAATACCTTTTTGAACAAAAACTACATTTTTGAACAGACACATTTGTTAAAAAGAAAAGAAAAGAAGACATTGCGTAATTCAGACTTGGGCAAACATCCAAAAAATATGAGACACAAAAGTTAGGACAGCATAAATAAACACTAGGATCACAAAATAGGATTGTTGGAGAACCACGTCCGTCATCATTGTGAGAGAAAATAAAAGCTGTATTTTCATGCATAAATAAGCTATTTCAGTGATTCTACTGCATAATTAACCATCATAGCAGTATGTTCACCCAGTATATTTCTGTTGAATATGGTAAACATGCAGCTTTTAATTTACAAAACAAAGTTCCATTTGCATTCATACATTTATATATGCACTTTAGCACTTTCAAAATGTAAACCTTTCAGAGAATGGAGTTGATCTAATTTTTCATCTTGGGCCAAGAAAAAGAAAACCAAGGGAGATCCCAAACCAGTTTTCTAAATAAAAAGAAAAGCTTAAATAAAGGAGCTGGAATGATTGTTTGCACAGATAAATAACATAATTCAAACAAATGATTTTCTTCATGCCATGTAAAAAGTATGAATTATAATCACTTGCTAAATCCTTTAAATTACAGTGAGACAACAATGAGTGAATTTGTAAAAAAGAAAAAAAGAAACAGCTCTCATTGATGCAAAAACGAAATTGTAGCTGCCAAATTAAACAATAGTAAGTCAAATTTCTGTTTAAAAAACATATTAATAGTAGGAAAAAAGTAAAAAGAAATATTCAAAAACACCATGTTAAGTAAATGAATATGACATTAAAAAATATTTTAATTAAAAAAAGCAGTTGGGTTCCAAATTTATAAAAATGACTAAAGATTAAAAATAATAAATAAATAAAGATGCCAGTTTCAAGAAAAATAAAAGCTGAAAGGATTTTTAAAAATAATTTAAAAGAAAGCAACAATTTATTCATTTTCATAGTTGAATGCTGAATTTATACTGTACCTTTATTTTACCTGTATTTTTATTTTTGGTGTTCAATGTGAACAGCAAAGTGAAAACTGTATTGTACAGGAAAATGTGCTTTACTCAATTAAGATATACACTCTAAAAAGAAAAACAGTTGATCCAACCTAATTGAATCACTTCAATTGGTAACACCTAATTGAATTAAGTTTATTCAAGTTAATTTTTTATGGCTTTCCAACTTAATTTGATATGTTTATTTAACTTAAAGAAATTATACATCTTTAATTGACACATTCTAAAGTTTCCACCACTGGGCCTGGCAATTTTCATATCAAAGACATGAATGACCCAGCATTGTCTCGCATTGAAAGACAAGAGCTCACATGTCACGAACTCTGTCTTTTATATGTGGTACTTAGGGTGTTATACCGCACATTGATCATTTTGGATTAAATTGAGTTAAAAAGAACTTTGTTTACTATATTATTAAAGGTTTAATTGACCTCAAAGTGTCAAATGGTACCAAAATGTCAATGAACAGGGTTTACAGCGGCTGCCGTTTCTTTCAAATTTCAAAAATTATGACAGTGATTAAGGTACATCCAGGAGGTACCTTAAAAGAGATATATTCATCAAAAAATCATGGAAGATCAAGGAATGACAAGTCTCAGCCTCTGACACATTAATAGAAAAATAAAATTAGAGGCAATAAAACAAAATTCATAATAACATTTGGAATGTTGTCGTTAGATTCAAACAACTCTCATCAAAAGTTATAATGCATCAATTAATCTGTTCGGGAGCATTTTCTTCTACATAATGAAAATCCAAAATATCAGAAACATCAATCCTCTGTAGTGGGTTAAATAGAAATGGGGCAAATGTTCGTTGCCCAAACACGCTTTCATTCTGCATTAGCGCAAAGTTAATAAACAATCCAAAACTGGAAAAACTGTCAACCTTAAAAAAAGAGCGAAAGCTAAAAAATTTAAAAGAGGAAAATGAATTGATTAAAACGTCTAAAACTGAGTTCAGGTGTGTCTGTTTTCGACCTACCGGTAATCGTATTGGCCGAAAGTTTTTCCAGCAAAAAGAGGACCTTAATTCCTGTCATTTCAAAATGTTGATCTCTCATCTCTGCAATCTGGGAAATGACTCTGAAATCTGAAATGTAAACAACCCCTTGGACTTTATTCAGCCTGCTTTTTGAGACAAATGACTTCCAGACAGTGGCACACCGGGCATTAAACACATGGGTCTTCAGTCATTTGACTTTTAACCCTTGCGATATCCTAGGCACTTTAACGTTGGGAGTTGGGTCATCTAGACCCAACAAGACAGTGCACTGAACCTTTTTTCTTCAATGATTTGTGATCCTCACTGGTGTCCATGGATTACATGAAATCCTCTTCACCTTTATCCACCTGTGTCATGGTAGGGAGAACATGTCAATGTAAGGATGGGGTCATCAGGACCCCATAGGGTAGCACAAGGGCTAAATTACTCAAACCCTCATGAACCATTTTACTATGCAGAAACAAGCTTTGCATTGCATATTGAAAATTCCTAGCCACAATAAATGCTTCTAAATAAACTGAATAAACAAAACAGTAAACACATCTCGTTACAGAACTACAGCCAGCAAAAAACATTGAAGATAACCACATCAATTTGGAATGTTATTTATTAAATTATTCATCATTTCACTCATTAAAAATCGGATTATTTGAAGACAAAATCCTGTCTAAAACCGTTCGATCACCCTGTCGTGTAGATTTTCGTGCTACAGGTCCATCAAGAAGTCCTTTTCTTTCGCCTTCAAGGCCAGTGCTGAGAACCGAGTCTCTCCAGTTGTGGTTTTGTGCAAGTTTTAATTTACTTCAGAGCTGAAAATGTCCGCTTGACAGACACAGTGGACATGGGGATGGTCAGCGCCAAACACACAAATCGGTAGAGCTGCTCACGATCTCACTCAGATTTTTCTGATGAAGGAAGTCAAGGAGATCAGTGGGAGATTTCCCTGCAAAATCATCCATGATGTCAGTAGTGGTTTTGGGCACGAGCAATACGGGCAGTTGCCCGGGGCGCCAATTGACGGGGGCAGCAGCCCCATGCTTAGAAGAAAATAAAAATTGCGCCACTATCTTTTCTATTACTTACCATTTCACAGACTTTGGAACCGCCTAAAACCAGCTAATTGGCGCCCCCCACAGCTGCATGCTCCTGTCTTATAGAAGGAGCTGCATCTGAAGGAAAAGGGGAGGGGTAGTGGCCGCAGGCTGCGAGGAGCGGAGACAGCAGGTAATGCTGTAAAACAGCTGCACTTTTTGGGATCATAAACATACAATAGAACATTTTTTATGAATGGATTGAGGATTTTAGAGTCTATTACTGTTGGTGTTGCACTAAATTAGGAAAATGCCAAATATTTTTGGAATAATCCCACTGATGAGTTTTATGATTTAGTTTTTAATATTTCACAAGACTTAACAATGATGTTCACAATAACAAGTTTTAAAAAAATCAAATCCATCTGATACGTTTCACAAAGACACATGCAGGACGTCACACACCAAGCAGAAATTAACTTATTGCTAAAAATTATGCCAGGTGTCCAGCTCTAAAAAAATGGACAAAAGAGCAAAGAAAATGGAATGATTTGATTTGTTATTTCTATTTATTAACATTTCCAGTCTTTGTTTTGTTCTGTTTCATGTTCATATTTGTATAATTTTGACAGAATGTATTTTTATGGATGGTAAAATATTTTACGTTATTTAAGGTTTAACTTAATTTATTCTGGATTAATATTCCTGTTTTTATTCATATTTATGTTCAAAAAGTTAATTTTGATAGGTTTAAAGGGTTTAAAAGTTTAGCTTTAG
Organism: Oryzias sinensis; assembly: GCA_037389245.1. Classification (NCBI taxonomy): domain Eukaryota; kingdom Metazoa; phylum Chordata; class Actinopteri; order Beloniformes; family Adrianichthyidae; genus Oryzias; species Oryzias sinensis. The sequence continues at coordinate 17,938,594 of CM074494.1, forward strand.
TGTGTTCACTCAATGTTTATCTTGTTCGGCCCGCAACCTAAAGTGTGTGTTTAATTTCAACCCCCCTGTAACACGAGTTCATGAAATTCATGCATTTTATGCATTACAGTCAGCTATGTTTTTAACTGAGACGGATTAAAACGTGCTCAGTGGCTCTGTGCCAAACTGGACAAGGCTGCATGTGTCTTCCTGAAACTTCTGTTCAATCAGAAGGTCTAAATACTGTGACGTTGCCTAAGCCTGCTAGATGGCCCTGCTGACGCTCTTAAGGCCTGTTCACACCGGGACGAATTTCGCCCGCGATTTTCGCCGACGTTTAACGCCTCGTGACTAAACAAAGGGCACCAATGTGAGTGTGCACACCGACGCGAAAAATCGCCACGCTTCAAAGCGTCACTTTTTAAAAAAACGCCTCGGGTTCGTTTTTTTGGTTTGACGCACCGCGTCGAAATCTATTCGACCAATGAGAATGGCGCTTTTGCACACGTGTCTGGAGCTTCTGAAGTTACAGTAAAACACAACTTGGGGGCGCTCAAACACAAAACTGCCTGGAAAGATATGAAAACTCAAATAAATCTGGCAAATTTCTAGCTAATCAGCTTAAAATTAATAAAGAAAAATCAACAATCACTTCTATTATGGACCAAACAGGGAATGTCACCCATGACCCGGTAAAAATTAATAATGCGTTTAAAGACTTTTATCAAAACTTATACACTCCACAGATCAATCCATCAGAACAAAGCATCAACTCATTTCTTAACAATATAAACCTGCCCAAGTTAAACGAAGATCAAATCACAAATTTAGACTCTCCGCTCTCGTTGTCTGAGCTTCATGAAGCTCTGTTACTTATGCCTAACAGCAAAGCACCAGGACCCGACGGCTTTCCTGCAGAGTTTTATAAGGAATTCTGGGAACAACTGGCACCAACGTTTTATAAAACGGTAAAATTTATCAATGAAAGCCAATCTCTACCACCTAACATGAACTCTGCCAACATTATCCTTCTTCTAAAACCAGACAAAGACCCCACGAGTCCTTCAAGCTATCGCCCCATTTCTTTAATTAATGCAGATGTAAAAATTATCTGCAAAGCACTAGCACAGAGAATAGAAAAAGTCACTCCTCACATAATTCACTTTGATCAAACTGGATTCGTCAAAGGCAGACACTCGGATGACAATGTCCGCAGACTCGTTAACATAATAGACTTTGCCACCATCAAAAACCAGGAAATGACTATACTATCACTGGATGCTGAAAAAGCCTTTGACAATTGAGTAAATTGGAAGTTCCTCATTGCTGCCCTCCATAAGTTTGGGTTTTGAGAATCATTCATCAATTGGATCAAAATATTATATCACAACCCCAATGCATCAGTTAGAACTAATAAACAGACTTCCAACAGGTTTTTTCTTGGAAGAGGAACTAGACAGGGTTGCCCACTCTCCCCCTCTCTTTGTGCAATATTTATCGAGCCTCTAGCTGCAGCAATAAGACAGAATGAGAGTGTGAAAGGAATTAAAACCAAACACAGCCATCATAAAATTAGTCTCTATGCAGATGACATATTACTGTTTTTAAGTAATATACATTCTGTAAATGAAACGGCAACAATCATTAATGAATTCTATTCTATATCAGACTATTCCATTAATTGGAATAAATCTGTTTTATTACCACTGAACAGTAATGCGGAGCAAGGACTCACAATACCAGTTAAATCAGGCAATATAAAATATCTAGGTATTTATTTTTCCCCCAAAATATCAGAACTGGTGCAGCTAAACTACACCCCATTACTGAAAAACATACAGGACGATCTAACACGCTGGACCAACCTGCCTCTGTCCCTTATGGGCAAGGTAGCCACGGTAAAAATGAAAATCTTACCCAAAGTTAATTATCTATTCTCAATGATTCCCACACAACCGCCATTAAAATGGTTCAAAACATTAGACTCATCCATATCAAGCTTTCTATGGAACAATAAACCTGCAAGAATTAGTCTAAAAACTTTAAAATCTGCAAAAAGCTGTGGAGGATTAGAATTACCTTATTTCCACAATTACTTTCTTGCAAATAGATTACAATACATCTTAAAATGGTTAAAAAATAATCCAGAAACCAACTCATGGTTAGACTTGGAACAGGCGTTATGTGGAAAGATCAACCTGTCAGATCTTCCATTTATCAGCCAAATAGTTAAAAGACAGGATTGTTTCAAAAGTACTAATATAAATGCCACTTTAACAGCCTGGTGGGAATTTCTCAAAATATCAAAATCATCAATTCAACCGTGCAAAATGACACCCATCTGGAACAACCCAGACATCCTCATAAACAAAAAGATTATCCACTTCCCAGCTTGGCAAGCAGGGGGCATAAAACAACTAGAGCACATAATTATTGATAGAAGATTCATAACTCCCCAGGAACTTCAAGACAAACATGGAATAAATAACTTCTTGGAATATCAGCAACTTAAATCAATTATTACTAAAAAGTTTAAATACAGAGACAACGATTTAAAGCTACCAGATGTAGTTACCACTCTGATCAATTTCACAATGAATAAAACTCTCTCCAAAATATACAAACTTTTATGTAATTTAGATAATAATATTTCACTTCCGACAACAAAATGGGATGCGGATTTGAGCATCAGCACAGATGAAAGCTTTTGGTCAGAACTTTGTCTAAACACCTTTAAACTGACAAAAAGTCCAAATCTGCAGCTAATCCATTTCAAAACTCTTCACAGAATTTACTACACTGGACAGAGGATGTTCAAGATGGGTCTCAGTAACTCAGACATTTGTCAGCACTGTGACAGTAATCTACCCGACAATTACATGCATGCACTGTGGTTCTGCACGCCTGTCCAGGCTCTCTGGCAGCAGGTATGTGCCGATCTATCAGTCTGGCTTAAGGTTTCAATCACAGCTTCACCGTCACTTTGTGTGCTTGGTGACATGAGTGCCATCGATGTAGAAGGAGGATTAGGCTCTATCATTTTCATAACTCTTTGCATTGCTAAAAAAACTATTTTAATAAATTGGAAAAGCAAGAAAAATATAAATATAAGTCAACACAGAAATTTGCTGCTTGATCATATCAGCTTGGAAAAAATGTCAGCCCAAGGTTCAAGTAACTTTGAAAGAACTCAGTCTCTCTGGTCTCCCATAGCTAACTCCATGACTTAGGGGGTGGGGGGGCCTGGTCGTCGCTGCTCCTTGCCCTTCTGCCGTGGGCTGGGGTGGGGGTCGGG